>JALJCO010011978.1:0-485000 GCA_023101725.1 Atherinomorus stipes
TCTTTCTGTCTGTCGTTCTTATGGTCAATCCAACTGGCAACGTACCTGAGCAACAATCCAACATACAAAAAAAGAGTTCAAAACCAACCTCATAAAAAAAACCCTATTTGAGATTACATGGATATTAAGACAAATTACAGTTCTCAGTAAATCACGGGTTCCAGCCCAGGTCCACTTGGTTGACATAGAGGATCCCTGCTCTGGATACAGTGGCAGAGAGTTGCCATCCTTAGGTGACTGATTTCAAACACCAGCCTCATGGATGAGGTAAGAGGCACTTGTCATTACTGGCAAGAGTCAGGACTCTAAAAGGTATTGTGAAGCATTACATTTACAAAATTCTTAACATTTGAGGGTCCACAAAAAGTAAGTAAAAAACACTTCCATATCTCAGGTCAGACAAACTTGCTTTAGACTATTTCAAAGGCAAAAGATCACTGTGACATGATTCATTGCTCTGAAAAAGAAACCCCTAGTAATTACTCTGCAGGAAGTGATTGCTGAAGGAGGGGGAAAGAAACATCTTTTTTCTGTATATACCACCCTGGCTGCTATGTGTTGTACAATAGTGTATGAGTGAACAGGGAGGGAGGTACCTTGTTATCATCCATCACTGTGTTGAGTGATTCAATCCACATTGGATCAATGTCTCCATCCAACACAATCCACTTAGGCCCGAGGTGGAGATGTTTGCCTGCTCTCGCATCAGTGATGAAAACAAAACCTAGCACAGAGATTAAAGGATGCAACAAATGGCAGATGTTATTCAGTGTGGGTGGTCTTGACACAAGTATAAAAAATTTTTGGTTTAATCCTTAATTTAAGGAAAACTATTTCCTAAAAATAACATGCAGAATAAGTATCCCCTCCCTTATGACATACCAGAAGTGTGTGACAGGGCTAGTTTTTCTGCCTTTTCCCCTGCAATTTCCGTGTAACTTCTTGTTTCTTAACATTAAAAAGGCTTTAATTTCCTCTTGGGTAATGAGAAAGTGTCTAGAAAACAGTAACTGATAACTGTAGCCTTGTATGCCTTTAAACCATTTTTACCATCTTTCCACTCTCGTGTTGCAGGATGGATGAAACCAAAGAGTTCATCTCTGTCTATTGCCTTTGGATTTGAGGCTGTTCCAAATTGGCTTTCTCCTCAGATTTTCATAGGTCTTATGGAGGACTCTCAATATCTGTGGAAAATTTCAACATTGCATATTTATCATGTCAAATTCAGCTGAGCATTTCTTTTGACAACCTCTGAGATACAGAATTCAAACCTGGCTTTTCCCAGTGCCTGCATTCCAACAACAAAGACAGCATGGCGCACTGTCATGAGCTCCTCCAGCTGCACCACCTGACAAAGAAGTAAAGATATTTAGCAAACATTGACCAAATAACAGTTCCTCCCCCAAAACCCTACACTTGGCCTTATCCCTCTATTTTGCAGAAATAAGATTATCACATTTCCCCCCCACCCCCCTTAAATAGCCTTCATCTGCAGCTGTGGAGGTAACTTGCATCAAAAAGTGGGAAACTGTCAGGCCCTTCTATACCTTAAGAGAGGGCCTTAAAAAATTTAAAGATAAAAATCTCTCTCTCTCTCTCTCTCTACAGTATATATATATATATATATATATATATATATATATATATATATATATATATATATATATATATATATATATATATATATATATATATATATATATATATATAAATATATTTATATATAATCTTTATATAAATCTTTATTGTCATTGTAGAAGAAACAAATGAGATTGGTGCGGCACCCGCCACCCGCAGTTCAACAATATAATATAAACATCTTATATATATATATATATATATATATATTTATATATATATATATATAAATCTATATATATATATATATATATATATATATATATATATATATATATATATATATGAATATATATATATATTTCCTTTTATGTATATATATATATATATATATAAATACTAGTATATATATATATATATATGTGTAGATATATATATTTAATCTAATAATACAATACGTTTAATACATTTTCTCTCATCTGCGTTATAAGGTTAAAGGAGTACAGCAGCACCATACACTTTTGTCACAGACAGCAGAACTCTTCGTGACAAGTGAAATTTCTGTGATCTTCTTATTCACTTACTACCATAATTAAAGTTTTCCACCGCTGTTCCAACAACCAGGAATGCGACAGTCATTCCAGATTTCCTCCATATTGTTAAGAAAAAAAGTCAGATTCTCATCTGTTCTAATTACACATGTACAGAACAGCTCCCTAGACGGCAATGGCCGACAGTCTAGTTGTGGTATTTGGCCGGATTAGTCTATAAAGACACCCTGAGAGGAGAAATCTGTGGATCAGTTCTACCAAACGAACCTCGATCCCCGGGTACAGCAAATTATGCAGTCCCTCCACCAGCCTCTAACCCACAGTATCATGATGAACATTCATACACTGCACGAACTCTGGCATTTTGGTGTCGGATGAACAGTCTGACACAAAATGGGACACGAAACGCGGCCTAACCATAGATATGGACATAACTGCTAGTTAGAAATCCCTGCCCAAGATGGCAGCCGAGCCGACAAAGCAATTCAGCAGTTTTCAGTGCTTTAACAGGAGGGACAGCACTACCAGGGACCAGTGGATTATATTTATTCAGTGAGGATGTGTGGTCAGTAAGTTTTGCTGCTTGTGTAACTTATCTTTTGTGTAAAAGACCAGATGGTTGACAAACGGACAAACTGCTAATGTAGCTACAAAAGCTAATACTGTTTGGTTAACTTTACGTCAGACGTCCGCTCCCTATATTTATCAGAGCTCAGCCCTTTCACTCCGCGGATCCTCTCTATCAGCCGCACCGTTATGTGTTTATCACGTTTTTCTCTGTTGGGACATCATTTCTTTCACTTGGTCTGTCCTGATAAAACTTTGTTTTGGCTTTGACGCTTGCCTCGAGAACGTGCTTACAGACAGGTCTAATTCTCGTGCGTATTCTTGTGACGAACAAAAGTTGGGGAGAAAAGAGGTTAAAATGAGCACATAAAATTTTCATCTCACCCAACTATAATTAAAAATTCATTTGAAGATAATTTAAGAAGGATTGTGTGTGTCAAACACTAGGTTATGACATCTTTAATCTCTAACCGAAAGGAGGGAACCTTACTCCTGCAAGCTAGATGGGTAAGGCCAAGGGAAGAAACTGGGATTAAGCATTTAATTTTTTACAATGGTTTACACTGCTTTTTGTCAAACCTTGAGAATAAATGTCTCCTCAGGCTGCAGCCGGAGCTTTAGCGTGGCATCTCGGATGGCTGTCTCAAATTCACAGTCTCTCTCTCTCTCCACCTCCAGGCCTGGGAACAAGTCCCCAAGCAGTCCCAAAAAGACGCTTACATCCTCAGTGACAATTTTAGGCATGTTGAAATCCCGCAAAGCACGCATCAGCACCTAATGCATGAATTAACGTAAGCTCTTACAAAGAAAATTGCTCAGATTTCTAATCTTCCTATCAAATGACATGCATATCAAGTCACCTGATCCTCTGGTCCCATCTTGTCTTTTCTTCTCAGTGCTCCAGCCAGAACCAAAACAGACTTTACAGCACGTAAAACCCCAATCATAATGATCCTAATAGAAAAGCAAAAAGAAAAGAAGGTTTAGGGTTACCATAAGTGGTCTATGATCATCTAGTTAATGATTTCATGGTTCACTGTGCTGCTAATATAACTGAAAAGATTAACAACTGATGTGTTGTTTTTGTATATAATATTTTAAGAAGTGCTTTTTTTTCCCTACCTGTTTGGAAAGCAGTTCTTTGGAGAGACTGTACAATGTAGTAAACTTCCTGGCTAAAGGCTTAGCACCACAGAAGCCTTCTGCCACCAACATTATCTCACAAATAAGCTCGGTGTCAGGAACCACCATGGCACAGGGCCTGCAGCACAAATTCAATGCATATAACTGACTTTGTACTGAATAAAGAAGTGCTACAAAGACGGTTGCTGAATGTCACCTACCTGAAAAGAGCTTTGAGGTTCTCTGGTAGCTCTGCCCTGCCTGCATAGCCAGGGTTCATAGTGATAAAAATCCCTACAGAGTCTTTCAAGACAATGTCCTGATCTAGGAACAGGAATCTGTGAGGTGACATACAACACTAACTAATGTTTGAACATAAACATTTCCATGAAGAAAACTCAATCTATTCAGCCTCAATTTCACACCTTTTCTTTTCCGCGCGAATGGCATCCTGAATGGCTTTGACCTGCACTGCTACAACTGACAGAACATCCACAGGGATACGATTGAATTCATCAAAGCAGCCCCAAGCTCCAGTTTGGGCTAGACCCTTGTAAATATTTCCAATGGACTTGCCATAAACAAAGAACAAATTTTGTTTTAGGCATCTCAATCAAGACAGGAAAAAATTTAAAATTATCGATAATTATTCAAAAATCTGTTCGTCCAACTTACCTTGTAGTCCATCTGTTCAGAGCAGTTGAAGATGTACACCATGACACCGATGGCTCTACCAAGATCCTTTGTAGTCTCAGTCTTCCCAGTTCCAGCAGGACCTGCTGGGGCTCCACTCATGGTCAAATGAAGTGACTGAGTCAAGGTGATGTAGCACCTACAGTACATTTAAGTTTTCAGTCAGCCAAGTTATAGTAATCATTAGATTAAATTGAAAGTAACTGCGCTTATTTTTATCTCTTAAAAACATTTTTGCCTCTAATCCAAAAGGCCTCTTCAGATCTAAAAGTTTTAGAGTTTGAGTTTTAGAACTGAAGAAGTCTCTTGGATGAGAAGCAAAATGTTTTCAAGAGACAAAAAAAGTCCAACTGCCTCCAATTCAGGCTCTTAGGACCTACATATAACAATAACACAAAACTCAATGCTCTATGCAAATACTGTCAAGAACCAATGTGAATTTATAAGGATTTAGAGTGAAAAATGGTAAGCAGCTGTTACCTGTCTGTGAGGGGAGTGATAACTAGACGTGGAGTATTTCCAAGATACTCATATGAGTAAAGGAACTGAGCATCACAGATGTTGATATAGCAGTTGTGCAGCTGCTCATTCCAGCAATGCCGAAGCTGTGAAAGCCACTGGAACGCCTGTGAGGTGATGACCTGTGCGCACACGACTACTGTCAAACTACAGCAAAGAAATATTATACAAAGATGGTATGATGAGCTTAATAATTTTAATGTCTCATGTTTGTCTGTGCTTTTTGTCTATATTTTAATGTATCTAAGGAAACAGAAGCAGGGACTCATAAATCTTTAACATATTATTATTGATATAAAAGAATTATTCTAAACCATCAGGAACTTTACTGCTTATAGTTAGATATCATAGACGTTTTATCTAAAATCTGATTTACTCTTTGCAACACATATATTTCCAGTGGAGAAGTAACCTGTTGCCATATTTGTTGTGATTCTAGATAAACTATTCTCTTTACAGAATTGCACAATACATCTAAAATATTCTGTACCTTCAGCTCAATAGTTATTCTGAACTTATTTATGACAACCTTTTGAGCAATGAGACTGGTAACAATGTCTCTCGCATGGACATCAATAGTGCAGATAGTCATGATCTTCTGTCTGTCGCCTGGGCTGAGCTCTCCCAGCAGCATGCCAATCAACAAGTTGAGCTGAGAAATCTGTTGGGGAACAAAAGTTTAAAAGTTTAACAAGGAAAACAGAAGATAAGAGTGGAGTAGAAAACTAAATTCAAACATGGGATTGAATGGCCAGCATCATTGATTAGGCTGCATTTTGTATCTCACTGATAAAATGTAAAATTTATTCAAATCCAAATCCATGCAGAGCATTAAACATGGAAGATTTTATGGACTTTAAAGACAATCAAGAAAAATATGCTCTTGTTTTGACTAAAACATCACTAGATGTGATTTGTCTCTGTTCCTGTATGACAGGAGATCCAATCAGTGCCATACAGTGGGTTGGGGGAAGAGAAAGATTATTCAAGCCACAGCCAAGGACATGTTAACCTTTAGTAGCACTGATGAAACTGACAAGAGTGATAATACAAGTGTGAGCATAACCCATAGTGAGGTTCCAGAGGCCCAGTGCAGGTCACTGGCTGTGATGTGATTATAACGGCATTATGGAAATGTGAGCATGAGTCGAAGAACATATATGTTTGGTTTATAGTCATTATTATATCTGACAAATATGTTACCTTTGTCTGGAAATAACATGAATGTGAAAAAGGGGTATAATATTCAATATTCATTCATAATATTCATAATATTACAAACCTTTGCTAAATGATTACAAAGAAAGGGTATGGAATCAGATCATTTTGAACATGGCATTTAAAAAAAGAAAAACAAAAAAAATAAAAAAACAGAAAGCAAACATTAAAAGCTCAAATTTATAATAAAAAATATAATAAAGATCCTTAACATAATATATGTAATTATTCATATCAAGAAACTTACTTGTAAATTAAAATTCTCTTTAGGCAAGAAACTTGGCATGTTTTCAACCTATAATATTATGCAATATAACACATAGCAAACAGGTAGAGCTTTTTTGGGGGGGTGGGCTGATGGTTTTTTTGATAATCCATATTTGAATATTTAAATGTTTGTGTGCTAGCTCATCATAAAATGTACCTGCTTTTTGTTGTAGTCTTTTAGAGCTGAGTCAAATCCTTCCTCTAGTCTCTTAAACACAAGCTCCATGTCATTACTCCACCAGATCTGTGATCCTGTGAGAGCAATCTGGGCAGGAAAGTCAAGAATCCACTGCTCTCTGGGTCTATCCTCGTACACAGACACAGCCTCAAATAGGTGCCCCCTGACACACTTCCTCATAGATTCTTCAAGGCAAGAAAGCCAGGCCTCCACCTAAAGGATTATTGTCAGAGGCTAAGTGATTCATAAAAGTGTGACTCACAAACCTTGACACTGTGATCTTACCGGCCCACAACAGCAGCATTCAGTTTGGAATGGGACATATTCCCTCTCTTTGCTGTACATCCCCACAGCACGTTTAGGATTATCCAACAGTTCACTTTTGGCAAACTCAAGATCTGACATGTTGTCAAAAAGTTTTGAGAGATGGACAGTTACCTGTAGAAAAAAATAATGTGCATATGTCATGGCAGATGTGGTAGACACAGTAGTGGTGCATAATTAATACTTAACAACATAATTTATGTTTTATAAATCATGCATTTATTTATATGAAATCATTGATTACATGTATATCTAAACATTGATTAGGTATAATCAAAAATGAATTCTCAGAAAAAAAAATTACTGTATATTCAACATATCTTTACCTCCCTGGGACGACTTCCTTTTGAGAGGATGTCCAATAAGTCTGTCAAAGAAATAAAAGTAGAACCTTGGAAAAGCAATTCTCTTTGTCTCCAGGTATTCAGCAAGAGCTTTTTCACATAGAGCCAACCTGTCAGAAAAAAAGCAGTGATTCTAAGCAGAGAACTTTAAACAATATAATAAAAGTTTAATTAGATAAACAAGTACCTTTTTTGCAAATCCTCTAACTTCTCATATAGATGTGGTTTGTTGGTGGCATCAATGACATTTTTAGTCTTAGCACTGTCCAACATCATTTCCTAAAACAAACAAACCCCACGATTAAAATGTTAAAAACAGTCATATACATTACACCCCTAGCATGTAGATGCAGACCTGGAACTCAGCATCTATTGCTTGGAATCTGTGTGTATCTGCAGGTAGCTGTAGAAAAATGTCATCACAGCCTTTGAAAATACTTTCAAGATAGACCCATGTTCTTTGCACTTCCATCCAGATCATCAGCACAGAGTCAGCCACAGTCAGTTGGTTTTGTAGTTCCACTGCCTGGAATAGGAAATGGTCTACATGCTTGTTCTGACAGACCATCTGTAGCTGAACCTTCAGGACAAGAAAAGAAGAGAAAAAAAATTAGCATAAGTATATTACAAAGTTTGGTTAATTGCAAAAGTCAGCATGTCACACCACAACTGAAACTACGGCAAGAAAATGTGATAAAATCTTTATTTGAAATCACTTTCCACCTCATTGGCATGGCAACCCAACCATTTCAGCAAACATGGAAGCACTAAAGTGGCAAGACTTCTAATTGCTGGCTGTAACCCTCCAATACATCTGGTGTGTGTGTTCAAAGAGCACCATGGTGCAACAATGCCTTGCGTTCCCCAGCAGCTATAAATCTAAGGACTCAATAGGGACCTCTTTACTCACAGCTGTTCTGTTAGACACTCAGACAGGGCCACTTGCACTCTCATATACGCACTTAACAACATGTCCTTCTCACAGACAAATAATCTTCAAACAAATTCCTTAACAGCTAGTATATAATTTTTACATTGAGAGACCAGGTGATGAGTCAGTGTCAGCAAACAAAAATAGCTACCTGATGATCTGCTAGCATTTCAATAAGCTCCTCATCACATTTAATCAATGGCACAGAGGTTTGGGAATGTTCTTCATATGAAAGCTCCATTGATGCCCACGTTTGACTTATCTCTGTTACAACCTGAAAGAGATATAGTAAACATACGTAATATTGATGACAAAATTATAATAATACAAACTCCATCTGAGTTGAGACCTTATTCAAACTCATTACCTTTTAATCAAATATTATAAAGTAAAAACAAAGCATCCATCAAAGATAAGACATGTCATTTTGAAAAATACCAGAAGCAATGTGTGGTATGCCACATATTATAAATAGCAATTGCTAAAAGATATTTTCATGCTTTTTTTTTATAAGTGAGGAAAAACCTTTTCAATGGCCAGTTCTTTGACAGCTTTATCCACCATGTTGCAAACTTCGTCTTCAAACAAATGAAGTTCCAAAGCTAAAAGCTCTCCCAAGGTGGTACAGTCCGTCACAGTGAAGTTCATCTGTTTAAGAAAATGATTATACAAATTCTGAAATTTATAGCATGAGAAAAAAAAAAATGTCTCTATAGTAGGATCTCTGGTGTGTGTATTTATGCACCTGTGTTGTTCTAATTAGCTGCACCCAGTGGTGCTCTCGTATTGCCAGGTTCTGTAGTTGGCTCACAGCCCGCAGTGACGTTAGCAAGTTCTTTACATAAAGGTCCAATCCAGTATACATCCCACATGCGAGCATCTTTGTCAAGCTTCCGTATGTCCTACACAAACAGAAGGTAGGTAAACATAATTAGTTATTAGGGGCATCTGTTACAAACAGCAATGGCGCATGACAGCAAAACAGCAGGAGAGATGAGCTAGTGTGATGTAGCACTGTGGGTGACCTCACCTTGGCAAACCTCCTCAATTCTACATCCATCTGCTCTGCGTTTATCTGCCTCCATTTGGTCATTGCCCAGTTCTCTACACTGCTCTGTACAGATAAAGACACAGGCACAGGGGTCAATGGGCTGACGGTGCTTAATGGGCACATTTGGAGGCTAGGGGGTATTAAAAGACTGAAAGTGAGCCTCCAAAGGACACATAAGTCAAGTCATTTAGGTACAGTGGCAGTATGGTAGGGTGATGAACCTTTCAGCTGTATTCTATTTCCTTTAGAATGATTACATTTAAGCATAGAATACAGATTAAGCTACTTGCCTGCACATATACCACAATATCCCACAGTTCTTTAAGGACAGTAATCTCTCGTCTGCAGAGCTTGATCTCTCTGTAGTCAGGGATAGTTATATCAAACAGGTTTGTAGTTTGTTGCAGCTCTGCTACTTCTCTCTCCATATCCCGGATTGCCTTTTCAGACTAAAAAACACATAGAAATGGTAACTCAGAATGTTGAGTAGAATGTAACATTATTTCTATTTTACAATGGAGCAATAATCAAACTATTACTGTACCTTTTCCAGAGAAGCATAGGGGTTCGCTGCATCAAAAGAGAAGGGTGCGGTTGCTCTGAAAAATGCCCTGAATTTGTTTTGTTTTACCTGAAAAATTGAGGGGGAACAACTTTATTGTGGTTCTTACCAAAGATATCATATAATAAAGGCTAGATGGCTTACGGGGGCTGTTCACCAATGGAGAGCAACGTAGCTACACGGCGGCCATCTTACTTCAGACAGCTCGCCCCTTGAATAGCATTGATGTCAGTGGTGCATGTGTATTTAAATGACCATTTCTGGCTCAATATTCAACCGTTTTTCAAATGGTTTGATTTATTTTATAAACGTCAGAGATGTACAGTAGCTATGTTCCTGTATACTTAGATGTGGCATAATATATGAGATATTATATGCCACATCTAAGTATACAAGAACATAGCTACATTTCTGACGCTTATAAAAAAAATCAAACCATTTAAAAAATGGTTGAATATTAAGCCGGATATGGTCATTTAAATACACATGCACCATTGACATCAATGCTGTTCAAGGGGCAAGCTGCCTGAAGTAAGATGGCCGCCGTTTGCTACAGTACGCTGAACAACCTCGCTTGCACAATCTAGTCCTATATATGATATCTATGTTTCTTACTTAAGGATAAAGTAAAATATTTAGCACACTTTACAAATCAAGTTGTCCGAAGGTGAGTACTCACATAGTGAACAGTGATTATGCAAAAACATAGAGAAAAAGTTAGAAACTGACAATATAATCCAAACTTTTTACTTCTTTTTTTTTACCTTCTGTGTGTGTGTGTGTGTGTGTGCGTGCGTGCGGGTGTGGGTGTGTGTGTGTGTGTCTGGGGGGGGGGGGGGGGGGGGTCCTGCTTTCATCCTGTTTTCATTGTCGGTTATTTGAAGACTGACAAGTAAGAGAGATTTGGAGGACAACTTTAAGTTTTATGAAACAAAAAAATTATATAAATAAATAAATAGAGAATTCAAATTTGAAATACTTTTAAACAAAAGATTTGGTCTGAATTGGTTGGTTAAATTTCACCTCAAAATCCATGCACCGTCTTCGTAAAACCATCACTTCTTCACCCTGCATGGGTGCTACTTCATGCCTCATTTTTAGGGCCAGTTTTTTAGCCTCAGTCCATTTCTCTGGGAGTTTCTGGGAAGAGAATTATTTTAAATTACTTGTAAAAAAAACATTTATTAGCTTACATTATACATTTGCTATCATATCATAAATATATATATACATATATATATATATACATATATATATATATATATATATATATATATATATATATTTACAGTATATATGTATGTTAATTAGTTATTAAAAGTGCTGAGAAAATTATCTCATTATCCTTACCTCCATTTGAGAGTAGAACTGTTCTGGTATGGTTACACCATAGCGCTCTAGAAGAGTTATTGTGTCTCTAAGAGGCTCAAACATCTTGTCAGTGGCACTTTGTCTGTCTCTGACAGCCAACAGGTGACTCATAACCTCCAAAAAACCTTTGTGGTCCCCTTTACCAATGGGATGGTTCAGCCCCTCAACAGTGGCTTGGAGAAATTTCTGCAGCTCTTCAAGACTGAAAAGGAAAGTTTACAAAGTGAGAACAACTTATGCAACAGTGGCTTGGCTTGCATTGAATCGCTATGCAAAAGTTAATCTGACCTGTTTGTCACATATGTCAGAAGGTGCTCTTTGAAAAGCCAGCTCCACTTTTTTATCATGTTGAGGAGGCTGGCTTTAAAGAACCTGATATCCACCCGAAGCCATCCATCAAACACTTTGAAGTCTTCTAGCTGGGAAACTTCCCCAAACAGATCCTCATAATAATCAATCTGTGAAATGGAGATGACAAAAGACATTACAATTTATACTTCAATAAACTAACATGCAATAGAAAGAAAAAAAAGAAAGAAAGAAAGAAAGAAAGTTTAAAAATGATGAGTTTTTTTAATCACCTGATCTCTGAAGTTATAGATTGTAGGGGGGTTCCCAGGAGGCATATCTGCTCCAGAAGTCTCAATCTCCTCTGCTGTGAGTACTCGTCCACATTGAAGAAATTGCCGGAGGAACTCAACCCTGTCATCTTGCCAAAGATGGGCATAGATATCAAACTTTCTCTGGTACTTTGAAGCTTTTTTCAGGACATTGTCTACTCTGTCCATTATTTCTCGTCTCAGGTCTAATAAATCGACCATGTTATCCATTACATCCTGCAAGAGTTAAATGAAAGAGGAAAAGAAAAAAAAAACATCAGGGATATCTCTGGCCGCATTTGCAAAGGAAAACACTATAAGGAGCTCAATTTTGGAGGATTCCAATTTGACTGACTGTGTTGGATGTTTTTTTTAAACAATACCAAAACACCCCCATTCTGAACAAAAGTTTCACTTGTAAATCTACAATATGTCTGTGAGATCTAAGATATTCTATGAAACTTTAAGCCAGGTTATTGCTTTTGTCAGACCATTATCTATGATAGACAGCAACTGTTTTCCTTATACCAATATGTCAGTCAATCAGTCAGTCATTTTCTGTACCGCTGATCCAGTTCAGGGTCGCGGGGATACTAAAATGTTTTCTCTGATAAAGAATTTATCAAAGGGCAAACAACATAATCAATACTGTAATTCTGTTCAGTAACCATTACTATAAGGTAGTGTGCTAGAAAGTAAAAAGGAATGTCTGTAAAATCAGGGTCTTTTGAGCTTATATGCAGATAAAACTCTAGACTGCAAATTTTTCATTCATTTGATTTCGAGAATAACATCAAACAGGTTATTGGAAACAATCAATCAAGCATACTAAATAAAATGTTTTGTACCATTCCAAATCTTATTGACACTTTTTCAGGAATAGAAAACACCTTCTTGTTAACTCTTAACACAACCAATGTGTGTCAATGGCAGAGTACCTGATAACTCTCCATGCTAAGATGGGAAGCCACTCTCCTGATATTCATTGAAGTCTTGAACACATCTCCAACCAGTCCCTCCACCAGTTCATAGAGGCCATCTCCTGCATCTTTTTCCATTAAGGGAAAGAAGGTCACCCCTGAGCCATCCAGCATCAATTGGGCGTCAAAGAGAGGAGCCTGGTTCAGCCATGACTCCATGTTTTCCACGAAGAACTGAAGCGAATGGCTAATGTGGCCAAAAAGTCCATCCACTACTACTTCATCTATGAATTCCAGGTAGGATTTCCATCCTTCTGAGGTAGGATCCGCATGGAAAAGGAGCATATTTTCCTAATAAGATGTTAGACAGATGTTCAATAACAGGATAAAGAATGCATAGACATTAGATTATGATTGTTCTAATCATTTAGTTCCCACTTACAGTACAGAATTTATTACTGTAAACCCAGTCATACATACCTGCACCAGCTGATGTACATAGTCTCCATCCTTCATCATGGAGCTGTACTTCTTGCTGACGCTGTCTGCTATGTCATCCAGTTGTATGAGTGACCCTTTCTTGTTCTCCTTTCTGCAGAACATGGACTGTTTTCTCCATCCCTTCATGACTGACTGAATGGCATTACAGTTTTCCTTGGCTTTACCAACTCGACATGCAAGGTCTTGAACAACATGCTTGGTGGTTTTGATAAAGTTCCAGCAGTCCTGATCTTCCCATGTCAAGCTTGTCTCTGCTTTTACCAGCTGCAGGTCTATGGACACCAGCTCTGCTTTGATGAGTGGAAGTTCCACCTCCAACACAGTCAGCTTTAACTTGTTGTACCACTGCACTAAAAGCTGCAAACTGCTTGTATACTAGAAAAAAGACAAATAGGAGAAAGGCTATGCAGTGAATAAAGGCAAGGCAAGTGTATTTGTATAGCACATTTTATGTACAGGACAATTCATAGTGCTTTATATAATACATTATAAGCATTACAGTAGGGTTCAAAAGGGAAAGAAAAAAATTAAGAACAAAAAAGTAGAGGCATGATCTAAAATTAGAAACATTAAAAACATCAAAAACATTTAAGATTAAAAGAGAGAATATAGAGACGTGCAAATTTTATCTTTTGAATAAAATCTACGTAAATGCAGCTCAGAACAGGTGGGTCTTCAACCTGGATTTAAATAAACTAAGTTTCAGCTGATCTGAGACTTTCTGGGAGTTTGTGCCAGACATGTGGAGCATAGAAGCTGAACGCAACTTCGCTATGTCTGGTTCTGACTCTGGGAACTGATACTGCAATAGACCGGATCCAGATGACCTGAGGGGTCTAGTAGGTTTATACTGGGTCAAGAGGTCACTGATGTATTTTGGGCCTGAACCATTCAGAGCTTTATAGACCAGCAGCAGGACTTTAAAGTCTATTCTCTGATGGACCGGCAGCCAGTGTAAAGACCTAAGAACTGGACTGATGTGGTCCACTTTTCTGGTCTTAGTGAGAACTTATTTGATAATATATAAGTGGGCTTTTGTAATTTAGCTTAAAGCAGAACTCAGTAACTTCAGCTCGGGGCTCCCTAGTGGCGTCCTTTCACTGTCGTGTTCAACCCCCCTTACACCCCCACAGCACACAGACGGCTTCTCTACCTGTCTTTCCTCTATTTTGATCGCTGGATATATTTCTAAGCGTTTTACTAGCTTGTTGATGCTACTTTGCTGCGTTGGTAGCAGCACCACGCCTCCCTCTGCTCAAAGCAAAGTCCTGTATTTTTTGAAACGGGACGTTTTACCCGCGATTTGCGGGTAAATATGCCGTGGATTATATTTTTCACTGGTGTTGGCGAGTAGCAGGTAAGAATACGAACTTTTATTTACTTTTTGCGGACGTGACAAGTGATTATTGAGCCTGAAGCAGTGATGCTTCACCCGGCGCCCAGGCAGCGCAGCTACGTGAATCACTCTGGTCCAGCAAAGAGTTGGTTATGAGAGCCAGGAGCCGTGGTTAGGTGGTGTGAAGCTAAAGAAATGTTTTCTTCGAATTAGCGCTGGGCAGTCTGGTTAAAATCAGCGTTTCTGGGAAGCAGCTCCGCTGTGATAGGGGACCTGAGTACCGTACAGCCGTTTCTGTTGTCGCAAGTTCTGCTCGGGTCGACGCAGGCAAAGTTGTTTTTAGCAGCTCGCAGGCCAGAGGCCCCGGCGGTACGGGGGGGCACATTGAATCGCTCCGTAAACACTTTGTTTAGCCCCACGGGGATTCCGAAAAACATTTATTGAGGTAAAAAAGTTACTGAGTTCTCCTTTAATGTAACAGATTCATTTCTTACCTTGTTGAACATGTAACGCTTCTCAAAAACAGTTAGCCCAGCAGAAGGGATGCTGAGATGACAGAGTGTGTGAATATACTTCATATCCTTCAAAACTTCAGCCAGCTGTAAGGTGAATGGAAACAGTGAGTAGCCCAAATACAAAATGCAGTAATTTCACAAACTGATAAAATCCTGAAAGGAAAATGATAACTAAAACTGTAACTGTGAAAAATGAGTAACTTCACCCAACAGGGTTATGTTTTTAAACCCATTATTAAATCTTTTTTTAAATAAAGAGAAATAATGCATGAGCCAAGAAATAACTGACCCCACTGAAGATACTGTAGGACCTGCTCTAGTGTTTTTCACCCTTTAAAAGAATATTGTTTGTCTCTCTTGTCTAGCTGACAAAAATCTGTTTTTAGGGGTTTTGAGAGGATTTTAGGAGTTGAAATCAATATGACATAATTTCAAGAAACATGTTTCACATCCAGAATGCTTCATGAGTTACCTTTGGACTGAAATTTACTGAGATCAGGCCGGTTGAGTGATCTCTAGAGATGAGAGGCTGGTTCAGGTTTATCAGGCAGGTCTGTTCCAAACCATTGCACCAGTCAGAGTAAATGTCCTCTTCATACTGGTCAAGAACACTCAACATCTCCATGTACATACGGCACTCGTTCACCATCTCCACGCCTTCAGTAGAACTAGAAAGATTACATCAAGGATAGTTTCTTGTCTGTTATAAGTTTTTTTTTTTTTTTTAAAGAAGTTTAAATATTGTATTCCTTTTTTAAGTCACTGAAAACATTGGTTTGAAAATCGTATTTCTATAAAATTTTACTAACATGTCAAACAGTAATTTGAATTTTTCCCATAGTGTTTGAATGCGTCCTTTGAGCATTTTTGCCCACTTCAAAAGTCCAGATGTGTGTGCCATGTTCTTTGCCAGACTACTCTCCGTCTGTAAACATACAGGGAAACAAAGGCTAACTTTACTGTTCTTATTGTGAATTAACGCATGCCAGTAACATGTAGGAGGGAAAGCACCTGAGATTTGAAAAGATGTTCACAATTCTCCAACTCTTCTTTGAGAAGCTGCCGAAGATGAAAGACAGTAGAACTTAGCATCTCTGTCATCTTTCTTCTCTCCAGAAAGGGTCCGGCAATGATTAGCATCTAAAAGAATCCAAACATATATACTCAAAATGATGATTTAACTTTCTTGTCGCATGAAATCGGATGTTATTTTCCATGAAGAACCAAAAATACATTTTTAACAGCATCTACATAATATTGAGAAATGAATCATAAAAAGGCTTTCAAATTTGTCACTTTCTTCAGGTATAAGCTGCCTGGGTTCATATTACACAGTGAATAAAGAATAAATGACTGACTTCAGGATATACTTTTGGATTTTGAATTTGAAAGGTGGGAGGAACTCAGTCAGCACCCCCTAACAAAGACTAATTCAGCCTCTACCTTGTATCTTATCTCTCCTCTGAGCTCTCTCCAGCCAGTATACACCATCCTGATGTTGACTCGTCTTATCTGTTGTTCTGTAACTTTCTCTCCATTTCTTTGTTTTTTCTGGTGATGTTCTCTCGCGTTTCTTTGGTGAGTAAGCCAAAATGCATCTTCAAAGCATCCAGTCTAGTTACTGGCATGAGATGCTGCGACTTAAAGCGAAATTCCGCTGTAACATGATGCCAAAAAAAAAAAAGTTCTGAATTGCAGTTCCTCAGCCTTAGGACACAGGGCAACGACATCTCCAGGAATGTACGTAATAAATGTCAGTGTACCACTAAAACGAGTCAGAGGCACAGAGTTTTAAGGTTGGAAAGTTATGTGGTGTGGCTTTAAACATCACACTGCTATTAAGTCTTGCTCACCTTTAAAGCTGATTCCAGTCCTGTGCAATCCTTAAACGCCAAACAAAGCAGGTTGGCAAGGCGGCATTCAAAGTCTGCAGTTCTTTTAGTGAAATCCATGTATTCATGTTCAAACCCCTTAAAACAACAATAAAGAAATACATGGTATGTAATCAAATAAAAGTTTATCAACTCAAACTTTTAACTTTATTCATAAAGCACCATGCGTTACAAGATAAAAACAACATTCAAAACAGTTTCTGAAAAACAAATATCTATATGCATATACACACATACAAACAGACAAGAACACACGCTGGATCACATTCCTCTGTATACAAATCATCACAATCACATTCATACAGTGTAAAACTACATTAACATTAAGCTTTTACGCATATTTACGCAATTGCCCAATCTTAGATAGCAATGCAAGACCCTGCAAAAGACACTTTTAGTTTCACCTGAGAGTTTAAGTCAAGTGGGCTGTTTTTACTGTGCTTCAGTGCTTGGCAGTGGTTATTGAACTCTCTTTGAATCTTTGCAACATGCTCATTGTAGAGTTTCCCTTTGAGTCCTCCAAATTCCAGCTTTTCCATCCTTTGAAAGTCCAGCATAATTTCAAACAAGTTCTGTCAAAAAGCCATATTGCAAAAAGAAACAAAGTCACATGAAAATACAAGGAAGAAAAGAGACAAGGTTAATGCTACGCCTTAACAGAAAAGACAAAAAAACTTGATCTCACCTCCAGCTGTAGCATGCGATTTAAGAATTGGTTGAAATGTGAAAAAATGATGGCAGTTGGGAAATCCCAGGGTGTGTGTTTCACTTGGTTGGCCAGCTTCTCTCTCTGGGTCTGGTAACTCTTTTTGAAACAGCTAAAGACTTGAATTACCACCTTTACCATTCGTAGACTTTCCTCTGGATCCTCTCTTAGTAGCAGATCTGCAGAGAGGTACGCAGAAGCCTACAGGGTGAAAGGATTTAAAACCGTGTTTATCCATGCATATACACATGACCAACAACTTAGGTCAAAATAATGCTGACAAACACAGCAACATCAGGTCTTGTCTAGGAGTACATTTGTAGTTATTTTACAAATGGTTTTCCTTTACTTAACCAGACTGAGAGGTCTAACCTGTTCAATGAACAGATTGCAAAGTTCCTGTAGTAACACCACGATGCGTGCCGGTCTTTGATAAGACTGGCAGTTGGTCCAGATCAGGAAAAGTGTATGGAATAGTGCAGGAGTGTATGCTTGCATGTGAAGAAATCCTTTCTTTTCCAGTTTAGCCAGTTGTGCATTTAGAGGCTGTAGATAAAGGTCAATGTCCTGAGCTTCTTGAAGTGCTTTTTTCATGTTTGAAGACACAAAAAAGAGAATTTCATTGTAAAAAGAAAAAAAAAGAAGAGAGATCAAGATAAAACTTTTTGATAATTACACTGTATGGTGCAGTGGTTCTCAAATTGGGGGTCCCAAGATAATTTTAGGGGTCTTGCAAGATCATTGTGAAAAAATATGTATATATTTTCTACATTTATTAAATCAATTTGTGATTTTATTGTCTGTCTGATTGTCTGTCTCTCTGTGTTGGCCCTGCGACAGACTGGCAACCTGTCCAGGGTGTACCCCGCCTCTCGCCTGATAGTAGCTGGGATAGGCTCCAGCAACCCCCGCGACCCTGAACTGGATAAGCGGTACAGAAAATGAATGAATGAATGAATTTGTGATTTTAATTAATTTTTTATACATTAATGCAAACATGCAACAATTAATGCAACAACAAAGTTATTACTCATCATGCCATATTAAAATTTGAATTCTCCATCATATTGGTGACTGAAACTGATTTTGAGCATGTAGGTGCTTTTGAATCCACCCAAAAAACCCTTGATCCCCCTTATGGATGAGGTTTCTGATCATTTTCAAGGCTCACATTTAGGTTTTAGTTTGTTTGTTTTGTTTTTGATATTACTGGTTATACTTTTGGAAAACTCATTTGGCCCAGTCAAATTAGTTTTTATATTAATAGCCAAAACTGTTAACATAATCTATCAAAACCCACTTTATCCTTCTTAGTTATTAAGATTCTAAAAGTTTTGAACCTCAGATTTAGAGGATGGCCACAGAATGAGCCATTTGATAAATCACACAATGAACCACTCAGTCACGGTGGGTGGGGTCACGAACACTAAGATGTTATCTTGGGGGTTGTGGCTCAAGAAGTTTGAGAATCACTGATATACCTGTAGTGTATCAGACAACTGACAAGATATAAACTATGACTTCTGAAAAGGAAGCCAACTGCCAATACCATTAGACACATTCCCAACTAGAATCTTGACTGTTGTTTGATAGCTGCTGTCCATCATCTCCAAGATCCTCTCCATAATATCAACAACAGGACTCTGAAGCTACAAGCAAAAATTAGAAAAAGACAAGAGTTAAAAGATGGAGACCTATCCAATGACTCCAGTGACTTTTTTTTTTTTTTTGTAAGATCAAGGAAAAAGAAGTATACCTGGTAATGAATACTCTCTACAGTGGTCTTTCTGGATGCCCAAAACTTGAACTCTGCATTGGGCCCCGGATTACAGCCTGTCATAAGTAGGTCTGACGAATCCTCCTTTAAAATCTTCTGTATCATATTCGACCAGTTGATGACCAGGGTCTCTACAGTATGGGCCAATGTCCTGTCATAGCTGTCATGCCTACAGAAGAGGGAAAGTAAAAGGAGTTCAAACTTACTGTAAAGTAAAGCTAAAAGCAAATTGTTCATTTGTGTCCTCTTACATTTTAAATGAGGATGACTTTTCCATCAAACCCTCCACAGTCGGGATCGGGAGGACAGTTTTCCCCAAAACCTGCCCCTGTACAACTGATGTCTTTCTGCACATGTGCTCAACATGACGAATCACGTCTTCAGACATCAAATTTGGCCACATGTGATGGTTTTTGTTGTTTGTCAGCAGTGGAGCACATATCTTGTGTAGAAACAGAATTAATTTAAAAACCAGCCAGCGCACAAAATTACAGTATAACACATTTGTTTATGTATTATTACGGTATATAGTCAATTTTCAATAGACAGTATAAAATCACCTGCTCAACTGTGCATGATAGCTGGAGAAGTGGTAGTGAAGACAGACAGCCAAACAGCAAAAGTTCCTTGTAGTTCTCAGAACTGATGGGAACAGCTTTCTTCTTATGAACATAGATTGCCTCATTAGGGGCCAGAAGTGGGACCTGAATTTTAAACCATATGGAAATTTAGAATGAAATATGTCATTTAAATTGATCAAATTTAAAGTTTGAGAGTGCATAGAACAAAACAGGCTAACAAACTTACATTACCGTCTAAAGATAATAATTAGCCTATCTGCAGAGATTCTTACCTCGTTAGAAGCTAGCAAACACTCCTTTTTGATGTAAAGAAAAATACAACTGATTCCTTCTCAAAGAAGTCTTTCAGGAAAGTTTGAAACTCTTCCTTGACGGCATTCTTCTGCCATGTTTGGCTTTGAAGTCGCAAAAGTCTGCATATTTTCTCCTCGACAAACTTAACTCTGACGTCCTCAAGAAAACAAGGCACATTTTCTTCGTCTGACATGGCTGACCTACCACCATGACCAGCCAGTCACTTCGCTCGACAAAATGTAAAGAAAGCCAACATATTTGGAATAGCTTTTTTAAAAAGCCCTCCAAATTAGCCCCTAACTTTGTTAAAAATAAGTTTTAAGTTGCTGCACGAGCCTACCAGACTGAGTGAGCGCACCTTCGTGGGGGTGGTACAGCGTCATGTTGCTAAGCAACCGCCACTGTTCTCAATCACTGCCAGCTGCGCAGCTATCTAACTTGCTCTAAGATGTGACGCCTTCTCGCAGTCCTTTCATGCAGTTTCCCCTTTTTTCCGACATACTTTAATAGCATAAGACGCTGTCTGCATAATACGGTTATTTTAAACCTCCAGAGAAGTGAGATTTGTAAGCAAAGCACTGAATATAAAGGTGCACAGAGATGAACCTAACAGGACACAATGCAAAGATTTGTGGTTTCTGAGTCTCTTGTGTGTCTCCAACTACATTTCAGCAGAATTTGTGTAATTTTAATGATTTTCTGCTTTTATACAGGACATGTATCCACAGGCTGTTGTAGCCTACAATGTATGTGTGCAACATCCTTGTTTTAGCAGCAAAGCACTGTACTCTGTAAAGTTAATCTTTTACAAATGACTTCACTTTTCTTAGTTTCAGAGCAGTTTATAGTGTGACTGTTCATAACCTACTTAAAAACTGCATTGTACTTTTGGGTAAAACAGAGTATTGAAAAACCTGAGTGAATAAAAAGAATAACACATGAAAGACTAAAGATGTTGTTTAGGTTTAGATTAAAATATTGATAACAGTTCATACAGTTTCTTATGATCTGCTTTTCACTGTAGATTATTAGGCTACAGCAAGAGCAAGATTTAAGTATAAATGTGCAGAATGGCATGTGTATAAACTCCTCAGATTTGCAGGTGGCTCTACCATTTTGGACCTCATCCCTAACAATGACAAGACCACCTACAGGGAAGAGATTGCCTGCCTGTTGCTATGGAGCTAATAACAAGTTGAGAGCAATGCATTCAACCGATTAAGATGGAGATGGCTCCTGATGTAATCTACACAGTCATTTTACTGAGAAAATCAGCACAGATGTTAACATGTTTGGAACATCAATCATTCTATTTGCTAAAGACCAGAAAGCTGAAATAGCCTCGGGATGTATTCATAAAACTGTCATGACAGCGACAAAAGAAAGGTCAGCATCTTGCAGTTGATTCCATGAATCTGTGTCCATTTTCATAGCTATGCCTTTTGTTGATGGTGGTTCAAACAAATAAAGATCCCTTTATTGATTCATTCTGGTTCAAGAGCTTCTCCTCAAGAATGTCTCCACAGCTTAACTTAACAAGCAATCAAAAACAATTAATTCAGAAACAATACAATTAAAATCTGGCACCATATCTGCCACCTTGACAATTTTCCTGCCAAGGAGTTACACTGCTGAACAAGGCCTCTCTATCCAATGTGTGTTGTGCAGTCTGCCACCAATATTCAATTAGTTTATCACTGGCAACAACATTTCTTGATAAAAGCTAACACAAGATCTGTTCCCTTATCGACCTGTTAATATGTACAGTGGTGTAAACTTTGATAGCTGAGACTTTGGAGACAATGTAGCATGAGAACATTTGTAATGTGAAACATCTCATCAATGACTGGTGGTATCAAAAGAGTGTTATTGATGATGCTGTGCTGATGCTGTAGACAATACATCATGACAGTCAAATCATTCCAAGAAACAATAGTAACAAAGATTTTTTTTTATTATTATTATTTGGGTCCAATATATAGCTTCTTGAATTAGGCTAATTTGTGTGTGCTGAGACTGTAAATATAGACGTATCGTTTTAAAATTTTAATACATTATAGGTAAAAGAGATTTTTCCAAAAGTTCTCAACAAGTATGTTGAAACTGTTTCTTCTGTATAATTCAGTTTTTATTTTCAAGGCTTTTTTATGTAATTTAGGTGACATACAGTGCATACCATGTTAGGAGGGAAAAAAAGCTTTTAACATCAAGGATACAAATATATGTTGAGTACAAGAAAAAATGGGGGGGGGAATAAACTGTTAAAAAAAACTTAAGCCTGTTCTCATCTATTTAGTTAGGTTTTTTTGTTTGTTGATTTATCTTTTAAAGATGTGAAAATATCTTGTATAAGACATTAAAAGTAAAGTTCTGTTTTAGGCTTAAAGCTTGCTGTGTCTCTAATATCTCACCTCCAGTCAGAAGGTCCACACCACAAGGACGCCCTCTACAGGATCTGGTGGAGTTGGACTGCTCCCACCAGACTCATTATCATCTTACAGTATCTATGCCTATGCCTATGCTTGTAGTCCACAGTCCATGTCTATACAGCAAACGGCATCACAGATTTGACGGGGGGTATAAAAAGCTTACTACTTGGCTTTCCATTAAGAAAAATCACTATTTGTTAATTTATTGTTATCCTTATTAATATTTTATTCCCACCTTCATAGTTGATGGATATAGAAAAAAAAAAGACAAGCAAACAAACAAAACACCAAACAAACCTTACATTGAATGAGGCCAGTAAATGTGCAAGTACTGTACAATGCTTAAAGTAGGACCATGACAAGTAAGTCGTGGTCTATTTGAGCTTCAGTGTTTGGTTGTGTTTCAAAGTGTGCGCTTCCCACCTGTGAGAGGGCACTGGCTTTTCTCTTTTGACAGATCTTCATGCAGGTCCTGGAGACGTGGGCAGAAAGCATGGATAGAACAGTATGACTGTTTGCTCATTATTTTAGATAGATAGATAGATAGATAGATAGATAGATAGATAGATAGATAGATAGATAGATAGATAGATAGATAGATAGATAGATAGATAGATAGATAGATAGATAGAAAGAAAGAAAGAAAGAAAGAAAGAAAGAAAGAAAGAAAGAAAGAAAGAAAGAAAGAAAGAAAGAAAGAAAGAAAGAAAGAAAGAATGCATTTGGCTGATAAAAGTAGGCTATAGTTAATTATTTGTAACCCATATTTAAAAACACAGAAAGGGAGGGAGGGATGGGCGCAGCATGAACAATTCTTTGGCAGCCTCCCGTCCATAAAATAATTGGTCATATTGACTAAATAATAACATATTGTCAGTCATCCCTTCATAAGTTATTGCTCCACCTGTCTGAAATTCAGTTTCAATGTGTTGGTAGCAAATGATAGCCTTCACATGAAGAATTTTCCCCCGTACCGAATTAATGCCCATGGTCTAATAAGGAATGTTAAAAACCTGTATTGCGTTCAAACCGACGGTGGGATCTCTGTTTGCAGATCACGGTAAATCCTACAAGATAGTCATGAGACTCTTGGGGTGTTATGTAAAACCCAGAATGAACAAATTTGTTAGCCCACACCCGAGGGCATCTGGTGATGGATACATTGTCCTGGGGGACCGGGGAAGCCTCAGTGCAACAGCCGGCTGCTTATCTTGAAAGGCTTGTTTTAAGTGTTCCTCAGCTGGGAAACAAAAGCTTTAAGAGCACCCATTACTTTACAATTGATGTACAATCCCCATTGTTCAGCTAGTTTACACACATAGGTATTAGAGCATATGGCATGCATTAGGGTTACATTTACATCTATTGTAGGTGGCTTATTATATGAAATGAAATTCTCAATAGCTGAATAAGTCTCAAATTCTAGCTCACTTCTTGTGTAATAAAGTGCATTCGGTAAAACGCATTACATGGAACATAAGGTGACCTATAGACTTTCTGATATGTGTTTGTACTTGCATACATGAGTGGCATCTTTGAGGTGAAGCTGGGTCCAAACAGTGAAGCAGGACTCCCCTGAGGATGGCCAGGCCACTTGTGTGTGAGGGGTTGGTTTATCCCACTTAATCAGCATCCTGAGAGACTGGCACTGCCCCCATGGCCATAAAGCATGGGGTCACTTTAGGCTCCTCAAAATAAGGGGAAGCCCCAGCAAACAATGCTGCTGTCAGTCAGCCTTAACCTGATCTGGGCCCTTTATTCCTCATATAGTGTAGAAGTGTAATCATTCACTCCATAAATGCTAATTAATCTCATCAATGTTTTGACTAATATGGGGCAAGGATACTTAGAGCTTATTTGAAAATCAGATCTCAGATGCTCATGTGGTGCAAAGAGATCAGACTTATGACATGCAAATATTTGTATTTTTGAGAATTCATGTTAGTGAAATAAAAATTCTGCTTGTATCTCTGGGGAAGATAAGTCTTCTTAGTCTGATCTTCTCAGCCACATGCTGTTGAAAATACATTTATCTAGAAACCTAACAAGATAATGAAGACACAGGAGAACGCTTCCTGCAATTTGCAGTAGCTCTTCCGCTCCGTTTAGACAATAATTTGTACTTGTTTGGATGGCACATACTGTCAGTGGTTTGGGGTTTGTAGCGGTAATGTCCCAGGGGCTTCTATCAGTCCGGCACCATTATAAATGACAGAGCTGTGTGAACCTCCTTGGCTGTTTCTCAACATTCTGGCTTCCTTGGGGCCTTGAGTTGCATTTGCGGAGCACGTGCCCTTTTGATTTCCTAATCCCAACACGAATTGTGGAATGCTGGCTCCATGAGATATTCCACTCACAAGTGGTGATTTATGCTCTCGTGGTGCAAGGCTCTATGGAGAGAGGATCACAGGTGTTGTGGAGCCTCTGTAAGAAAACTTTTAATATGTGCACCTCGTGGCCCGGCTCAAGGATTATTGTCATTCAGTGTGTGTGTGGTGTGTGTGTGTGTGTGTGGAAGGGATATTAATCAATAAATGTTTAAAATTCATCCAGAGCCTTACAATGTGATGTCTTTTATATAAACATGCTAGTATGTCTTTGTTTGTTTTTTTTGTTTGTTTGCTTGCTTGTTTAGGTTTTATTGTTTTTTTGTTTTTTTTCATACACAGTGTTGCAGCAGCTCAGATTGCTCAACAGGCACTTTGAATTCAACACATAAAGTGTAAATCACTGGACTTTATTTGAAATATGTGTCTGCCTTCATAAACTATATTATTTAAGTAATAAGATACAAAGCACATGACAAAAAACCAGTAAAAAGATTTGGCACCATTTATACTGGTTGTTAATTACAGCATTGTTGACTGTGCAGTTAATGCCCACTTTAAAGTGAAGAGTTCGACCTTTGCTCGGGCCACAGTTAAAGTCTCAGCCTAAGAACAAGAGTGCAAACTGAATGGCATTCATTAAGGGCTCAAGTGCTTGTCCTCCCTGCAGCCAACACATTACTCTACTTGATTTCATTTAATTAAAGTTTGTGGAGGCCGTCCTTTTTTTACCATGAAAGCTGAAATCAATTTTTTATTTTAAATAAAAAGGTTTATATTGGGAAATAAACACACATACACACACAAACTGATGTTGCTGTCAGGCTCATGATTGTGTTAGTGTATTGCACATTTGCACTATAGTTGACAAGTCATGCTGTTTCTTTGAGAGCTTTAGCATGAGTTGAGGAAATAAATTTACAATTCTTGCCAAACTTCTTTTGAGGTTGCAGGAGTTATTGTTTGACTCTGCCTGTAATCTTGCTTTTATTCTCAATGAGGCTATAACATTGACGAGAAACAG
Organism: Atherinomorus stipes; assembly: GCA_023101725.1. Taxonomy (NCBI): domain Eukaryota; kingdom Metazoa; phylum Chordata; class Actinopteri; order Atheriniformes; family Atherinidae; genus Atherinomorus; species Atherinomorus stipes. Next base: position 26,178 of record JALJCO010011978.1, read on the forward strand.
ATGCAGCTCATCTTTAAAAGTGACGGCATTAATGATGCTGTACACTCCAATCAAAAGAAAATGGCTCTTCAGATTTATTTGGTTTCTTCCCGCCAGTCATCTAGATTTTGTCATGGCATGTCACAGACAACTTCATGTGCACTAACACCTTCCTGCAGGATTTAATAATAGTGATCTGTGTTAATCACCCACCCTTCCTTTTCCGTTTTTCATACTTTGCCGGAGGGTTTGCTGTAAACTGCACCAACCTACCTGACTACATCAGTCTTATCTTCTAATGGCTGCATTAGAGTCCCCCCCCCCCCCACCCCTACTTCCCCAATCTTCTCTTTGACTTGTTATCTAGTCACAGGGGTCAAGAAGGCCTTTCAGTCGAGTAACTGAGTGTATGCTGGAAGTTGAGTGACCTTTTCAACTCCTTGAAGCTGCTGCTGTTCACGCTGTTCTTTCACCCACACAAGATTCTTCATTCTGGATGCTATGTAGTAAATTGTAGAGGTTGGGGGAGGCTGGCAATTTCAGTGTGTCATCTGGGTGCCTCTAGGTGTTACAACTATAATAATTAATGGAATTAATAAAGGTAACCAGGGAATTTTACTATTCGACACACTGCTGCTTGCCAAAACATTAAAAAAATGAGAATGTATCCTCAAAAAGCTACAAATACAGCTGTTTTTGAAGAATATTTACTTAGAAGGTAACTGATGTTCATAAGGCAGCAATAATTTAAAAAAAGAGATCAGATTTTATTCAAATTTGAATAAGTGTTTCTTTTAATATTATAGATTTTAAAACATTAATAGAAGCAGTTGTCAAAACTGTAAGTGCTTTAAAATTGGCTTGATATATTGGCAGCCCTCATATTAATCCTCTTGTAGCACAAACAGTAAATCAATGCAAGGCTTCAAGAAGTCACTTAAATCATCTTAATTTACACTGAAAATCCTTAGTTTGTGATCACGTTTATTAACCCTTTCTAATAATTAAATTAATCCCTAAAAGAATGACTAAATACGTTTTTTTGCTTGTTGTTTAGGCTTGAAGTGCTCCAGTTCTTCACACTGTTACAGCCTCTGAATTTCAGTTGCACCTACAGAATTTCATTTCTGAATGAATGCTGGAAAATGTGCCTCCCTAAGGTTTCATAGCAGATTCATTTAGTCTTTACTGTGCCATCCCCACTTCTCCCCTACCTCCATTCCCTTCCTCCTTCTCTTTTTTTTCCCATGTCCATTAGACCTTGCAGACTAATCGAGCAGCACCAATTGCTCCCGTGGTGAGATCATTAAGTAAATTATTTTAAGATCAAACGGTCAGCAGCCACAATGCAGTCCTGTGTAATGGTAAAAGCCTCAGAAGCTGCCACCCACCCCTTTCTCAAATTAAAGCCCAGTGGGGAGAGCTCTGCACCTCTCAGGTGGATGCCCCCAACCATTAGGCCTTTTAGCTGCAGGCTAAGGTAGGACCCACTAATTGGTCCTTTGAACAAAACTAACCCACTGACAAGATCCAACTTGTATGCATCTTAACAGTAGAAAATTGTTCCTGGCCAAAGACAGTAGTTCAACACTAACAGTTATACCTGCAGAGTAAATACAGTAAAGACCTGTATGCTTGAATGGCAGCATGCAGGTGATAATATTGAGGGGGCGTTACTGTGTGAAGGCAGAAATACTTTTTGCAGTGTGGCCCTTTTATTTGGCCAAAATTCAGCATGAGTGGCTTTGTAAAAATTGAAGTCTCTTGCTATAATTTCAGTTTTCAGGCAGTCTTTAGGGTATGATTGACATTACGCAAGCCATTACTTTGCTTTGCTTTGCCATTTCTTAATCTGAAATTCTCATTTAGTTAGGTGTAAAATAAAAAATAAAAATCAAACATTGAAAATTAAAAGATATTGTCTGCACTGACTTTATATGCAAATGCACTTGATAACTGACATATAGATTATTATCTTCATTTAAGAAACAAATTTATTTATTTGAAAACAGTTTTTGTTTTGTTTTAAACTTCATCTTTATTAAAATTTCATAGCTTATCAACATACTTTGTTTTGATGTAAGATGTATGTAGTCAATTTTGATGAGTATTGGCAGTCTTAAGTCTTTATTGTCTAAACTGGGATCCTGGGCTTGTTTGGATTACCTGTAAAACAAACAAACGACAACAAAACAAAAACTAAATGCAAACCCTGATATGGAATAAAATCATAAGCTGAAAGATCCAGTGACTTTAGGAGTGTGGGTGCATATAGGTGTGTGTGTATAATACTCTGACTACTGTACATATAAAACCCATTAGACAGCAATTACCCACAAAGTGCTGTGTCTGGATGGAGAGGTTGACAGATTTCCTTTCAGAAGGTCAAGTTTCACCTGGCTTGACGTATTTAGGAGCATAAACTGTATGCTGATAGGATAAATTCATATACATTACACAGAGATTCATACACTCATGTTGGCCTTCTCAAGTGATTTTGTTTCTGCAGATTATTTCCCAGATGAGCTGAGCCATGCAGAGTTAAGGCTCAACTAAACATTAAGGAAGCAACACAACATTCTTTCTGTTGTTTATTCCCCTTAGTCAAGGAAGTGTTGGACTTACAGTAGCTTATGGTGTGGAGACAGAAACCAATGCAGCAAAGTGACTGTGAGAGTGATTTATCCTCCTTGGGCATGAAGCGTCACTGTCATCAATCACAGGGTTTTAATTAGTGATGGCTCCCTTTTGTGACTAAGAAATGTGCATGTAATTCAATTTGGGACCCACTGCTGCTTCAAGAACCTCACACAGTGACTCACGGTGAGTTTATACACTGTAGGGGTGGTTCATGTTGACAAAGCACACCACAACCTGAGAATGATCTCAGATTTTTATTTGCTCACCATCATAACAATGTTTGGATACATGTTATATGTAATATGTACAGGTAGACAAAATAAATTAATAAATCAACCATTTCTGAACGATTTATTTATTTTTCTATAATGGCAGAAGTGGTTTCTCATATCCAAAAATGCTTGCAGTAAAAAAAAATAATAATAAAAAAATGGATATTTCTTAAAGATTCAGTGTGTAAGATGTAGTGGTTCATTTTTCACATGCACCTAACTGAAAGCCAAAAGCTGAGTCAAAATTACAGTGAGTAGCCATGAAAAATGAAATAAGGCCTGTTTAGGAGTCAGTATTTGGTTTGTCTTTTTTGGTTTGCTATTTTTGTTGGTGAGAATAGCACTTTTTGTTCTTAGGTCATGAAAACAGAACTAATTAAAAAAATCCTCATTTCTACATGATTCTGTATCAGTGAAAAAATTTTGAAATCTCTAATCCTATCAAATGCAATGAAATGAAACATACTTTATTTCTCCGAGAAGGGACATTCAATAAATTCACCGATAAATTCACCCAAAATACTACAAAATGGAATTTTAAACAACTGATTTCTGTATAGTAGAATGATAATAAGATGTGAGCCAAACACTTAGCTAAAATTAATCCTTTTGATGTAATTGTCTACTTATTTTCATGTGAGTTCTTTTGCGAATTGAACATTTGAAATCAGTAAAGTGGAATGCACCTGAAAAACTAAAATGAGGGAAATTCTTCTTCATAGAGTATTATAAGCGTTTGTATTGGTGTGTGCCACTATCTGTCTTTGTCTTGGATCTTCCTGAATGAGACAACAAAAAACAAAATATACATTTTTAGCTACTAAATGACAGGAGATTAAAAATACCTATGATCAATATTCAATGTGGACTTTCTTTTAGTCAGAGTTCTAAATTAAATAGGAATGGCTATGCAGCTATGGAAAACAGAAACAGCTAATTTAGCTTGTTTTTGGTTTCAATTGTATGTTAATACTGGTTGACTGCTTTTTTAATAATGGAATTTGTTTTTTTTTTTCTCTCACTTATAAACTGAGAAGGCAATGTAATGGAAAGCAGAAACAGCTCCTTTTAGTATGCAACACACACAAGCCTTTTATCCATCATTTAAATGTTAGTTTCTTCTCATTTACTCTTCAATGGGGAACTTAACTGATACCAACAGCAAAGCCTTAAATAAAAACAATGACAGCTTTGAGAGTTAATGTCGCCATTGAAATGCTAGAATATCAATAGCAGTTATTTAGTTCTCTGAAGTCACTTGAAAGTCTCTTATCTGACACATGGTAATGCAGGTCACTGTAATAATGTTTATTTCACAGGAGTTTTCCACTTCACTTTATTGTATAATAATTGACAGTTTTTGCATTTGACATGGTCATAACAAAGAAGACAAAAAGTTGTGTAAAAATCAGGGGGACAAAAAGAAAGAGAAGACATATTTAAATTATTACCAGAAAGCTTAAAAACGAAGAACATGCAAAAAAAGTATAGTTCAATATGTGTCAGTGTATCAATATGGAAATTCTGAAAGGATTATAAAGTTTTCATGACAAAAATCTCTAGATGTAGGCCTATATAACGTCCGTATGTATTTAACTGTATTAAATGTTTATGTATTTAAATCAACATGTGTTTTTATTTTATTATAAAATCACCAACTCAATACTCTGCACTCTAAACGATCCAATCTGATGACCGAATTTAACCAATTCCGCCAAAATTCCTTATATAATGACTGTGAGGCTGTTGATTTCACATCTGATTGTGTTTATGCATATCAAAATATCAGTCTTAGAATGGATCAGCTCCCTTACAACATCTTCTCCAATCAGTTTGTCAGATACCTGTGCTCTGTTTAACTTTAGGACATGCTGATTACATTCGGCATTGTCCCCTCTTGTGGATCCCCTCCAACAACACCAAATCAGTGTCCCAGTTCCACATGAACATGCAGCTCACAATCAAGCTGTTATTTAGTCTATGAAAATTTTGCAATGCCATTAACTGATGCGCAGAGAGGAGAAATTCCAGACCGCCGTCTGTGTGGTTGTTTTGAAGAAAACGTAGCTTTCACCCCTTGCTGATTGACTCTAATCAGCCACACTGTGTCCACACTACTCTGTCCTGGAGGCCTGTGCACACTGGTGATTGATTAGATTTGAAGAAAAGAATTTAAACATACATAAATATTTACAAGGCCATTATACTTTTTTAAAAAAAGGGACTCAAACAAGTAAACAAATAAAAAAACTACATATATATGTGTGTAGATTGCAGGGCCCCTACAGTACATCTAAAAAATATGATTTGTTTTTTTTTTTAAAGTAAATTTAACAATGGAATTCAAACAATGAATATTTTGGTGCCATCTTCAATAGCCGTTGATGTTGCTGAAACTCTTGTTGTCAAAAAGAGCTACAGTTAAACGCATCACAAGTATTGACATGTAAATTCCATGTGATGAACAGGTCTGACTAAGAAAACAGCACTGACGCCAGCCTTATGCTGTGCCGTCTGGTCCCACAGCAGGTTAAAACACTGCAGTGCAACAGCTCCAAGCAATTCTCATGCCACAAGCATATTTCAACCTAATGATTGTGAAATTAGCCTTGTCTCAGCATTGTTAGTCACATCATACTCTGTAAAAGTGACGTTGTCCAAGAAGAAGATCTAATGCAGTAAAAAGTTAGTGTAATGTTGTTATAGAGCTAGTTCAGGGACAATGTCCAGGGGCTACAAGAGACAGGTACTTCCTGTATCCTGTGGTTGATGGTGAGGGGCCTCACCTGGGCTGTAATCTGGGAGGACTGATCACAAAGAACCAGAGTCAAGCGAATTCCGCCTGCCCTACTTCAAACGCAACAGGACGGTAAATCAGCCAGGTAGACGACACTAGGCGGCTCACCAATCACTTGTGTTCACTGCCTCTGCCCCTCCAGGGAAGAGGAAAAAAGTATGCCAACAATGTCATCTGACAACATCGTGGGGCCATTTCACCACAAAACCAATTCACAGACTAGGTATGAGTCTGTGCAGAAAAATATTCTCCTAAACAGAAGGAAGGCTACAAGCTGACGCAAAAGTTACTTTACTATTTCACTATTACTGTTACACTTTCTATACACATAAAAGAAGTAAAAGTTCATTTGTCCTCTGATCATTTTGCAGATGTTTTATGCTTTACGTTTTGATATGTCTCACTGAAATATATAAAGTGGGAAGTCCTATACATTTTTGTAAACATTTAAAATTAATTTTACAATATTTATGTGCATAAAAACACTACTGCACCATACAACTTAGTGTAAATTTCATTAGTGAATTCAAAATCAAAGTGGAAGTACATCAGTTGGACATCTAACCAACTCTTGGAAAATCTCATCTGGGGATAAGGTGTCACTGCAAAATGAATAAGGAAGCAACTCCAAGGTCAGTGTGATATTTCAAGGCTTCTACTTTACATGACCGCATAGCAAATGAGGTCTTCAATCAAGTCAGATTGGGTGGATGGACCATAGGTGCAAAAACACTCTGGTAAGGCTCGTGACAAGGGAGTAAATCCATCAAATTAGAAAAAAGGAAGGAAGTACAAAAATATCAGGGTCACAACAAAACAATACTGTTTTTTTTTTTTTTTTTTTAGATAAAGTGACTTATACGCTGAACAACTTCACTCTGTGACAATAATCATTTCATTTTTCTTTATTAATCCAATTAGGTTTTATATATAACCCATCTTTAGATTTACTAAGGAGTGGCCATGTTTCAGTGGGGACTAGTCAGGGGACCTTGTTCCCACAGTTGTTGCCTCTATTGGCAGACTGGCGACTTGAACCCAAGTCCATAGATCCAAGCCCCTGTCTGTTCACACAAAACATGTACGTTCCCTAACCGAACTTAGTGCTGTAAATTGAGGGACTGTTTTTTCCATGTATTGATACTGTTTTCTTTTGCATGTGCCTGAAGATAAAGATGCATCTTTTAGCAACACACAACCGTGTTATTATGGGGAAAACAAGAATAAACGTGTTTTCTCATTTTCCTATCTGTTGTAGTGCATATTTAGATCTATCCGAAAAGGAAATTTTATAGATGAAATGTGTTAAGACCCCCAATTCTTCATATTTCTGCTGCCAGGATTAAATTTATCTGGTTTATTAATAACATTGCACATAATCCATCTCACAAGAACCATTTTTCTAAAGTTTGCATTATCTAAATATGAGCCAAGAACCTGGTGCAACAGTGCTTTAAGAATCAATACATTATCTTATGTGCAAAGTCTAAATGGCCAGAGATTTTTTTCCCCAAGTGTGCTGAACAAATTAAAAACCCGGCCAGTCAGTAAAAGACCAATTCATAAAGGTGAAAAAGTGGAGCTGCTGCTGTGATGGGAAGGACCAGTGAAAAATCTCTGCTGACCCTCTCATCCCTCTGCTCATCTATCTCTCACTACTGTCCACTGATAGATTTCCTCTCACTGATTTATGGGAGAAAAAAAATGTCACAGTGGAATGGGCTTTTGATAAAATTGTTCAAGAGATTCTGGGCAATAAATCCTAATCTTTACATCCAGGATGCTAGCTACTTTCACATTCTTGTGCCATCAATAAGAGCCGCCAAACGTGACAACTAATCAATAACTTTACAATATTCAAGGCAGTTTGGGAAAACAGTAACATTTATATTTAACAGAAAAGACCAGGCCACTCCTTTATACAGCACAAACTGTGGGTAAGAACAACTTGACTGTAACTTGAGATGAAAAACCGTCATGCTTTGTTTGCATTGCCAGCTGGAGAGGAATTGCTGTCCTTCACAACAACTTTGACTAAAGCTGGTTTTTCCCCAGCAACAAACAGACTATTCCAAAACTTTAGAAATATCTCTTAGAATTTTTTTAATGTATAAAAATTGTATTCACAGACTTACCAACATGTTAAATTTCCCTTGATTTAATTTAAAAATCATTTGAATTTCTTTTTTAAAAAGTGCTGACAAATCAAACAGAATTTCCATTGTAATGGTTTCAAAGATGAGCTTATATTTCCTGCAATAAAAAACACAGGCCAATAAAAATGTAGTAACAAGTTGCAGGATCTCTAATCCCACATCACTCATGATGGAGTGTTTCTGACAGGAACTCTTCACTCAGCCGAGTGGCGCCAGAAGGATGAGTGATTCAGCAAACCTGCCTGGTGTTGTCTCTCTGGCCTTTCAATCTTTACGATGTAGCTAAGAGAAAAACAATGAGCCTGTTGCTCAGTACAGGTGTTTCTCAGAGGAGATGACTTGTAAAAACAGGTAGATTTCCATTGAGACACAAACTGACTCACATAAAAGGCTTCTGCTGCTGCAGTAACTCACAACTGCATCCTGGCCGCTTGCCCAAAGTCACTGAAATCATAGCAGTGTTTAATTTGCACAATATTCTCATCAGAGTATTTTCTAAAAAGTCCCTATGCAAGTGAAGGCATTTGAGAGTGTTTGTGGTAATGTTTTTCATTGTTGATCAGGAGATAAACATCAGCACTGTAACCTTAGACTGACAAGGAGACAAACACTCAACCACTTAAAAGAACGTGTTTTAAAGGACCTCTGCACTCTCAATAAATGCCAAGAAGTACTGGAACATGAACTTTAAGCCCTCTAAAGATGAGGTTGTCACAAGAGATGAGAGAGGAGGAAGCAAAAGACAAATAGCAAGCAGGGGAGCTATCTGGCCGACTTTGTCTTTCAGATTAGAGCCTGAGCAACAACCAGCAACAAAGACATTTCTGACAGGATGAGGAAATGAAATGTTTACAGTAAGTGGACTGATAAGTGAGAGACCACATAAGGCATTTGAGGGGACTGGTTTGGGCTGCCTTTTTGCTGCAGATGGGGAGTGGTCATTCTTAAAACAGGTGTCAGAGAGAAACGGCAAGTCATATGCTACTTCATTTTATTTACTCGATCTGTATGTCAACCAACCCCCCAACAATTTCCAGTCAGCCCCACACTTTCATCTGCAATCCGTTTTGTCTTTGCTGTGAAATTGAAATTTATTCAGAGAGCATGTCAATGATTCTTTTTGCTATGGAATGATTTAATCTATATACAGATTTAGTTGGAGCTATTGCTTCTATTATGCAAATTATGATGTCCTGAGAAGCTGGGGACATCTGAATTATTTACATCAGTTGTCACAGCCTGGTGTGATTTGAAAGAACATGCTCCAAGAGGCCAATTATCCTGCCTGTGTTTGTTGAGGGAGATGAGACATTTTTCTCAGTGATAGGCCGCTTTTCTGATTCTTGAACGAATAAAAACTCCATACTAATTTAATGTGTTCTGGTCCAAAGCGATGCACCAGCAGAAGGAAGGGGGTGGGGGGGGGGGCTTGTTCTTATCTGTGTAATCACAGCAGCAGGAGCAGAGGGCACATGTTCCCTGTGCCTCATTTCAGGGCTAATCTTTCATTTCATAGCCCATCTCTCCATATCAAACAACACAAATGGCTCAATTTGCATGACAGGATTTGTAACATGGCAAATCAGGTGTCAGACTCGATTAAACATTACACCGGCACACTATCATAATCAGCCGTCTAATGAGTGTGGCCGCTGGTGTGAGAGACTTGGATGGATCAGGGAGAAGGGCTTCTCCACGCTGCCCAGCGGGGGGTGAGTAGCTGAGGGATTAAAATCAGGGATGCGGTCCCTCTGGCCCTAACAGAGGGGCTCCTCTGGGTGGCGAGGCAAGAGCCGTGTGATGCTGACAAGACAAGGCAACACAGGCCACACACACACATCACAGGAGGAGGACTGGAGCTGAAATACACAGACAGCCATGGAGCAGCATCTGAGGACTGCTTACTCCTGTGTCCTCAGCTTTGAATACTAATGCATGGGGACGTTACAACCCCAGCAGAGGGATTCCAGCCCTGGATCACATCCAGCTATCACTGAAATGTGACAACTGGATCATTAGGATGCAACAGAGACTTAAGTGATAATTAATCTCACAACAGACTTTGCGCTTTTCTTTCATTTAAACACTGAGGCACATGATGACAAGTAAGTCACTCCTCCTCGGTAACACTTTTAGTCCATTTCTTCCAACTGTACAGATTGCTGCTTTGTTGTCTTGCCTGTTGTTTACTGCTGAAAATACATTGATGCTAATTCAGTTGCCATTCATGTAGATGTGCAGCTTTTGGTTTTTGCTCCGCAAAGACTTCACTGTTGCCACCATCCTACCACCCTCAGCATCATAGTCCCCCTCCCCCTTACTCCTTCCCCCACCCGCTGCCCTGCTCCCCATTTGGGGTGACCCGGGTGCTGTTCTGAGGGTTCCTCACACCCCAGAAGCTGTCAGTGGCCTCCTTCCTTCCCATGAGCGGAACACACAATAGAGAAAGGGCTCCGGCTGAGAGGTTCAGTAGCCATTAACCCCTACCAGCTGTTCCTGCCGAGGGTATTCTGTGCCACAATGCGTGCCCCCGAGGGGGCCCTCACGTCCACTAATCTAGCCATTGTTGGCCAGGAATGCTGACAGAAGAAAAGAAATTTTTCTTGTGTCCATGCAAGCGTGTGTATCCATGTGTGAGAGCCGAGAAACGTAGGGCTAATTTCTATAGTTGCCTGTGAAGAAGGGAGACCATGAAGAATACCCTATTTAGCTGCTTGACAAAATTCTCCTGCTTAAAAATGGAAAAACAATGGCAATTGTTTTCAAGTGGACTTCTTCACACTGTCTCCAGCTCTGAATTTAAATAGGAAAAAAATTATATCCATGTCTGCTGAGCAAAAAGTTAAAATTACTTTGCAAGATCTGAATTATTTAGTTATCTGAGAATCATTTTTGAATGCGTGGCCACACAAGCACTATAAACAGATCACTTCCAAAACCATTTTCTGAGGGGAATACATTTTGGGAAAATTATTCTGTTTCAGTTTTTTTGCTCTCAGAATATATTAACAATTAGTCCATTTCAATTAACATGGAAATTAAAACAGCATTTTCCACTCAATTTAACCATGATGCTGCCATTAGGGGCTTCTGGTGAGCTGAGCATGTTTGTTACTCCAGTCTATAAATGAAAAAAGGGAGAGAAAATTATTACTGCTGCATACTGAGAATGATTTTTATATTCAAGTCCACATATTAGTTAATTTATTATTTACTTTAAAAGACACAAAGCAAGAAACTAGAACAAAAAGCAGGTTAAAAAAAAAGGGGAAAATACAAGACTCACAATATGTATACTATAAAAATCCAAACACATCTTTAGACAATCCTGAAAGATTCCTTTATGTGGCACAGCAGATACATCGTACACTCTCAAGCAGAGTTTCTAAGATCTGTTTTTGTCCTCCTACTGAGTAAAGTCAATAGATGTGATAAAAACACTGTTGACAGCAACAGGAAGCAGAGCTCCATGGCTGTCAGCAGGTTGTTGGATGCAACATTTGCATGAGGGAAGTAAATACAACAGCAACTAAAGCGGGGAGGGAAGCGAGAATAAAAAAAAAAAAAAACTGTTAGGTAAGTTTTGAAGAGGATAGGTATTTTTCTGCATGTGTTCCGTCCCACAGTCTGTGCTATGTTGTGACAGGCAGGGGATCTGCGTCAGTCAATTATATGTCCCAACAGACTTTTTGTGCTAATGAGTTGGTCCAGCCATCGGCAGACTTCCCCTGTCGTCCAGAAAAGATCACTTTCATTGCTTGCAGAACTAATTCAGGGCACAAAAGTGGGAGCTTCACCATTGCAGCCTCTTTTACTGCTCCTTTTGTGGAGGCTTTAGAAGTGCGCTGAAGAGAGGGCCTAGCGCTCAGGCCTCTTCATCTCCAGTCCATTGCCTGTCATTAACATACATATCCATATGAAAAGTGGGGCAAGGCCGGAACAGCTGTCCAGTAAAGAGGCAGTGATTCCCTCTCCCAAATGCTGACAGAAGCCTTTAGCCTTCCTCGGGCAATAATAAACCAAACCATTTAAACAGTCTTTCAGGGAGTGAGAAAGAGATTGGGCCATAATGCTACATTCACAGGCACCAGTGGTCCTCGTTGGCTTGCAACAGTCTCCTGTGGATTCAGCAAAGTTAAGGAACAAATCAGGAAAAGAATAGCAAAAATAAATCAGCATGAATATCATGACAGCAGCACCAGATTTTCCCTTTGTTGTTGTTGGGAAAGATGCAGATTTCCACTTCAGCTGATGGCAAGACTTTTCTTCAAAGGTATCAAGTGAAGCAATACATTTTTTAGAAAATAATTTCAAAGTTGTATTTTAAGCTTTACTTAAAATTTTTCAAATCTATGAACATCAACATCAAAATGTAAACGGGACAGAATTAGCCAAATGGCTATTTTGCATATGTTGTCCACCAACCGACGTTAAAAGGTTAGAGAACCTTGAAATAACAAGGACCCATAAAACATACAGAAAAATGCTAAATCCATAGTGTTAACATAAATCATGCAATCACATACAAATCACATCTCATACAGAGTATTAAACAATCAAACACTGACATATAGGTTAACTTTTAGAAAAAGAAACTTGTTGCTTAGAAACCATCGTTGAGAGGCTGCTCATTAAGGTTATTTCTGTCTGTACTGCTGCAGGTCAGCGGGTGAACATTGCCATAAAAAAGGCATATTTGTTTACTGTGTGAGCCCTATTTTGAGAGCTTTTCACCCTGAGCAAAATGATTTGGTCCAAGGGGACTTGAGGAGTGTATGGGGATAGAACTGAGCAATCCTCTTGTTTAAACTTGAGCAGCGGGCATGAAGACAGAGGTTAAGTGACTTGCCCCAGGTCACATGGGAAGTCGTTTACTTAGGGTGGATTTTCTCATCTAAACCCTCATCCACTTAGACCAGAGGGGTTTCACAGCATTCTTTCATTTACCACTGAATTTTACTGGGCTCAATATATAAAATCATTTATTTTTATTGTAGTCTTTTGTGACGGTATTGTTTGTCTTCCTTTGAGGTTTATAAAGTTTTAAAGAGACTGTTGAGGATTAGTAGAAAGTCAAGAATATGTTTTTGAGTTGTTTAGCAAACTTACCTTTCATGTAGTCATGGGGGTGTTTTGAGCTTCCATTTCCATGAATATGAGACAAACTGGCCTTATTTTTTCCTAAAATTGCAAGTGAGACAAATTGAAACAATGAGAAAAGTTTAAGGAAAGACAGCGATATGAAAACTTATGAATCTTGTAAAGTCGATTTAAGAAAATATTTATTTATTCTTTACCAATGCCTTAGTAATTTGTGGTGGGTGATGATGGACAAAGTCACTGATGAATTAATTAATTAATTAATGATTACACCTGTCCAGTGTTTAGTAAAAACAAACAAACAAAAAAAATTGTGTTTTAAGCATCATGTTGATATAGTTGTTTTTAATTTCATGTCTTTGTTTGAATCAGAAACTAAACATATTATTTTGTGTGGTAAATAAAATGATCAGAAAAGGAAAATGACTGTCAGCAAGAAAGAGCAGCTAATGGTGAGCTAAACAGACAGTTTTCTAAAATACATTTTAAGTCTGCCAACAGTTTGTGTGTGATATTTTTCTTTCTTTTTTTTGTGTGTGTGTGTGCGTGGGTGTGTGTGTGTGTGTGTATCAGTATTTGTATTATTTTATTTAGACGATTTGATTTAAACTTTTCACATAGTGGAGATAGACAGTGTGTGACTTTCCTAAACCTTAGCTGGGGATCTTTTTGAAATTTTGTCTCCTTCCACTGAGTGGTTTTCTATGCTTGAGATGCTTCGTTCTCGGCAAAAGGAGGTAAAGGGAGAAGCCAGAATCCGGATCTAATGAATAAGAAAGGCCTTTGGTTAAAAGGGGTCTGGTTTGTCTCCTCATGGGTCGCTTTTTATTCAGCTTTAGAAAGACGAAGAGTCCTGATTGATAAATCCCCGCTCCTGCCCCCCTGGTGCCGGTGACCCCAGAGTCATCAAGTACAATGCACAGCACCTTATGTTTCCAAATCTGTGATTTAGAAAATTGACGAAGCAAAGTTGTGTCAAATGAGGGAGCCTTGATGTGCTATTACAGCAATGATTATTCTGAGGCTGTATGCCTACTGGGCTACCAGCAGCTAGCTGGTCCCTCTATCCTGCCACCTCCTGTGCATCATCAGCATCCAAAGACTACTGTAATGGCACTTGTTGCAAGTGCATAAATCCAGCAGAGGGGATTTTCCTCGATAACCAGCCAATACCTCAGGCCTATACCTGTCACACTCCCCCTTTGGTCTATTCTTTATTTATCACAGTTCTGCTGTTTGTTGCCTCTTTTAAAGTCCCACAATTCATTAAAAAAGGAAAAGGGGGTAGGGAGCAGAGGAGAGAGAGAGTATGGAGAAGCAAATCTAGCTGGGGGCTGTTGTGAAGGAGCAGGGGGTAAAGGGGAGGGATTAGGATGACTTCTTGAACACATTTTCTCCCTTTTGCTGCAATTAAACAAAGTAGGCCTGTGATTAGTGCAGTGCAGGGAGCAGAGAAAAAGACACCCTTGAATCCCAATGGAGGGACCTGACTGAGCATTATTGCCTGACAATGCCTGAGTTTATTGCTGAAACCTGCTTACCCTCCTGCATGGCAAACCATGGGAACTCCAGTCAGGTGGAAACTTTTTCTCCTTTTCTTTTCCCGCTCCTTGTTTTTCTCCCCCTCTGACCACGGAAGCCCTCCAGGAGCTCACAGTATGGTTGAAGCCACACAACTCCCCCCTGGTAACTGAGATGTTTAGGATAAGCTCTGCCTGGTTTTTGTGCATGAGCTCACACTTGTCTGCTGTTGTTCGAACACAGTTAATGATGAGCTTCCTCTGTTTTTTCCACACCCCTTCCCTCTCCCCTGTCCTCCTCCTCCTCCACCTCCACTCTCTGCTCCTTTTCTCCTTTCTTATTTGAAGCTAAGCGGCTGTTTAAGTGGAGTGCCTCCTCCCTCTGGCTCTTGGGAATGCTCTCAAGGGGCCCTTGCCTGGCACTGTGTGCATGACACATAATGAAAACAATTTTACGCTGCAGAGGGAAGTATGAGGCAATTACGGATGTGACAGCCACCTGCAGATTCACCCCCCGACAGGCTCCAACTGCACTCTCCCAACCACCGCACCATTGCTACAACCACTGCACTGTCACTGCACTGGCACCCCCCCCCCTCACCACCCATTCCTCACAAACCGCACACTCCACCAGCCCCCAGCTTCATGAATATGTGATGACTTGATGATGTTGTGAATGGCTGGGGCAGGTGAGGAGGGGTTAAGAAAAACTGGGGCTGTAATAAGTTGCCCAGCTGGAGATGGTGTTGTGTCCCTGTCGCCCTGTGGCAGTCCATAGAGGCATCTTTCCTCAAGCACTGACCCTGGGATCGGCCTCCTGAGGGGAGCCAAGAGATGACGTGACAGGAGTGTGCAAAGCGCTCCCCCAAATCTCTTGTTGGCCAATTTTACACATGAAGCTGGACCTAAAAGCCCAAGTGGCAGGCCTAACAGAGCCCTGATTTAATTTGATAACCTGCTTAGTGAATGTGAATTAAATGAGTATTTCACATACAAATTATCTCCTTTCACCACTATGGTTTAAAGAATTACTCTTTTGGTGTGCAAAACACATGTCTCTGGACCCCTTTTTTGTTTCTGATTGGCTTTGTTTTATACCTCTAAATAAATCTGGACGGGTTAGTTTAGCCCCCCTAAAGTGTAGTCAAGAGAGATATGAAAGTCAGCTCAAGCTCTGCAATGTCTGCACAAGCACTGAAATTACCCAAAGGACTGGAAACTGGAGGAGTTGACCCGCACATATGATGTGTGATTATTTAAGGCTTCATTCTGTCAGGTTTCTGTCCCACAGCACTTGTTCTACAGCTTCAAGCGACATGCAAAGCCCCTTTGACCAGTAGATTATTCAGAGCAAGGCCAAAGGAAGTATTTTATGCCTGCCAGTCCCTGGAGAGCTGCCTCCTGATAGCCTGATGTGTCCTTAATGGTCCCCCTGAGCAGCAGAGACAGCAGCATGATGAGTGGATCCTCAGCAACATCTGACACACGAGACACCAACTAATAAAAACCAGAGTGTAGATACATGCACGCCGCTCATGCATACACCGCTTCAGACAAGGATGTCCTACATGACACAGAGAACAAGGGTATGAACAAAGACGCCAGCTGTAGATGTGAACACAGAGCAAATCATGAGTGCTGATCACATGAAACATAGGTGGATACACAGTGAAAAATGGCCCAGTGAAACTTGATATTATGCAATGGTTTCTGTAACCATCAATCCAATAAGGCATGAGGACTTTATTCTCTCAGTGCTGGGAAGTAGTGTAATATAATAGATGAGAAGATCAAGGTGAAACAGGAATGAATAAGTGAAAACAGCATATCTAAGCATGAAAAATATCACAGGAGACAGTGCAGACAGTAAACTGAGGAGCAAAGAGATGAGAAGTACTAAATTAATCTTCCTGCAATATCTTGCGGAAGAGAAAAGTGCACCAGTCTTTATTTCTTATAACAACTCAAGACAAATGACCACCGCGGGTACATTAGTTCTGATAAGGGACATGCAAGAAAGACAATGGCTTTCAATTCCTGATTTAATCAACCCCTGGTGTGATGTACTTCTGCAAATAACAACACAGATTAATCAGGAATCAAGACATGGAGGGGGAGCAAGGGCAAGTGTCTGACTTCTCTGCATGGCTATGTGATGAAATATACATAGTATAATAAAGGGTCTTCTGCTGCCAGCACAGCCTGCTGTGGCAAGGCACCTGTGAGATTGAAGCTGTGGACGCGACATTACCAAAATCCTGACGGCACTGAATTAATGAGACCAAAGCATCAGTGTGTGTGCACGTCTGATCTGGGGAGTCCTAATTTATTTCCTCTTTCCAACTCATCCTTTACAAAAATGACAGTGTCTCCTTATCGATTTTACACTCAGAGATCAATCAGCTTTGCCCTGACTCAGAGAAAATTTACAACCCCCTCCCCAACCTCCACGTTCCCATTCAGGGCTCTGGCCTGCTAAAACGGCAGGAGGGTTTAGATGACCCCCTCCAACACAAGCACACACTCATGCACACACGCTGAACCCATCCTCTGCCTATGTTACAGCCAGGTTGTAGTTAAAGTAAGCTAATCTACAGGAAAGGAGGAGGCTGCTTCCTTGTTCAGACTGATTTGAGTCCTCTTTCTCATCCCCCCTTCACCTCAGGCAAAGACATGGGCAAAAAAGAACTGAGGGGGAGAGCTGTTTATGTACAAGAGTGACTCCTCACAAAAAGCTGCCATTGCAGAATGCAGCTGGAATGAAATAGTCTGCCTTAGGCTTGAAAGTGCCAGTTTTATGATTTAACTGTTTTTGTGTTAACGCATCTCTTGGATCAAATGGCAAAAGAAAAAAAAAAGAAAGGATCTTTCATGCTCTGTGAAGCACTCCTTTACCATGTTTGCTAAGACAGAGATGAGACTAGAGAGCACTGCTCCTCATGATCCAAGCTCAGTGGCATGGTGGAGTATTAACCCTGCTTGGCAATAGCAGCGGACGCCAGCTGTACAGAGATGGCCATGCTGTCATGCTGCCCCTCAGATGGAGCAAATTGTGCCAGAGAGAGTCAATGGTACCTGGCACTGGGCAGCCACAGCCATTAGCCAAAGCCATTACCTTGCACCAGGGCCTGGTGGGTTAATCCAGGGTTAATTCTATTGGCCAGTCTGGCAAAGGAGAGGTGAGCAGACTGACAGCACTTCAGTACAAACAACACTGGAATACTAAGTCTGTCCAGGGAAGGAGGTTGTTATTACCAAGCTTTTGAGTAAAAAAAAAAAGAGGGGGAAAAAATAAATAAAAAGCTTGTGGTTGGTAACCAGGCTGACAACAAATGCAGCTAGATAGGTTGATATCACACTCTCCGTTTGTAATAAAAATCTGTTGGAGAAAAAAATATCAAAGGAAAAATGTATATATCTCAAAAGTAAAACATTATATGTCATAATCAACTCTGCAGCCTCTTGATGCAGTGCCTACAGCTCCCATAAATGTTTAAATAGCCACATACAAAAAAAGCTTTATAAAGCCTAAGCAGTAGTTTTATGCACATGATTGACAGCATGACAAAATATTTTTCTGCTTAACAAATCTCTCACATAGACAAGGTTATTATGGGCTTATTACTGTCACGTGTAGAGGATATAACTAAAACAGTCCATCTTTTAGTCGTGGTTCCGACACACAAGGAAAAAAAAAAAAACAAGTTAAACAACATCATATCAAGCAAATGACACTTTATTCTGTGAAACCAGAAAGTTCATTTACAAAGGACTATCTGCTGCAATCACAGCTTTAATGTAGTAGTGTGGAGAAAAAAAAAGGGTAATTGGTTTGGTAAAGATCGTTTTCCATCGCACCATAAAGCACTACACAATAGAAAAGGTCGCCAATTAAGCAATCATGAATACCAAGTACCATAGCTGATGAAAATAGGCCAGTGGTTTAAATAGATTTGCAAGCAATTTACCTTTTCACAATGTTGGCAATCTGATGCAATTTGCTTGCAATTTTGTCTGCTTTCAGTAGCACTCTGCGCTGACACTGAACAGTGCAAATGGCAAAGAGGACCACATAGAAAATGTAAAACTATCTTGGCCACATCAAGGTATCAGAATGGCGCTTCATCAGGAAAATTACAACAATTAGCATAAGTGCTCCAAAATCAACACTTTAAATGTCAGCACCAAAGGTTGGGCCACAGATGAGCAAGGGTGCGCAGTGTCCTCCAGGATGGACTTACCGTGGAAAGCAAAGCAATCAACCATCATCTCTTGCCAGTGATGGCCCCACAATTGCTGTGACATTCTCTCAGGCCTGTCATTCTCGGTCACAGACGCTTTCTGTTTTTTTTCCCCTTTACTCTGCCTTGATTTGCTTGCAGCAGAATTGTCTCTCTCCTACTTTTAGTCTTTTTTTTCCTTACTTTATCATCATTCTTTACTCAGTGAACTACTGCTACATACCCTGCTCAAGAATTAGATCATTTTTCTATTTCATAAAATGGAGAGTGATTTTTCACCTGGGATGATCTGCAACTGTAATGACAAACACCGAATGCACAAGGTTATTTAACTTTTTTTTTGGTTTTGTTTTTCTAAGGATTGTAAAATTCTCAAAAACATTTAATAATATATACATTTAAAAAAAACACCTCAACATCTTCCGCACATACAATAGATGCTGATGTAGTGCAAGTTTTTTTTTTTTTTTTTAAAGAGCTGCAATTTTTGAGGGACAAGGAACATTAAAAACTGATAAAACAAACTAGAATAAATAATTTAGCTTACTGTTGCTTGTTCTAATCTTATATCAAGGTAGGAAAAAAGAAATCTGTGCAACATCTTTCACCTTCCCTCACACTAACTGTACCTCTCAAACAGTTTAACAGACAGAACATGATCCAGGCGGGATTACTGGTAGTCAGTCAGCAAACTGTCTCATTGCTGATGGGCAGCTAAATATCTGAATGCCTGTTTTAAAAGCACATCTGATGTCTTCGACACCTGAAAGAACATGAGTTGCTAATACCTGACTGTACATGACAAATCCTACTTCTTGATTTCAAATTAACCACCCAATTTTAAGGCGGTGTGGCTGGGAATATCTCTCAGTTGTGGTATGTAAGAACCACTCAGTTATATCTCTGCGTCTCGTCTGCTGCCTTAAGGCACCACTCGAGCAGAACTTTTGGCTTTGCCCAGCAGCTCCTCCCCTTGTCTCACAGGCTATCGAGTTGAACTTGCCAGGAATAGCCAAAGGGGACGGTTGTGTGTGTTGGCTGTCTATGTCCTGACAGAGCTGACAGACTGAGGGATGGAAGAATGGAAAGAGGAAGTTTTACTACATTTTAGTGCTTTGATGACAAGAAGGTGCAAGAATTTGAGTTCTAGCTATACCATGCTTTCATGTGTATTTAACAACCAATGCTGGTTTGTGTGAATTTTTTTATTCAACATTAAAAGATATAATGTTGTTGATTTAAAGTTAATTACTTTTTTAAAAATTATTTCTTTAATTTTGAAAAAATCCTGCAACTCGGTTCTATAAAAGAATACGAATTTCTTCTTTCCTATATGATTTATTAAAGACAATTCTGAATGACTTGTTGGTTCATTCAATTTTGTTTTAATCTTAATAAACTTAGTCAGTATGTCTGGTTTGAAATCATCTGGTTTAACTTTAATTTACATAATTTTGCAAATAAATGCCTTTTTAAGCATTTAAGCTGAGCATTTACATAATAACTTGTTAAAGGTGAACATATTGACTGTTTCAGCAAAGTTGCAAAGTTTCAATGCTGCCCTTTTTTTTAGAAGTTCCTTTGAAAAATATTTTTTATTTCAAGGAATTTCCCCTCATCAAATAAATAGCCTGGAAGAGGGCACCTCGACTGATGAAAAATGGTAACATTCATTTACTGGGTGAAAACCCAAGAAGAAACCTCAAAGAAAAAAATGTCATGTACTGACCAATATGTGGTCATTTCTGATGGATCATGTAAACAAGAATTATCATTGATTAGCTACTTAAAACATGTTTGTTGGTGAGAGAAATGACCTATCCCTATGGTATTATGCATGCACAGCTAGTAATAAATAAAATGAAACAAATACAGTCTAAAGGTTGCTTCGATGTCAATATATTTCATACTTGAAACATTCTGCTGAGACCAAAGATTTAGAGAAGATAAAAAACAAAGGAAAAACCATGCAAGTGTTTGTATGAAAACAACATCAGTTGTGGGTGTCTCCTTGACACTTTCCTGTGTTTGTTAATTTGTCCATATGGATTTCAGCTCATTTCATCCCTCTAATGCTGTGTTTTGTCAATATCTGGTCACAGTGTTGTCTGTTCCTCACTGTGTTGTATTTAATATTTACCAGCATCTGAGCCTTATTAAAGCAAGATGAATTAGCTGGCTGCCGATGGATTTTCTATCTGTGCAGAATGAAAGAGAGCTAAATGGACAGAGAGATCAAGACAGGGAAGAGAGGAAAAAGTTTATGTGCTCTGAGGCTCTGCATGCGGGGGCCCAGCTCGGGAGCGGCCCCCAGCGTTGGAGGAGTTTGTGAGCTTGCTGATGATGGGGCTGCACAGATGGGCTGGAGCCTGGCTCCCAGCTCGCTCCTTTGTATAGACCCTGCTCTCTAATTACAGCTGATGAGTGTGTATGTGAGAGAGAGTGAGGGAGAGAGGGGGAGGAAGAGGGCAGCTAGAGTGAGGGGGTTGAGGGGGGGGGGACACAAGCAGGTGACAGGACGAGGAGAGGAACCTGTGGCAGATCCTCAGCACCATCAGGCACAACGTAGCCGCAGCCTGACAGCTAATTAGAAACGACACGGATTTCTCCCAATGTAACAGATGTTGCCTAATCAGTCCAGCTCGGGAGAACCCTGCGCCAGCAACATTTCATGCACAATTTAACCATCTAAAAGGGATGAAATACTTAATGCATTGTAAGGCCAGCACAGCTGTTTCTCTCGTCTGAAAATTTTCCAGTCAAAAATATGCATGTTTTATGTAACTCTAACCGAGTGTTTATAATGCTATAATAGCTGAGAAAAATTGCTGTCACACATCTGCCAAAGATTTCAGCTCTGCTGGTTACCATAACATTGATGGAGCAAAGGAGCAAATGCAGATCTGACTTATTTGAGTCTTGAATGCATTGCCACTCTGACAATGAATCATAAACTTGCAACCAAGAAATTTTTTCCACATATTGCCATTTGAATGGTGGAAATAACGTATATTAAGGATAATAATGCATTATGCATGCATATTATTTCATAAGTACAGAAATTTCAAACTACATTTTAAGTGTTTCATATTTTAGTATTTTGCTACTGCAGCAAAACCAGCTTTTTTTTTCCCACTCAGAATGCAAATTATATCATAACGCAATATACACACTGTTCAAAATACACAATAAAAATCACAGTTCTTTAAGCCAGGAGGAAAACATCTGTGGCTCTGATGGTAATGATGTGTTTCCATTTGCCACACTATTGGGTAAATGCAAATTTGCATCCTTACTGTTCCTTTCACATGTAACATTCTTCATCTGCTCAGCGTTGGCTGTATCTCCTCATCTCTGCATTTTTATCTGATGCACTGGGTGACAGGTAATCTAGTAATCTAGCCAAAAGTTCCAACAATTGCACACAGAGAGAAAAAAAAATCCCTTGCTGATGAAATCTGAGCAGTTATCACACTAACCATTACCTGTCAAGCTCTCTGCTTCAATTTAAGAGTGCATCAATTTTCTGAAGAGGAAATCAAGGGCGAGGAAGAAAAGCAGTGCAGATAAACAGTGACAAAGGCCTCTTTTCTGCTGCTTTTATTTATGATGGGATGTTGCTGTGTGGGGACTGCTGCAAGGGCTTTATCAGACCAACTGATACATCTCTGATAGCCTGGGAGTCTTCACCCTTGATGAAGTGTTGCACTTGCCAAAGAAGATTTCGAACTAAAATGACTTTCCCTCAAAAAGCTGTGGAGATAGAGGAGTAGTCCCTGAATGGCCACACACGACTGAGTGAAGCAACAGACTGAACAAACAAAGACACAGCCTAGTATGTGCGAGTCCATATATGTGTGTGCGTGTGTGTGCATGGATTCCTGCCTATGTGTAAAGGCTGTTTTTCTTTCTTTTCTTTTTGTCTACATAAGAAAATACTAGTTCCTAGCTTTGCCTTATTTATGCCTCCATGTAAAAAACAAACAAAAAAAAAACAGATTATTCCCTCCAGTTTTCTTTTCATTGAAAATATTTACTAAACAATAAAACCAACCTCTAACTGATATGAGGCTGATTAAGCCTCACAGCAACTCATGCTCCAAAAAGGAGGCCAAGTGTTTTAAAGATTCTTTTAAATGACTGAAAATCTATATGAAAAAAGAAGATATCAAACAAAAACATGTTCATAGAGGCAAAATAAAAAAAAAAAACCTGCAGTATCTGCTTATCATTCACAGCAAGAAGCTCTATGAGATATGATTTATGAGATGTGTCAGGTGTCTTTTCTTCTTTCCACAAGTTAAAGCTTAATGGTGGTATGTTTAGCAGGAGGTGGGACTCTAAGCCAACTGTCCTAAAGCTCTGAAAGCTTTTGTGCATCTGTGAGCTCATGTGAGTTGTAGAGACTAAGGGCTCCCATGTTGACAGTTAACTGAGTAGACAGAGAAGAACCATAATTAGATTCATCTACTGTTATTGACAGATGTGCCAAGACTCCAGTCTGATCAATACACACACTCACCATATTGTTTCAGATACCTATAACTGAATATTTGTCTTGACTACATTAGTTACAGTCGAATAATTAAATGTAACCTTTTTGAATATGAAGGTGATTATTTCACTTTTTTAAAATCTATTTTTAGGTCATGTATACATTTAAATACTTGATTGCTGAAAATGTGCCACGATAAAAGACAGAATCCTTCAGTAATGAATTAAAACACAGACTGTAAAGAACTATAACGTGACCTCCGAACTGATTTGGACCTTTTAGTTTTTACAAGGAGCAATTTACATCAAAATGACTATATTTAAAGGTAAAAACACAAGTTCTCCTGTCTGCATCATCTAATTTTAGAGGGAAAGAAGATGCTCTATCCTTGATCTTAATCATGTGTTTGGGCTACTTTATCCACATGTACACGATATAGTGTTCTTGCATGAATGACTTTGGCCCACCGCATCCCGCCCACCAAAAGCTTTTCCCTGTGAATATCCCACCCTCAAACAGCGAATCCATTATTGACAATACCAAACACCCTCCTTCTCCCTGCCATTGACGTTTGACCCCCTCAGTATCTTTTTCTCTATTCAGAATCACTGATAGCTTTTTGTTTGCCATAACTGCCCCACTTATATTTTCACGGACGTGACCCTGCATTGACTGACTGCTGAGCAGAAATGCAGATGGCCTAGCGGTGTGGAGCATGTATGGGTCACAATCATTTGGCTTTTAACAATGCTGCTGAAATGAGTTCAATGGTGACATCTCAGCAGCTGTCAGAGTTGTCAATATCTGTTTTCTGCAAGTCCAGGCAGAACTTAAGCTAATTGCTGTATATCGAAATTAGAGAAGAAAAAAAACGTGATAATTGATATCAATGTAGCAATGACAAGTATAGTCATGTTTGTGTTACAGGTAGTCATGTTTGTGCTTTATCTAATGACTGGGATGTGTTCTGCCACATGAAACTGACAATCTTCATTCTGTTCAAAAGATTTTTCGCTCTCCTGCATGTTGTCTGATCCACTCTTAGTTTCAATAGCCAAACAGGAATTCATTTAAAAATGACTATACTAATACCTCATAACACCAATTTGCTGCATGTACTGTACTTTAGGGTAGTTATAAACAATTAAGACTTTCTTTGCAATACAATAAAGGTTGAGAGATCATAAAGAGGAACCATTAAAAGTTTGATATAAGCTGAGTGAATGTGGTTATTGCCAACAAACTTGGAGCTTGATGGTTTCAACTTGTGACAGGTAATTACTCATGCTAAACGGCTACCAAGAACAGGAGAGACGCTCATTTCTGATGAATGATTCACGTGTATTTTAATTTTTTCTGTCCTTTGACCTCCAGGGAGGCTAATGTCTTTTGGGCCAACCCCCAACACCCCCCACCCCCCATCCACCCACCGCCATCACCACACACACACATACACATACTATCTTCTTGGTTCTCCTTCTGCAACACAAATGCACACACTGGGAGAGAGGGCTATTGGAGTCACAGTTAATGGGATTACCCCAGCAGTCCTTAGCCAGCTCTAACCTCACCTCCAGGTCCCACTGAGGCAATGAGAGGCATCAGCATCCTTAACGCATCACGGAGAGTGCTTGTGATACCACGCTGTGGGGACCTCTGCTCTCTAACCTCTTAACACAGTAGCACTCTAACTGAAGTGACCTCTGCTGCTTTATTGAGCTACCCCCAGAGGAGACCTAAACACAGCATCCACCAGGTCACAGTATAAGACACCATTAACCCGAAACCTCTCGCTAGACTCAGTATGTTTAAAAATGTCTCCTCTGACAATCACAGCAGCATCAACACCTTGCAGGTTGACCTTGTCACACAGCAGCCCAGATACTCGATCTTTAATGTGAGGGTCACATCTCTAATGGATCTGTGCTCGTGTGTCTGCGATATGTGCAGCTGACAATAAAAAGAAATGCTAATTTTTATGCTGCTTTGATACTGAAAACACGGGAACTGGTACACATTCCTTCCTATCCACATTCTCAACACGATTACTTAGAAATGAAGCGGAAAATGGAAGCGATTTATTAACGAGACATTAGAGGCACTTTTAATAACCTTTCCATCCTGCACAGCAGGGAGCTGCGGATTACACCACACAGGTTTCGGTGACACCAGAAAGGAAGTCCCCCGCCGGGTGTGTGAAGAGCGCAGAGGGACACAATACCAAGCCTGGGGTTCTCACATCCCGCTCTGGGCCCTCACCCCAGGGGGAAGGACAATGGGTTAAAAAGGCATGAATGTCCTGCCTATCCAGGATATAATGTAGGTGGCTGCCACTGGGTCTGAAAGGCCTGACAGAGCAGCGGAGGGAGAGGCACAAAGAGCCCGTAATAAAAGAGATTCCTCGGGTCAGTAAAGCATTGCATTCACTCTGGCCTCCATAGCTCACAGCCCATAGCTCTCACATTCACCTTTAGTCTGCAACAACTACAGGATATATTCAAAATAGCAAACACATCTGTGAAGTGTAAGCATTGTCCTCTTGTCTGGAAATGAATCTAATTAAAAAGTCATGCTTTTAAGCTATTATTCATATCTGAATAAAGAAGTTTTTAAGCTAATATTAATAGCACTTTTGCTATTTGTTACTATAAAGAGTTGAGGTAGACTGAATGGTACCAACTGCACCTAACAGATTTTTAAAAGAAGCTGTTCATCTGAGCGCTTAAGGAAAAAACAATCCAGATTAAAAAGAGAAGTGTCACTCCCACAAGAAGTAGAGGGAAGGATTAGAGAAATTCCGCGGTATCGGGTGACGTATGTTCGTGCAGAACTGTGAGAAATCAACAGCTTGATGAGTTTCTTTTAAATGACCACAGCGTTCAGTTAGTCTCAGCTCTGCTTGGGTTACTTTAAAATATATTTTCATGTGTGCAAATGGCCACAAATCAAGTGTGGAAATAGAAAATTTTTGTAAAAAAAAAAAAAAATTAAGCAGGAGCAGTTGTCCCGTCTATGCAAAGTGTTTCCATTGGCTACATGGAATGAACAATCATTAAAATGCAAAGCATTGTCCAATTCAGTGGCTGGGACAATCAGATAATGCAAGGAGACATGGGATGATGCCTAAACAGACACATGCCTTTACTGCTCCCTTAATCTAATTAAACTAAATAAACTTATAACTGATCTCCTCGGTAACAAAACACTGCTGAGGAAGCTAATTTGCTTCCTTGTTGTGGCTCCAGAAACAGATAATACTGTTTTATTACACAAAGGTCACCAGGGAAATTAACTTCTGGGCAAGCAAATAAAAGAAAGGCCTGGCACTCAGAATAACAAGTACACACTGATTACATTCAATCATGAGAGCCCCTGTTGGATAGGACGCTGACCTTTCTGCTGTCTCGTCAGAAAATAAGATATGTAAACTCAGGGTAGGCCACTTGAGCAGGACCATCTCTATGTTGTATTGTGGAAACAATCCAGCCAGGCAGCTACTACAAGGCAAATTCTGCAAGTTATCCATTTGATAGAAGTTTAATTTTAACATTTGAATAGAAATTCATGGCTTTTTTTTCAGATTGGGTGAAGACTGAATTGGATTAGGAGCACACCACTGAATTCACAATGAATGAACCAAAGCTGAAGTTTCTTTGTCTTAAATTAAATACAGCCAAACTCTATGATAACTATCCCGCCACTGAAGAAAATTGAGGTTTTTCTTCTTATTTTAGGCAATCTTCCATAAATGAACAATCCAGCAATGATTTGATGATTATCTACTCACATTCTGGCATTGTTTATAGCACTTTCTCTCACAAGTTCCAAGCTGGATGTTTCTTTTATTGTATACTTTCATTTCATTCGCCTCTTGCTGGTGCAGTTAGTCACTGTCTCCCTCTTTCTCCATGATTGATGTTTACAGGTCATAGCAATACTCTTAACTCATTAGTTAGAAAGGGAAAGATGGGAGCACTTGCTGGAGTGAGATATTGCTGAGGAACAGAGGGAGCTATTTCAACATGGAGACAGAGAAACTTAGCGTCAGTGTGATAATAGCCCCTGAACTATTGCATGTTTCAATCAATGGAGACAGAAGTAAATAAAAACCAGAGGGGAAGATTCACCGGCATCGATCCCAGCTCAACACAGACCTTGCTGACAATCTATGGTCTGGGCCAGTAATGCTCCCAGTCATCCACAAAATCAATGAAACCCATCCTTTCAATAGCATCCAATTATTAGCACAAAGTAAAGGCAGCCTTCCTCAATAAATCAGAAAACTTTATTGAAAAGCAACACAGACAAGATAAATGCTAATTGGAATGTGACTAATGTGCAATACTAAAACAATAGTATTAAAATTGTCAACTGTGTCTCCAACTGGGGTGATATTTTATATACATCAAATAATCCGTACTGATACGAACTTCACACAGCGCTCAATTTGACATTAAAATGATGTCTTATGTTGCACTTTCTTTTATTTCTGTGTTTGAAACGATTTAGATAATTGTTAAAATGATGTCCGTTTGCATCTACAAGAACAGTTCTGTAGAAAAGTGTAGAACTTGAGAAGTTTTACTGAGTTACATTCCAACACAGGCCATAACTAATTGAATCACCCATTTGTAAAATGGGATACAAAATGCAAAGATTTATTATTAAAGGTCTGGTTCACACAAATCCCCCCCTTAAAAAAACCCCCCGTCCTCTTAGACATGCAGATTTTTAGAATTTTGCTCTCACCCCAATAAATAGGAGGTGAATGGAATTTTCTTTGTGGTACTAAAACCACTGAAGAGTGAGATTTACTAAATCAAACTGAATATTGTGGGGTATAATTTGGCCAAGTCTTTTCTCTTTAGATGCAATTGTGGACAATAATGATTGAATCAATGAATCACCTTCCTTTAGAGATGTTTATTCAGCTGTATTTATTAGCAGTAAACATTTTAGCTTCATCAATTATACCTTTAAAACTGGGTACTTTGTCCAAGTTTTTCCAATTTTATTTTTCATTTAGGAGTTGAGATATTAACTTGACAAGATGACAAGCCTCTTTTTTTTTCAAAAGAATGTTCAAAGAAAGGTTTGAATATCATTTGGTCTGTATGATTATCTTTATTGTTTCTAAACTTCCTTTTTGAAGGTGTGAAAATTTGAGAATTGTCCAAAATTTAAATGCTGCAGAGGAAATAACTACCATGTCCTCTGGTCTTTCACCTCACACACAACCACATGATATTAAAAAATGTTGAAATGTACATCTCTTTTTAAAAAATAGTTTCATATAGTTTTATAGCTACAAATCTTTATCATCTTATATATCAGTGGAGCTGCACCACCGTTATCGTGGTTACCGTTATCTCCTTGCTCAATGCAGACCAGTCATGCATCGTTGAATATCACTTTCCTCTAACCACTCACAGTCCTCTTCTTTTGTTCCCACCTTTCTTTTAGTTTTTATGTAAATTCTATTACTTCCAACCAGTTTCTCAAAGTTCAGTCACATATATTAATTTTTATCTTTTCCCATTCATTTTTCATATTTTTAGTCGTGCATCTCTCATTTATGAAGAAAACTGATCTTAGTTTCTTGTCTGATGCTATGACATCTATCTTTGGTACCTGTGTATGTTCTATGTATCTCTTTTATAAACTTCCCATTTTATTTGAACTTGGGGTTATCTTTTTTGTTTGTTTGTTTGTTTTGTTTGTCAGGTGCAACAGCTTTTTAAGGTCTAACACTCTCTTTGACCTTATCTTGAATGCTTTTTGTCTTTTAAATGTATATTACCAGATTATTCCATAATTGTTCGGTTGTTCCAGTGTTTCCAATTCCAGTTGTTTTCTCTATGTGTAAAATAAGAATGCTAAAAAAAAAAAAAAATGTATTGAGTGCTTCTGGGTATGTTTTATATTCAGCAGTTGTATTAAATACTTTTAATACAGCTTCTATACTTGCTTAATTACTAAACATATTTTCAAAACTCTAAGCTACACAAAATTATGTCCAAGTGCATGGTAAAAAAAAATTTCAGACGGGAATGTCTGAAGCAAACTTACTTTGTTGGCAAGGCTGCTATGCGTTTAAACTCTGCACAGGCATCTTCAGTGTTTACTTCCTCCTGATCATTTAACCTTGTCATCATGACCAGCTTGAGTGTGAACATTTCAGGCCAGTCCAGGCTTATCTGGTTTACAATATGAGTGGTGATATCCACTGTTACCCTCGACTGGCCCCAGAGTAATAACCATTAATTTCCCATCATAGTTTGTGTTAATTAAAAAAGCTACAGGTCTAATTGCCATTTAATGTAATGATGTTAGATCTCATGTTCATGTGCTCGGCTCCTCCCATCACCAGCTCGTTACTCAGACTTGCTGGGTTTAATCAGATAGAGAAGAAAGACTCGTCTCTAATTATCTGCTCTGCTTCATCATTTAATCTCACTGAAGCATCTCTTCACATGTGCTACAGCCTCAACTTATAATACATCTTTGCTGAAATGAGCGCTGATGATGAAACACTGTCCAAAACTGTTTTGCCAGCATAATTATTTGTTTACATATTATTTCGTTGTATTATCACTCTGTGCCATTGATTATTTCTTGGTAATCTCTAAACTGGTTTAATCTGTCCTCAGGAAGCCTGTGCTTCAGTGTGAATTGCAGAATTCCAGACACACAGAAAAAGAAAAAGTGATTACTGTCTACTTTATTTTTATCATCTTTGATAAAAAAAAAAAAAAAAATCATATTTGGAATGCAGAAAGAACAATATAAAAAGTGTGATTGCACAAGAAGATTTAAGGATATCAGTTTACATTTGTTTAGGGTGGAGTTAAAACTCTCAAAGTCACTTTATTAAAAGAGGTGTACAACTAGTGGCTTTGATGCTGACCCACTCTGATAAAGTACTGGAGGTGTTTAAAAGCAATAATCTGCCCCTCTGCTAAAGTTTGCACTAGTTGCAACAGAAAGCAAAACTAGCTGTTGTACCATTGAACGGTAATTTTCTGTAGCAAGTGTGGGAGGATAAAGGTTATTACTGAACTAGTTTGTGAACTTTCTCCACATTCCTCTGATCAACAGCCCATCAAAACCACTGATGTCACAGAACACAAGATCAATTACTTCATCTTAACCCCCAAAAATACTTAAAGGTGATTTCATCACAAAGTGTGTGATCAGATAACACCAACAGCTGTATCTTTAAAAATGTAAAGATGCAAATTTCTTGAGGTATTTGGTCCATAACCAACATGATATTTCTGCAGTACCATACCTTAAATAGACTACACAGCTTTTTTGTACCTCAAACCCTTCAGTCGTCAGATATTAAGGGCACAGGCTTGTTTCTCTGCATTGCTGGATGAAGTGCTGGTAGAACACACTTGCTTGCACTATGGAGAGGAAGAAAATCTGATTAAACAATTAGTGTCAATTAGCCCCGACCAAATCATTCTACAAACAATTGGTCTCTAGTGCCCGGCTTAATTACAGGCGACTTTCAACTCCTTATCAGGAGCCATGTCGCCTGTGATTCATGTCGGACTCAAGCTTGTCCCTCAAGCACCATCAATTATCCACCAGTAAACAAAACACCAGGCAAAAAAAAAAAAAAAAAAAAATAGCTCTAGGTCCCAGGCCTGATTAGCATAACTCTATGTATGCTCATCAGCTGCTGAGCAACGAGGAGCGATGAAAGCAGGGATATGATGAGATGTACAGAGAACTGAAAGGATAAGGCGAGATGACGATCAGCACAAAAAACAAAATAACATTTTTTGTACATGATTTGTTAAGACGTTGTAAGATGAGGCTTGGACAAATATTGGCACACATCATATAATTCATACTCTGCCCTCACACACAAGAGATTTATTTGATTCCAGTCTCTGAAAATATGCAGTGATAAAACATGACATTGTGAAGTTTGATCATGCAAAACCAAAGATGTGAGGTCAGCACAGATTGACTTCGATACAGTTGCTCACACACAAGCACCAAACATGCTCCATGCACAAAACGTGTGAAGGGGAGCAACAGCAGGCACGATGACATGTTAAATTACCCTGGTGATGTATAGCTTAATGAACCCCTTGTGTTGATCACGCTCCACATTAATCAACAGCCATGAACAGATTCCCTTATTTTCTCAATGCTGCCCTGATAAACTGCAATTTCATTTAACCTTGGACAGCAACTTTAATAGCTTCCACAGGACAACTGTCAATACTTCCCTGGGTATACAGTGATTAAATTGCAAGGCGAGAAGTGTGTCCAAGCTTCCTGCTCATCCTGCATCTCCCTTTCTTCACACTGCTGCCACCCCATCGACCCCCCTTTACCTCAAATCACAATTTGTACTTTCACACTTGCAGTCTGCACTTAAAATCAAAAGTCAAAACAGACCTCTCTGAACTGGTGTGTAATCACCAGAATGCTGTTTGTTGTTGTTTTACTTCTTTTGACTAACATTTGGATTTTTTTTTCCACATCACATTTGATTAATATCCTTATATTCCCAGTTTTAAAAAAAAAAAAAAAAAAAGATCAAACACATTGCTTTAAACCAAACCATAACCTTAATGGCCTCTTTGTTTGTGAGGTTTCAAGAAACTTTCATCAACTTTTTAAAGGAACTTATGTGTAATCATGAAGATGTGTGCAGTCTCCAATATTTCCATCACATTTAACTGCCATTTGTGAAGTTTGTTGTTGCCCATGAGCTCAGTGGACAGGATAAAACAAGACGGTGACAGGCAGTGACCTGAGCCCTGTCATAATGATTTTCTGTGATATCCTCCACCCTTGTCAATTTAGCATAAATTACCAGCCATGAAAGGCCTGCTGGCTGATTAAAACCAATTGTCTGGGTAGGGAAGGACAAGGCAACCTCTTTATTATATGATAAACTAACTTAATGGAAGAAGACAATTTCCCCTCTGGGAAATCGGACAGACTCTTAATTAAAGCATTGTGTTTTCTCTGCAGGATAGAGAGATCTTTTTTTATTATTATTTCAACATGCATTTCAATTAAAACTTTTTTAAGGAAGTGATAGATAAAATGAGGCAAGTAGCTATGGTGGGACAAAACAGACAAAAAAACATTCTTCCTCTCTAAATATCTGCCAAGAAAGTTATGAAAGAAAAAGGAATCCTTTGTTTCCTGTATGTGCATCCTATCAGTGCCAATCAGATGATAAGTATAGACACTGAGTGTTTTAACAGATTTGCTTATCAAAAACATATGTGTAGCACTTCATACTGCAATTTCACTTCAATCAAAAACCACTATCACCTTTGCAGAACATGTTTCAGTATAACATACACAGCTGAAAAGATGCCAAGTTGTGTCAAGCACATGAAAATCAGTGGGGTTTTTTCAGCTTCATCTGCAAACAGTGAACAAAACAAGTTTGCCTTACTCTTGATGACATAACAGAAAAGCAAACATTTCTCTGCCCTGCAATGCTCGCTGGCTTCCTCCACCCACACTTGAGTGGTGACAGGCGTACACCCGCACTTCCATTATTATCCAACACAACAAGAATGCCTCCAGGAGGATAATTACTGAAACTTGAAGAGCCAGGGCTAATCCTAAGTACCTCACTTTGTATGACTGCCTTGCCTGCCTGCCTGTCTCTTAGACTGCCGCTCACACTGACAAAGTGCAATGTTGGGCACAGGGAAGTCAATAAGAAGACTTTGTGGCCCACAGATGCAGCAGTCGAGCTGAAATTTGCTGCCATACAGGATCTCGACTGGAAACGCTCTGATCTTTCACCTCAGGCAGCCAAAAAAGCAGCCTGGGGCAAGCAAATCATAACACTTAATAAGGTTGTCCAGCAAATCCAGGAATGAATTGTTACATAAATAGTCATCATTTTGCTGATAGGGAAGCATAAATGGACGGTGCGCAGCTCTGACACTCACCATAGAACTTCGCCCATAAGAGAATTTCATTACTGCTGCTGCCAGGCCTGTTTTGACTGACAGATGTTGAGACAGATCATTAACAGCCTTTCAAGATATATTTTCATGACAAGACCCATCACATAGCATCCATTGCAATTCGAAGGATATTCAAAGTTGTTTAACATACAATTACCCCTTTATAGGGAGAGAAATTATACCCATCCAAATCTCCCATGACATGGTTACCATGTGCATCATCAACATAGCAACAATGAGTCTATTGCCAGTGATAGTCAAACTAGCAAGTCACACTGCAACTTTAAATCACAGCTTTTTAAACAGCCTCAAGAGGGTTGTGGCTGATGTGAGATTTTCATTTTTATAACAGTGTTCATTTCTCTTTTTTTCCCCTTTGCAGGCAGAAAAAACTTGAAAGGCAGCAAAAAGGTTTTTTTTGCCTGCTGTGTCCATTCATCCCAGGAGGAACCAGGGACTCCGGTTCTGCCACACAAAGCCGGGAACAGCTGGCTGATCGATACCCGACAAAGGCTCAGAGGTTAGAGCAGTCAAAAGATTGTTAACTAGCCATTTTATTTGCCAGACATTTATATCATTGTTTATGGTTCAGTGCACCCCTTCAGTCTGGGCCATGCTGCCCACCTGTGCTTGGAACACTTTCAGGGCCACTTCAGGCACTTTTCATGACCTCATGGAAAAAAGAAAGAAGATAGATAGATAGATAGATAGATAGATAGATAGATAGATAGATAGATAGATAGATAGATAGATAGATAGATAGATAGATAGATAGATAGATAGATAGATAGATAGATAGATAGATAGATAGATAGATAGATAGATAGATAGATAGATAGATAGATAGATAGATAGATAGATAGATAGATAGATGTTAGTGTACATTCCTGCAAAGACACCATGTTTGTGAGTGTGAGTGTTGTGTTGACACACACACCTCAGCCTGTAACACATGGCTTTGCTGCCACCACTCTGGCTCATGTCGTGAGTGCCCCTGCAGGCTGGCAGAGAGGGGAGACCCTCTCTGTGGCTCACCCAGGCGGAGAGGGGCTTCCTGCACATCTTTTGTCACACCATTTGGGCCCTTGTGTCTGTGGCTGCCCTGCTCCTCCGGACCCACTTGGCAGCCACCGTGCAGACGGACATCTGCTCTTTCCAACCTCCTGGTGAATAGAGAAAACAACAACCAGCAGACCCTGCACTCTTTGCTACACATCCATCCATCCATCCATCCATCTATCTATCTATCTATCTATCTATCTATCTATCTATCTATCTATCTATCTATCTATCTATCTATCTATCTATCTATCTATCTATCTATCTATCTATCTATCTATCTATCTATCTATCTATCTATCTATCTATCTATCTATCTATCTATCTATCTATCTATCTGAGGAAGATCTATTTTCAGGTTGAAAACTGTGCAATGATAATGTACTTTAAAATTCCATATGTAGGACAATGTGGTGTCTAAGCTACAGGTCTATTTAATTGTTAGTGAGCCACAAGTGATTACCTAAGCTTTGCCTTCACAAAAATCTTTGACAGAGAGGCCCTCATACTGTATTACTGAGCTGCTTTCAAAATCTCCCCATTTAAGAAGGAAAAAGTATGGTTTGGCATCTATGTTCTGACTGCTTTCTCTCGGTTTCTCCAAGCAGAGTGATTCTGGAGCACGCAATATTGAACACACTTTGTTCGTGCTCAGCGGCCCAGAATAACTCGGTCATTATGGTGGCGAAAGGAACAGGTTTTGAGTTTGATTTCATGATGGTAATATAGCCCATGTGTGTAGGAGAAGAAAGCCTTCAATGGGGACATCTGTTCAATGCGGCTTACAGTTACAGCCGTGCGCGATAGGAGCAACCTGTGCACACCATATGAGCCAGGACCGACCTGCTAACTCTTGTTGAAACGCAACAGGCAGCAAAAGATTTTTTTTTTTTTTTTAAAGTGTACGACAAAAATCAAATTGATTTTGTTGTGCACATGGGTTAAAATGGCTTGCACCTCTGTGTGGCTTCAGCAGCTCTGTTTCCTGTCGGGGAGTTATCACACTGTGACCTCTGACATCAGTCTTGCTGGTATGATCACTCAGTAATTTGTCAGCAGAAGCCAACATGTCCCCTGTAGCTGCGGTCACATATCTTGCAGTCAAATGCGTAAAAACACCATTGCGCTTTATGGGTATCCTTTAGCCTAAACAATGCCACCCTATTTAAAATAATATAAATTATCATTGTGGTCATTGGGAAAATGTCCATACCATCGATGTTAAACTGTTTTGTAAATGAAAAACAAACATGATTAATATGTATTAACGACATAGATGAGTTTGGGTGCATGAGGGGGAGGCAGGGGTCAGCGGAATTTTCCCCAAGTTATTCCTAATTGAATTGCCAGTGTAACATTTATCTGGCATGCTGCACAATCCCACCGGCTGCAGGAGATGCTGCGTTTTACTCCGTTGAAAGCAAACATCGAGGGTCAATCAATGCACTGCGGAGCGGAGGAGCACGGTATGTTGGTTTTATTTCTTACCGTTACTTTTGTCGTGTTTTATTCGCCCCGGGCGCTGCACATTATTCACAGGTTGATGTTTCTACAGCCTGTATGACCGTTTGACAGAAATAAAATATGAATGAAATAAAAGAAAAAAAAACTGAATGATTCTGCTAATTTATTATCCCCACCGTCAATAAGCCAAGTATGCTTTTCTTTTTCCACACATAATTTGATGATTATGATGAATAATTATCGCGACGCCTGAAAACTAGTCGTTTTAGTTTGAGAATGTCAACACACTTTCATCTGAAATGTTGTTAATTATATCTGTAATAAATGTCAGAAGTTGTCTCTAAATAATAGTGAATATTTGCAATTAACAAGCTGAAGACTAATAAGTAAAACTACAATGAATGCATGCATATTGTTGCTGCGCTTGTTTTAGTCTTGCACACAGTGCATCATGGAGAATAATATTGTGTCTTTTTTACCCCACTTCCTCATATTTTTTCACGTCAAGGTAAAGCAGTGCAAATCCAAAAAGCTGCTGTCCAATCCTAGAAACACAAGTATTAATCAGATTGTCCATCTATCACGCTGTGTAATAAAGGAAGCGACATGGGTTAGGCAGATGATGTGATGAATAATCCCTGGTCGTTTTAATTAACTTTTCCCTGTCCTGTAATGACCAAGCTGGTCAACAGACCCGGTCAATAAGCATGTTAATATCAAACAAATAAAACTGTGGATGATTAAAAACCTCCTGCGTTATTAAATTTGAAATTCAAATGAAATTTATGCCTCCAGCGCACACTGCATGCTAATAGCCCCGACAGAGTCCCAGGGTTCAACACACGTTTTGCCTACAAGTTCTTATTATGTAACATGAGCTTTCTCTATAGGATTTTCTTAAATGTCAGTGGATAAAGTAATGAACCAATTCAATATAACTAGATGATCATTTTATTTTCTGACTAAGAATGCAATCACTTACTCTAAATAATTTCACTTAACCCACATCACCAACATTATGTATATTGCCAATAACCTCCTTAAAAAAAATCTACATTTTTTGAATTTGGTAATGTCAAGGCAGTAAATCTTCTAAAGTCAACTGCATCGACCTCTCATCTTCTTCATCTGTTTTAGACTAATATAGCCTATGATGAAATGAATAATCTTCCCCTCCGGAATGCACGGTGTATACCAGTTTTAATCTAAACTGTCAAGGTAATTGAGCACAATTACAGTAATGTGAAAGTTTGAGACTTTGTAATATAGATCCACGGCCAGAACAATGCAGCCTTTATTTGTCGTGTAATAGTTTGTGTATATTAACTCTAAAGAAGTTAAAACATGTGAATAACCGCCGGGTAAATCATACCAGAGCCAAAATCATTTTAGGATACGAGATTATTGCAAAAACCGAAAAGAGATGTCTTTGGGGGAGGGAGGGGGGAGAATTGTTGATAAACATTGTACACTTCATGATAGAATGGAGTTTACCCACTTAAAAGTTAATACATATAACGTAGTTATTAACTTTTTTATTATCATCATTTGAGATCACCTCAAATAAGAGGCCTACTATTAAATAAAAAAGAAAGGATACGTTTCTTTATTCTGGAAGCGGGGTACCTTTTTTTGTTTTCTTATTTACTAATACCCCATATCACCAGTCACAGGTCGTCCTTCCTCCCTTTTTAAATTTATGGAATTTGATGTTCTGTAAAATTTCAATAAGTGCCCCCCTAATTCCTCCTTCCTAATTCACTCTCATTTAACTTTACCTTCCTTCCGCTGTCTTTTATTATAGAGGGGGCGGCGAGGGTGGAGGAGGGTGGAGAGCTGTCTGAGGCGCTCTATTGATGACCTCACGGTAGTGTGTGGCGGTGTGGCGGGACGGGGCCGCTGATTGGTCGCCCGTGTCACAGCGGCACTTCAAAGCCGGAGAGGAGCCTACAATTGTGGAAGAATGGGCGGAACACATCATTGTATTGCACACCTCTAAAAAAAACAGTGCTCTGATTCATAAATATAAAAAGATCCTCTGAGGAGGGCAGTGTTTTTGTGTGATGGCAACTTCACTTCTAGGGGTGAGTCCAAAAGACTTTCTTACTGGTTTAATTAGTTCTTGTCATTGTCCTGCGGTGGGGATTAAACTTACAGCGGTCGCAAAGTAGGAGCAAAGCCAGTGTGTTGGTTATATTTTCAGGAGGGCGGTTCGTGTGAGAAAGTTGAGGCTCTGTAGACGGGTTAGAAGTTGTTAGTGGTGCTAAAAAAAAAAAAAAAAAGAAAAAAAAGACATGTATGTTTCTCTTGGTGCTCAATTTGGGATTCATTTCTAAGCGCCAGTTATCGCATTTCACTGATCTGTCTGTTTGTCCAGGTATGGAGTGGTAACAATCGACTGGGATCATTTCTAAAAGTTTTTTAGGTGTAGCCAGAGGTTATTAGTCTGGGAAAACTATTTGTGATCGCTGCTTAACTGAAATACAGAACTGACAATGTGATTAACCTGTTTAACTTGAAAAACTGACCAGCAACTTACATATTTTGTTTCCTTTTTTTCTTTTTGTCCTTTAGGAGGAGCCGAGATTAGGATCGACTCCTTTAGCCATGTTAGCTGCAACATGTAACAAAATAGGGAGTCCCAGCCCTTCACCATCCACAATTTCGGATAATCCCTCGTCATTTGGAAAAGGTTTTCACCCGTGGAAAAGAGCCGCTGCGAGCAGCTGCAGCCTCGGATCCGGCCTGTCCGGTTTCGGGGTGTCCCGTAATGGATCTGGCATCTCGGACTCTTTCGGCACAAACAACTCCACCGGATCCAGTGCCTTCTCCCTCACGTCTGGTACCTCGTCTAGTTCTCACTTTGGAAACGATTATTCTGTTTTCCAAGCGTCCGTTTCGAGCAACTCTCAAGAGTCCAACCATCAGCCGGTTTTCATCTCTAAGGTACACACGTCAGTGGACAGTCTGCAGGGCATTTATCCAAGGATGAGCGTTGCGCATCCGTACGAGTCCTGGTTCAAATCCTCCCACCCCGGTATCCCCGCAGGAGATGTTGGTACCACCGGAGCGTCTGCTTGGTGGGATGTGGGAGCAGGATGGATTGACGTTCAAAACCCTAACGGAGCGGCGTTACAAACGTCCCTGCACTCCGGTGGACTCCAGAGCTCCTTACACTCTCCATTGGGCGGATATAATTCTGATTACTCGAGTTTAAGTCACTCTGCTTTCAGTACAAGTCCCTCTCCACACCTGTTGACAACCGGCCAGCACCTGATGGACGGTTTCAAGCCGGTGTTATCTTCTTATCCGGACACAAGTCCCTCTCCACTTGCCGGGGCAGGGGGGACTATGCTCTCTGGGGGTCCACCTGCATCTTTAGCGGGGTCTCCAAGGTCATCTTCTCGGCGATACTCGGGAAGAGCCACATGCGACTGTCCAAACTGCCAAGAGGCTGAGAGACTGGGACCGGCAGGCGCCAGCCTCCGGAGAAAAGGTCTCCACAGCTGTCACATTCCCGGCTGTGGGAAGGTGTACGGTAAAACGTCGCACCTAAAAGCGCACTTGAGGTGGCACACCGGCGAGAGACCGTTTGTGTGCAACTGGCTTTTTTGCGGGAAGAGGTTCACGCGCTCTGATGAGCTCCAGCGACATTTACGCACACACACCGGAGAGAAACGTTTCGCATGTCCGGTGTGTAACAAGAGATTTATGCGTAGCGATCATCTGAGTAAACATGTAAAGACTCACAGCGCCGGGGGATCTGCCGGGTCTGGCTCTGGAGGCAGCGGAGGTAAGCGAGGGAGTGATACCGACAGCGAGCACAGCGCGCCGGGAAGCCCTCCATGCCATTCTCCTGACCTGTTGCACCAACCCGAGTCAACCCAGGGAGTGGGCATTAACGGCCTCTAAAACCTTACATGCTGAAGTAGAAATAAACGAAAAAGATAAAGATAAAATGTACAACAACAAAGTGTTGTGATGGCATTGTCCGACAGGACACCAGAGTGGACATATGATGTATGCGACATGATTTATCCAGTGTTGCCATTTACTGAGAAAACAGGCCTGAAACTTCTGTTGGCTTTTTCCAAGTGTTTAAGACTACTAACTGCATAATTTCATAGCTGTGCCATCACAAAGTCTTTATTAGTAGCCTACGTTTGCGGTGTGAAAGTGAAATCAAGTTTTCTTGTGACGCACTGGAGCAGGGCAGAAGCTACTTTCTGCAGCTCGATCTTAACTAGCTCTGATGGGGTTTTTTGTTTGTTTTTTTGTTTGTTTGTTTTCTTTTAGTATAAGACGCAAAAACAAAAAAGACACAGCTGTGAAATATTAGGGTCTGCAAAAGTTGCTACTGCTGTCATACACATTATTCTCAAACCAAACACTGGCACTTTATTATTATCAAGAAAGAGAAACTGTTTTTGTGTTTGTGGATGGACAGCTCGGAACAAACACCTGTATACTACTGTGAGGTGCAGTATGCTGAGATATGGCATTTTCATCATATCGTCCAAGAACGGAGAAATAATTGTAGGTCCAAATTCCATATTTGCTATACAGTCCACAGTTTAGTGCACCAAGTTTGTAAGTAAGGCCAGTCGAGGTTACTCACTTTACTTTGCTGCAACATGTGTTGTATATAAAAGAAATGTAGGTTAGAATAATTACAGCCCAATGTAAAGGTGCGCAATGTATTTGTCCAGGAGACGATTTTTGTATAGGTATTTCTAGTT
The DNA here is from genome assembly GCA_023101725.1 of Atherinomorus stipes. Classification (NCBI taxonomy): domain Eukaryota; kingdom Metazoa; phylum Chordata; class Actinopteri; order Atheriniformes; family Atherinidae; genus Atherinomorus; species Atherinomorus stipes. The sequence goes on from JALJCO010011978.1 coordinate 66,605, forward strand.
GTATATGGACTCTAGTAAATATTTGAAAATATACGGAAATGTACTTGGATTTTTCTTTCACATGGTATGAAATGTATTGTGGGGAGTTATATTTAACCACGAGTTCTTGTATTTAGGGGTCTATCATTAGGCGCACTTTGAATTTATTTGTATGGTTTTGAAATCATTTACTGTTTACCCACTCATTTAATTTAAGTAAGCATGTTGTAAAGTGATTTTAATTTTTCAGTGATATTTTTTTTTCCTCCTCTCCCTGAGAATGGCTTTTTATGTGAGCCACTCAATAAAGTCAGTATGAATTCAGAAGCAGTTTGATCGACTCAGTTTGTTTGATTGTTGAGTCGATAAATCAATTTATTAACAACAAAAAGGAAACTCTGAAAGTACGATTCATCATTTTATATCACAGCATATAAATAATCATTTACGTGAAATATTATTATTATATGGAATTTCGTGGTGTCAGCGCTCTGCTGGTCTTTTGTCTTGCTTTCTTTTTTTGTTAGTCCAAATATAGAACAAAAAAGATCACAGCAACAGTAGGGCCTTACACTGATAGTAGTTAAAATCTCTGTAACAAATTTTGAGGTATTCATAAAGCGTTAACTTAACATTTAAAGAATTTAGTGTTGACAATATAATTATAGGATAAACACCATATTTATTTTATGCTTTATTTTCTGTGAGTATGAAACTGTTAAACGTCTATAATCAGTCTAATTATTAATCTATCCGGCTGTTTTACTTAGCATCTGGTAAATTAATATTTCCGAAGAGACAGACTATAATGTTCATTTTCGCTGTTGCTGTTTTTAAATAATTTTTCTTTCTGTTCTCATTATTATTTTTTTAGTGATAAAAATGGTGATTATAATAATAACTAAAAGTCTCCAACATCTCTTTAGTTTTGCCCTGACTTGCGCTCAGCGGAACATACCTGCACATCATTTTAGTTTTTGTTAATTTTGTCGTTTTATAATAAATAGCAATGCATCAGGTTCAGTTTTCACGAATGATATCAACATCATTTGCTGTCATTTTGAATATTTAAATAGTTTAGACGGATGATATCGAGAAATTCAGTTTTATTTCCTTTTTTTTTGCAGTGCTGGTTGCGATGTGGAGCTATCTTAAAAGTTCTTTTAAAAATCTGGAATTTTGGCGAAAGTTTTTAAAGAGCACCATTAACGTCCGATATGATGTTACATTTATTTATCAGTTTGGGTTTTTATCGATCTTTAAAGCCTACATCCTTTGAGACAGTCTGAACTAAGTCAGACAACTTGTCTGGGGCAAAAGGGGGGATCTCAAATTTATTTAGTGGTACCTTTTTTGTATCTATCTTACATTACAACTGTAAAATTAGATACAGGTGAGATCCGAATTTTTCCTTTTTCCTTTATTATGTATATGCTACATTGTTGTTTCTTACGAGTCTAATTTAGGCTTCACCGCTGGTTTTACAGAAAACTCAGCAATGACTTTGAATTCATTCACTAAATTAAGTTGCAAAAAATCATGTGCATTTAAAACAACAACACTTCGTTTCCCTTCTCTTGTTATCCTTTTTAATTTACAGTGATGAGTAAACGAAAGTCAGTCCCTCGATCCGTCTGTTTGACGGATCTTTTTGTACAGCTTTGCAGCGCCCTCTTGCGGCCCCTCTTCAAAAAGCAGCAATCCCAAAACCGGTCTGTTTCCATCCTGAGCGGTTTGCTTCTGATGTCTTTTCCGAAAAAAAAAAAAAAAAAAAAAACTTTTAGTGGTACAGCAATTAATAATTGTAACACTTTTAACTGGTACTCTTATTTAGGAAAAAGTAGCTATCATGAAAAACAACATTTATCTCTGCAATATAAATATATGAATGGGGATGTGAAGTAAGGAACTCAATCAGGGGTCCTCGCTTCTTTCACTTGGTCTTTGATCAAACCTGAATCCTGGGCAATGTGGAGAAAAGGTAGTTCAATTCTTGTTCGTGTGTTTCAGGCCAAAGTCTTAAATGTGCTCAGATGCACCTCTGGAGTTTGAAATGAAAAACAAATTATGATTTAAAGTTAAGATACTTACTCTTATTTTCACCCAGAAGTCCTCAATTAGCAGGGTTTCCTGTCAGAAAGACGGTTGCTCAGCCGACACACTTTCCAATTGTGTTGAATATCTGGGGGGGGGGGGGGGGGGGGGGGGGGGGGGGGGGGGACCACGACCCACAAGAGGAATTATTGAGTACTATAGGCTACTGACGTTTTTCCTCTCCTCTTCTTCTTCTTCTTTTCTTTCTTTCTCTCTTTGTCTTCTATTGTTAGCCTACATATAATGTAGCCTACAAGTTCAGACATACGCAAACACACATCCACAGGAACCAAGTTACAGCTAGTTCTACTGCAAGTGCCCCCTCTAATGACCCTTTCTCACCTTGTATACGTCCTTTGGAATATAATAACGTCATTAAATTAGAAAAGCACTTGGAGAGCGCAGACCTTCGCCAAGCCGCTCGACTCCCTTATTTTTGCGTGTTCTGGATCATGGTCTATCCAGAATTTTCTCTGGATCCGGATCAACTTTCCAAACATTATAGAACTCACTGAGATCCTTTCTTGTAATTTTTTTTTTTTACCAAACATTCTGGCCATTTCTATGGAGTTATATGGAAAAATTCCAAAAAAATGTGGCCTATAAGGGTTATTTTAATGTAAGACTGTTTAGGTGTTGGTAAGGAGGTTTGATGTTCACCATGAGGTGTCAGTCAGAACACACAGGACTCTTGTACAGCTAACTGTCTTTACTGGTCCTCTTAATCACAACAGCACAGTAATGCAACAAATGACAGGCTTACAGGTGAGGAATTCCAGGGCTAGTTAAGGTGAGTGCTGGATGGAATAGAGTGTGGTCTATAAACACAGAAATACAAAGCCATAAGGAACAATCGTTCAGCAAATAAACACATTCAAGGCAGTTATTAGGCTATAAATCCCTTACAGTTAGGGCTAAACTTGCATATGTGTTCAAAGCTAACAGTAGCATAACTGGCTTGTAACAGGCCAACTATTAATAACATAAAAAAGGCACATGGTGAATGGAGGAAAACTTCTGAATAAGCAAATCAGCAAAATAACATTAAAGGCTAAAAAACTATCCTGTTCAGGCAGAAATACAACTGTTGCTTACAGTTCTTCACAGACGCACACAGTTCACCATATTCAACTAGCTAGAAGTCTGTCCAACAGTCCTCTCTCCTTGTGCTCACTGCTGCTCATAAGTTTAATTTCTGCATGCTGACATCATATGCTCAGTCCCGCAGCTGCACACTTCTTCCACAAGGGGGCACTTGTGTCACATCAACAGTCTTTCCAACATGGCCTCCCTCAGAATCCTTCAAAACATTCCTGGATCCAGAAGGTGATCCGGATCACCACCAAAATATAATGGGTTCGTCCTTGGGCTGAGACACAGGGCTGGTGAAAATTTCAGGTCAATCCGCCCAGTACTTTTTCCGTAAAGTTGCTGACAGACAGACGGACGGACGGATGGACAAACCAACGCCGAAAACATTACGTCCTTGGCGGAGGTAACAACTTAGCTAAATGCAGGGCCACTTTGTTCACTTTGATCTAATAATATGGCATCTAAATTTGCACAATATTTATGAGACAAGTTCAGATTGTAGGCTACTTAAGTGACTACAGTTTTAGTACTCAGAAAACATGAAACATGTACAGGCAAAAAGAAAAAACAAAGTAGAAAATAATATTAAATTGTTGCAGATTATACTGATGCAGTCTTACTTTTAATTAAAAGTAAGACTATTACAGTATAGTTATTTATTTATTTATTTTTTGTTTTTACACGGAAAATAGACTAGGCTACGAGGGAAAATGAACTTTTTTATGATATGTAACTGGTATATAATTAAGATTAAGATCAGAATTCTACTTCTAATTCTACATTTTCTCAACCTTGTATTTCTTGATTTATTACCATAGATAATTATCAAATTGTTTGTACCGATCTAACTAACTATATGCTTAAAATAAATGACATCTAATGTTTGAGAGTCTAAAAAAAAAAGAAAACGTTTTGTGGTAAAACTTGAATAAGAAAATGTTTTTTAAACAGCCATAAGGAGCTAATTTGTCCTGAAAGCTGTAATTTCACCCTAATGCTGCATGTGCCACTCTGTGTTGTCATTTTATTATCACCTTCCCAGATTATTGAAGTGTCACTTGCTCCTCTGAGGGACGTCCCACCACTGGCCTCATTTGAATGAAACTGGTCTCAGGAAGTGTATGCATGCCAGGATGAGAACCAGCCAACTGTGGATGACGTCCACAGTAAAAAGCCAACAGTGTGTTAGCAGTGAGTTCAGCTTTGATCAAGCTACCTAGAAGAAAAAAAAAAGTGTGTGTGTGTGTGGGGGGGCACGTTTTTGCAACGTTGTGGGGACCATGTTCTGGAATTACCATCACCGTGGGGACGTCTTGCCCTCGTGGGGACATTTTCCCGATCCCCACGGGAAGAACCCCGTTTTGAGGGTCAAGATTAGGTTTAAAGATTAAGTTACAATTAGGTTTTGGTTTGGATTAGGGCAAGGGTTAGGTTTAAGCAATCAGTTATGGATATATTTCAAGCTTTTGTTTGTTTGGATGTTGCTGATTAGAAGTTGCAGCTCAAGAAAACCTCAAATTCTAAAACTAAAAAAATTAGAAGACGTTGAAAAGCTCCAGTATTGTAGGTTCAGAGGGTCACATTCTAATCAGGCAAGTAATCCAAAACACCTCCATAAGTGCCCCAAGCCTTTAAAAAAGTCCCTGTCTTGGTTTAGAAGAATTCACAGTAATGGGGAAGACTGCTAATCTGACAGTTGTGCAGAAAGAAACCCATCATTGGAAAGACACAAAAAGTGATAGTAAAAGAAGCTGGTTGTCCTCTGAGTGCTGTCTTAAAGCACTTTAATGGAAAGTTAAGTGGAAGGAAGAAGTGTGGAAGAAAACGATGTACAAGCCGGGGGCTGACAGCAGCCTGGAGAAGATGGTCAGGAAAGGGCAATTCAAAAGTGTGGAGGAACTTCATAAGGAATGGACCTGTAAGCTTCATTAAGTCCAGCATAAACGCAGCCGTCTACCAGGACATTTTGGAGCACTTCATGCTTGCTTCAGCAGACCAGCTGTATGAGGATGCAGACTTCATCTTCCAGCAAGATTTGGCACCTGCCCACATTGCCAAAAAAATCTTGATTCAACAACCATGCTTGATTGGCCCGCAAACTCACCTGACCTCAACCCCATCGAAAACATGTGGGGCATTGCCAAGAAAAGCTGAACGGGAAGAGACCAAACAATAAAGAAGAGCTCAAGGCTGTGATTGAAGAATGTTTGTCTTCCATAACACCTGAGATATATCAGAAGCTGGTAGCATCCATGCCACGCCGAGTAAAGGCAGTCATTCATGCAAAAAGGGCCCCAACCAAGTATAAACTACTCATTTGACTTACTTTCAGGTCTGGTGTTTTGAACTACTTTGGTTCTGATCCTGATGATAAGCCATTGTGGACAAAAGCACAATGGTTAAAAAAATATTTTAAAATTAAAAATATATAATATTTTTAAAATATTTTTTATATACATACATATATATATATATATATATATATATATATATATATATGTTTTGTTTTGTTTTTTAATGATGGTGCATCTGTGGCCAGTTTTTTGGTTAGCATAACTAATATCACAATCACTAACCACTCTGCAATAGTCATCAAGCTGCCAGTCTCATGGGAAAAGCAATTGGACAAGGTCCAGAGGTTAGTCAAAATAATTAAGAGTCATCGCAATATTACTAATGGGACGCCTTTACATAATGCTTTTATTGCTTTCAGTAGCTAATTTAAATTCATTTACCCAAGTTAGTTTCACCTGTCTGCTCAGCCAGTGGGATATCCACACATTCAGCTTCATGTAAGAAGCTTTCGGGACTTTTAACACTGATTTAAAGTCATCATAGCATGGATGGATGATGGTTTCAGCTCATAGCCATAAATGAGCGATACCAAACAGCTTCAACCAAATACAGAAAGTCATGCCTTTTTCTTTAGTTAAAACCAAAGATTAAAACAAAAAATGTACACAGTGCACTATCAAAAAGCATTGCTTCTGCGTCCTGTTTTTCTCAGGTTTACTGTTTTACTTTTGCCTTCCACAAACTATAACTTTTCATCATTTCCAGAGTAACAGAGTTTGCTTTGTTTAGGATGACAATATGCTGAAGAACTTTTGGAATTAGCAAAAATTCAACTTTGTACTTCAATGTGTGTCAACCCACTTCCTGGTGCACACATTTGTAAAACCCCAGTAGTCTGATTGAATGAATGGTAGAGAAATGGCTCCATCAAGTGGTACAATTATGTAAACAAGACACCTTTTTCATTTCTGTCATTGAAGTCATAATTTTCATCTTAGATTAAAGATCTAAAAATATATATATGGTGATAACACTATAAATTGTTATTATTTCAGAGCAAAATTCTGAACAATTATTTTCATTATTATTATTATTATTATTATTATTATAAGCAAGGTTAGGTAGAAGCAGAAACTCCATGGATTCCAACTCTAAAGCTCTCTAAATTAATCTATTGGTCAAAGCAGTTAAACCATCATCAAATTTTATATTTATTACTAACAGATGATTATAAATGTAATCACAGTCTATTAAAAAGAAGAAAAAAAAACTGCTTCTCAAAAAAGTTGAGCTCCATTAACACAACTGTGAACTGTGGGATAAAGAGTCAACAGATTCTTTGCTGACAGAGAGGGTGTCAGAACTGGGTGTAAAAGAAGCATCCATTAAACTGCTTTTGAAAAAAAATACTTTTAGTTGCTTGTTCAGGTATCACTAACTGTATCTTTAAATTTTGGATATGGTACCCTACCATTAATGCCTTCTCTCAGGACAAAATATAAGACCTCATTCTTCACAGCTTACAGCAGTGTGGTTTTATAAATGCACAGTGGTTCAGCTTTATTGGCTTGCCTGCAGTCCAATTCAGTCTTCAATTAGTAATATAGGAAAAAATTAAACTGAAAGTCTTGTAATCAGTAAAGACAGACAGAGATTCTAAAACTCCGAAACATAGAATCTAAAGTTACCAAACAATTAAAGCACATCGTCATCATACCTTTTTTTTTAAATGTGTTACTGGTATCACTTTTTAAATGTTTTTTTTTTTTTTTTTTTTTGTAAAATTAATAAAGTTTTGGAATGAAGAGACTGAAAATAATTTCCTTGATGCCTGTTAAATAAAGGCACAAATGAATAAACAAATTATACTTAAATATTTGTTGGACTGTAAAAAAAAAAAAAAAGAAAAAAAAGACTTCCAAACATTTCAACAGACATTTAAACATTAACAATGTTTCTGTTTGTCCCAGTAAATCATTGAAAACTATCAGTGAGCCATCGACAACAATGAAACCCAAACAGCTGACTGGAATTAAACCTTCGACTAGATACTGTAGGTAAAACATCTCATAATGGGGAAAAGATTATGTTATACATTATAATTATATATCAAAACTCTCTCACCTCAACTTTTCTTTATTTTAAATTGAAAAAAATCTTTTATTTTAGTAGCATATTCTGGTATCAGTGGAAACATTTAAGAAACAAACATCAGACTTTAGATATAAAGATAATGCTTGTCAGGACAAATTCACTATTTATTCTAAAAAGTAGAAAGAAAAAAACAGCAGTAGACTATGATTCAAGGTGAGTCTTTTTTATTTCACATATCATTTTGTAATATCTGAAATTATTTGACTCCTTTGTCCAAATAGTAGACTTGATTGATGGAATGTGCCAGTTAGATTCAGTTAAATTAACAAACCACAGACATTCATAGCAGGCTAAACTATCTCCCATGCAAAAGCATGACTTTTCCCACTAAAAGTGGATGCAATTCTATTTCTACAAGTTAGACAAAACTCCTGAGTAATAGGGCATATTATGTAAAAGTCCAGGTTGCCGTAGCGAGTTAATATTAGCTTCAAAACGCCTATAATCTACTCAACAGTGCTTAACTGCATTCCTTGAGAGCTGCTTGTGGCTGAGAGGACGTTCAGATCTAGAGATTGCTGAAAAACACTCAGTGGATATTTCCACCCATTTTTACATTGTTCCTGTAAAAATGAATAAATGAATACATAGGCCAACATAAAAAGCACTCATCAAAGCATTACTGCGTGCAGCTAATCTGTTCAGTGAGATAACGTGAGTTATGTCATTGATAAAACCTAATTCAGTTAATCTTGGCTTTGATTTGTCATTCATAGTGTTAAAAGTCAAATTAATAAAACAAACAAAAAACTATGACTTAAATCACAATATTCTGAATAAACAAGCAAGAAGAGGAAACGGTGTTTTCGTATTTGTTGTCCTTTTCGTTATCTATGTTATTTCGTTATCTATGTTATATTCAAAATTCACACCCATTCTTCTTCCTTGTGTTTTGCTTGCACGCGCTCATCGGTGTGACACGGATAAGCTCAAACTAACAAGGTAATGCGTCCTAAATATGTCTGTTTTCAACCCGTGAGTCTCCATGTGGAGTCAGCTGCCTGTTTGATGGTGTGTTGCTGTAACATCCTTATCAGCAATCTTGCTTCTGTCGAAACCGCGGGTATCGCTCAGTTTCAGGTGTTGAGGCCTCGTGCGTAAACAGACTGTTGCATACTGGGTATTGTAGTTGTTACTCACTTGAGGCCACTCCTTCATCGACGTTCCTGTAAGAGTTTAAACTTCCAGTCCCAAAATGCTCCGTGCCAGAGAGCAAACAGAGGCAGGAGCTGTAAGGTGAGGAGGTGAGCTTCGTAGAAACGCCCTAGAAAAGAGAGTAAATCATTGTTGTCTGGCTTCGTTCCCTGCCAACGCGCCGAAGAAAATAAGCATCTCATGTTGACGGTGAGATCAAACTTTATTTTCTTTGACTCGAAATTAATGACTTTTTTCCCCCGATATGAATGATAGGACGCTCTCTTGATAAGAAGCTTAATTAATGTGTAACTTCTCAGTAACTCAGTTGGCTGTACACCTGTTCAGACACTGACACTGCTGGATGTTGGATCTGTGATTAGTGAGGCTGGAGCTAAAAGATTCTGTATCTAAATTATTGTTGAGAACTTTTTTTTTATCCTTCTTGATTAATGCTGAATGCTAAGTCTATTTGAAAATGAAAACTGAAATAGAAAAAAAATGTTAATTACCTGTGTACCAGTAAAGTGGTGCATTTTATGTTGAGCAGCCTTACTAATATATAATATAATATTATACATATAATAGATAGGCTAAGCCTTACAGGCAGTAGTTCCTCAGGAATCACATTTTATTCTAAATAGTACAATGTCATTGCTCTTTGATCAGAGTAAGAAACCTAGATAGAACCAACTTCTGTGTCTAAGGCATGACAAGACCAACCTGTTTTTGTGCACTGGTGTAAGAAACCAGATTATTAATGACTGACTCACTGTGACAAGTCTTGAATGGGTAGTGTCATTTTACGCAAACAAGTGACAGGATAAAGAGTTCAGGCTGTATTCTGTTGTTTGGAACAGTTTCCTCTGTCGGACAGAAAGCCTGAGGCACATGCACTGAAGGACTAATCTGTGACAGAACAATCACTTCACTATTTAGAGTTTTCTTTATGGTTACTGGCATCTGTCACAGTATTTAAAAGTCTGTGGATACTAAGAGACAACTAATCAATGTACTTGTTATACTCTTGATTTCTCACATGTAATAGATTAAAGATACATATCCACATTAAAGATTATTACATTACCAAGTTTAAAAGTTGGTAGAAATATTAAGAGCAGAGTAATTATTTTCAAATGTTATGAAGTTATATTTTTTCCACAATACAACACCACAAACCTTTTAAATGTTGAAAGACACATTTTACTCTTTTGAGAAAAATTGTTGTTGCGACAGTTCAAAATTTAATTGGGGCTGTAAGCAGACATTTACTACAGGTGAATGGAGTCATTGCATATTAACACAGTAACATTATTTCTTTTTTTTAATCATGCTGAGGAAAATGTTGTTTGTATTGTAGGTTTCATTTTGTTTATCTGTCAACATGAAAACATATACAATATACAATTTTGGATTAAAAAAATCAAAACATTGAATCAATGATCAAAATTTAAGATGAATTTTGCTCAATACATAAGAATGCAGTTGGATTCATTGTGATGATTATTGATATCTTCCTTTTTATTATTCCATGCATCAGAAAATAATGTAAATATGGACATCAAAACAGAAATGAAAAGTTTGAATCTTAGTTTTATTAATAATTGTAATAATAATAATAATATTAATAATTTATTAAGTCATATAAAAACAAAAGTGCAAGATGAAATGAAACATTTAAAAAAGCTCAATCTGAAATTAAATGTTTGCATGTGCAAAAGAGATAGGTGATTTACATAAAATGACCAATACACAAAGTCAAATAAAGCAGCTAAATTCATATGTTCACTGTTTTCTGCCCACCTGGAAATTACAGTGACATCTTATTAAAGCAAAATTTATCAGCCACTCAAAATTGAAAAGAAAAAAAACACTGTTTTTACCAATTATTTTTGCAAGGGTATGTTGGAGTAATGATTAAACCAGTGGTAAATACAGTTCTTATGTTTACAGATGAAAACATGGCAACTGGAGGAGCTAGGCCTTTCCAACGTGTTGGGAGTCTCATGCGTAGTAAATCTGAGGGCACACTGATTGATCTGAGTGACAGTACCTCAACCAGTGACAACCTGAATGGTAAAATTCACAAGTTCAGAAACTAAATACTTGTAATGTTAAAATCTGTTGATAATCTTGGCAGACTGCCTAACCAAACTCTTTGATTTTTCAAAGGTGGATTTATATCAAGAAGGCAGCTTATACAGCCAGAAGTTCCACATTCACTGCAAGTAAAAAACCCCTTTTGGAACAAACTCTCCGAGTCAAACCCTTTCCTTGATGACATTGTACACAGCAGCCCTGAGAAACATCTTTCCAATGCATCGCATGTAAAACAAGGCAGTAAAACGCAAACAAGTAATGATGATGCCAGCAGCACATCTTCAGATGAAGGAAATGTGGGGAATTTTTTGGAAAAGAGACACAAGGTCACCAACCAATCTGGGAGGTGGAGGAGTGCTTCAGATATCCTTGATGATCTAGAAAGAAAAGCACCGAAATGTGAGAATAGCTTCAAACCACCTGGACTGGTGCTGAACCCAGATTTTGAATGGTTAAAGAATGACAGGGAGGCTTATAAGATGGCCTGGCTGAGCCACAGGCAGTTAACCCGCTCATGCCTGGACTTAAATGTGATGAGCCAAAGCCCTGGATGGGCTCAGACTCAGGCCACTCACTTCCAAGTCATCTGTAAGATTGGCCACAGTGGAGGTTCAGTACAGTTACCAGAATCCAAAATTAGCATCCATGTTCCACAAGGGCATGTTCCTCCTGGAGAAGTACAGGAAGTTACCCTGAAAGCAATGCTGGATCCTCCTCCTGGACTGAACAACAACTACGTGACAACCATGAGTCCACTTCTAGAGGTGCTCTTAAGCAACATCAACACAAAGGAGTGCATATCTCTGGAGATTAAACTGTCAGGAGAGGTGAAGAATGACCCTTTGAGCCAGGTGATGACCACTATGTTGGGACTAATGTCCAACAAAAGAGAGGGCCCGTATGTCAAAACAGACAACTGTTATAATTACAAAAATGTGATGCAGATGAAGCTCCAGGACTTAAGGACGCATTTTTATGTGGTTGCGGTTGCAGAGGCCTCTGCACTGCAGTCTCCTGCTACGTCAGTCTGGGATTACCTTGACCGCCAAATAACTGTTGCAGTCTATGGCCCCAGGTACATCCATCCATCATTCAAGGTAGTAATAGTCGTATGCTGTCATGACGACGTTCCACCTAAGCTTCCATTTTCGGATATCTGCAGAGGCAATAAAAACCTGCCCCCACTTGTGCTGCATCTTTGGGGAAAACATTGCTTTAAGCCAGAGAAGCTGAATGACTTCAATGTTGAGGTTGATGTCACAGGTTCGATGTTTAAAATCAAACCTGAGGACAAAGTAAAGCACGTTAGGCAAAGCCAGCTCAAGATAGGCACTGTTTTGCATCTACCTGCAGCATTATCGTGTTCCAGCAATACAGACATGACTCCTTTTAAACTGGATGTGCATGTGAAGGAATCAAACTTGACTTCAACCACTGTACATTTTCAGGTGCCTTCCCCCGATGCAGCACGCATCAGATCAGAGAAAAGGGTGCCTAGACCGATTGAAAGAAGGCCTGAAATGGCAAGAGCAATGCCCATTCCGGAGGAAAGTGGCCCAGATTTACCCAAATTCAAAGACAGATCCATTAACCTGCAGTGGTACGGAGTTGCACTGAAGTCAGTTCTCCGTCAACCACGTGTGGAATACCTACTGGAGTACTTCAAGGGTGACACAGTGGCTCTCCTCTCCAGGGAGACTGTCAAGTCGGTCGGCAACTCAAAGGTAAAAGAGTGGTACATTGGATTCCTCAGAGGAAGGACCGGCTTGGTCCACTGCAAAAACATCAAACTCATTACCAGGGACCAAGTGATTGACTTCACCGGCATTGAAATAACCACAGAGGTCCTCTTAGATAACATGACGCTGCCCTTCAAGAAGCTTACTTACATGTACTCTGCTATCCAGACGCTTGTGACAAAACATATTGCCAGTTGGAGAAGTTTTGCAGATGTTTTAGGTTATAGAAACCAGTTGCTGGACACAGTCCAGTGGAGGTATGCTGAAGCTGATGCAGATAAGGTGGCCTGCATTCTGGAAAAGCTGAAGGAGGACTGCCACACTGAGAGGTGTAGAAAGAAGTTCCTGCATGAACTTATGGTGGTAAGTACAAAAAACCCCATGTATTTTCAGATTATAATGACATTACTAAAAGAAAAATTTCCAAAACAAAAAACTCAAAGATATGGAAATGTGCAGTTGTGTGAAACAGAAAGTACACTGTTAAAAGGTTGTGTATTTCTTGTGAAAAACACAATAAAGAATAATCTGGTCCTTACCAGGTCTTAGAATGAGGTTTCACTTGACATATTTTACCATGTCATAATTCATTTTAGAAGCATTTGGAAAGCACAGACCTCCGCCAAGCAGTTCTCACAATGATAAAGAATCCCTCGAAAAATTCCTGGATACAGAAGGTGATCTGGATCACCACCAAAATTTAATGGGGTTGTCCTTAGGCTGAGGCACATGGCTGGTTTTTCCATAAAGTTGCTGACAGACAGACAAACTAACCAACATTACCAAAAACATTACCTCCTTAGCGGAGGTAATAAAAACTAAGTCAATATTCAGAAGCACAAACAAAAGGCAAAGCTAAGTCCACTGCATGAATCAGTGGTTTGTAGAACCACCTTTTGAAGCAATAACTTTAATTGTTTTGTGTACAATGCTCTCAGTCTCTGACATTGTGAAGGAATTTTAGGCAACTCCTCTTTATGCTTCTTTAGTTCATTGAGGTTTCTGGGCATCTATTTATTCACAGCTCTAAAAGCTCCTGCCATTTCAATCAGATGACGAGCAGAACCTTCATTAGGTCATCCAAACACCTGAAGTCTTTTTTAGATTTCCTTCTTTTTCTGTTTGTAGATTTTCTGTTGCATTTACAGTAGGATCACCATCTTAAGTCATGACAACTATAACAAGCTTAAGCTGTCAGACATAAGGCTTCACATTTGACTTATAAATACTGCACTTTAGAATACAGAGGAGTTCATGGTGGACTTGATGAGGATGAGACACAGAGGTCCTATAGCTGCAGTACAAGCCCAAAGCATCACTACCTCATCACTGTGCCTGACAGTTACTGTGAAGTGTTTTTGCTGATATGCTGAGTTAAGTTTTCACAAAACAGTCTTGTGTGTTGTGGAAAAATATCTTCACTTTGAATTTTCCTGCTCTGACATTGTTCCAGAAGCAGGGAGGTGGTGGGACTTATGGAGCCTCAAACATCTCTCTAGTGTTTGTTGTTGGGTTTTTTTCAGTTTCTCTGAGCATTATGCAGTCTAATCTTGGGGTGATTGTGTTAATGCTCCAGGGCAGCAAACTACCAAAACCTAATGCCTTCACATAGGTGCTCACAATTGCAAACAATCAGTTTATAAAGTACATTTCATTTACGGTCCCTGAATTCAAATTTTCTTCCCTATTCCTGTGAAAGTAAGGGTGCAGTTAGTTTTTCCACACATTTTTCTGGGTTTTTGTTTAATTTTAGTTAAATAAATTACACTCTGTATTTATGTTATGTTTTGTTGCAGCAGATTTCTTTAAACTTTAAAAGTAAAGCAGGTATTTTCTTTTACATGAATCTACATGAACCTCTTCAGTTATTTAAAAAGGCCAAAATCATTGTCACATTTGCTTTATTCTGTTTTGTGTTATTATTATTATTGTTGTTGTTGTTGTTGTTGTTGTTATTATTATTATTCAAGTTGTGTTTGTTATGATCAACAAGGGGCTGCTGAAGATGGACTGTGTGAATCTTGTGGCACAGCTCATTCAGAACATCGTCATTCTGTCCACTGCTGTGGAGCTGGGAATTCGATGGCGGGAGCTTGCTGAGAAGATGGGAAAACTGTCTAGTGCTCAGATAGCTGGTTATGAAGCGCCGCATCGGGGGAAAAACGGTGAAGTCAGTCCCCAGGTCAGTTTAACAGTATACACAGACACAGTTGCTATAAGATTGACTGTAGATCTGTGTTACCTTTTCATGGTTGTATGGACCCCCTGCCCTGCAGTGTTTTAGGTGTTTCACCTGCTCCAATGCAGTTGAAGCGTTCTCCTGTATGGATGAGATGCTGTCAGTCTGACTCCAGCCTGATTCCAATCAGGTGCTGGAGCAGGGAAATGTCTGGCATGCAGTCAACATTCTGGGACTAGAAATTTAATCATTGTATAATATTCTGTTTCAGTCCATGTGGAAGCCTGCATACGACTTTCTCTACTCCTGGAGTCTGCGTTACGGAGAAGGCTACAGAGACATGATCCAGGATCTGCATCTGGTTCTGGATAAAATGAAAAACCCTGCCACCAGACAATGGAGGCACCTGACTGGTGCGCTCATCACAGTGAACTGCCTCGATGTCTTTCGAGACTCCACTTTCCCAAAAACTTGAACTCATTGCTCTTCACTAATGAAAACATCCTGTCTCCATCAGAAAAAAAACACGTTTTCAGTACGTTGAACTTAACAAATGCGTAATTCATTTTCTCTGCTGGCTGACAGCTTTGCTTAAAGGTACAGTATTGTTGGAGATCCCGGAAAAAAGGTTCAAGCAAGCTACAATTTGAAAAAACACCTTTCAAAAGTCCAAACCCTTTTTCTTCAGACTTTCTCTGAGGCCACACCTTCAGAGTGCAGGAACATGCAATGCTTGTTCCTCAGGGTTCACGAGCAAGTCGGTGAAGACAGCAGGAAACAACTTAGTGGTTAGCTTGCTAGTCAACGGCTGATGAACCACATTTCTAAAAGTATTTAACTTGCTTACCTCCAACTCCTTTAACAGTGTTAAAAGTCTACACTGAAAACGCTGACGCCTCCACGACTTAATCCACATCCGTTTTTTTCTTTTGGTGGATTTATCAGAGCAAATAGCTGCACAAATAACAGCAGCAAGGAGCAGTCTGCCACTTTTGTTTACACTGAGTACCGTGAGAGTTCGCAAGATTTTTTGTGTGAATTAGTTGGCCTCTATGATCCCTGATCTGGTGCAGTTGTTTCATGTATAATACCCAGTCTTAAGTTGTCTTAAAAAAATCTGCAGAGGCCATTCTGTCAGTGTGTGCTCCTTGTTTTTTGCACAACTCACGAAAGTTAAAGTGTGACCCCAACTTCACTTCGCTCCCTTTACAAGTGTTCCAAACCTCTGAGAGCCTGCGATTCATCCACAAACAGGAGCATGTGCGGAGTGAGGATGGACAAATGGCAGTTTGATAGACATATCACCATTCAGTCATTTAGAACGGGTCAGACAAAAGGATTGGATGGTGTTTTTTTGGTCGTGTCTGTTCCACAGGTGACATTTGTCTTTTTAAAATTATTTTGTCTTACAGCATTTAATTAATTGGGTGCCATTGGGTGTGAAGTGGATTCTAAGCAAATACTAAAAAATAACCCCGGAAAACATCTCTTACCCCACCTTTAAGATGTATTTTTATTTACATTCAAGTCAGACACAAGCACTGCACTGTATGCTTTCATAAGCCCTGACTATTATCTATATTTTGATGGATGCTTTTCAGTCACTTGTTTATGGGGCCAGTCATTCCCAGCTGTTGTTGCTGCTATCAGTAAACGTATCCTGTGTGTGAAGTTTAGTCTCTTTCCATCTGAGCACAGATTCTTCTAGATTCTTACATTCATATTGTTACAGTCTGTTTCTACAGCTCTTTACTGAGAGTTTTTGTCATGTTTATTTTTTATCTGGGTCAACCGCATTTTTATGGCTCTTATTAATGTCAGATTTGATAAAATCTTGTTTTCTGTAAAATACTGTGAATAATTAAATGAACAGTTACAAAACAGATAAATATGAACAGTGTTGTTCCACATGTCTTGAGCTGCGGTAGGAACAGTGCGTCAGTCTTTATTTGTCTGGTTTTATTTAAATGTTCTGCCAAAGTCAAAGTAAGAAGTTACCATGTCACAAATTGTTTTTTTTTTTTAATACTGTTGCTTTTCTGTTGTTACATGAAGGTTTAGATGAAGTGATTAAGTATACAGTGCAGCGACTGTATATTAATGATTTTTATATTTTTGTAAAATTAAATCTCAGTGCCATGTACGTCATTTCTATGAATGAAGGTACTGAAGGTGCATCTTTGATACTGAGTTGTTAATGCGTTTGAGCTATGAATAAAGCATCATATTATTTTGATCAAACAATTTGTTCAGAGTTCAAAGGGAGAGTGGAGTTATTGGTAACAAATAGTTTACTCCAATACCATCTCAAAATGAGGTCTGTGTGCAAATGAAATGAATAACAAATTCATTTTCTTTAAAAGAAAAAGAAAAGATCTGCTACCTTTATTATGTCAAATATTTTGTATTTGACAGTTTTGTCAAAGTAGTCCCCCCCCCCCCCCCCCCCCCCCCCAGTTCTAAAACCAAGGAAGCACATACGTGTAGGCCCTGATTTATGAAAGGTTTGCGCATGCTAAAACAAGCACTATATTCATTCCACACGCAATAATCCGCCGGAGCTGATTTACAAAGCTCGGCAAAAGGAGGTTTGCGCCTGTTAACGGGCAAAATAGCCCGCGCTGTCCATTTTGCGTGTCTTCTGTGGATGTGTATTATATCTGGGCGTTTCTGCCAGAATGTGCAAAATATCAGAAGGAGACTATGCAAATAACTCAGCTTAAAGGTAGAGTCTGAAGTCCCTCCAGCGTTTCTGTTTGCAAACAACAGTATTCAAACTTAGCGCTCCCCCTCTCAGGATAATGGCCGCCTCGTTCTAGCTAACCTATTCAGCTTCAAGCTTCTCCTTCAGAGCTCAGAAGTGGGTACAAGCCAAACTATGATTAACCCTGGTTCTCCAAAGTGCATTATCTGAAGCTCTTACCTTTTCTTCGGCGCATCCACGGTGTTTCCTTTCTTTCTTTTTTTTTCCTCCGAGAGTTCGGGTGACTGGCATCTGCTCCAATCGTGAGCTTATTTCCACACAGCGTCATGCCCTTAGCTCTGTCATTGGCTGCCGATATAAACAGAAATCTCCACCCAGAAACGTCCCGAACACAAGAAAACAAAGCTAAAGAGCAAATTACAGGCAGGGGGAGAGAGAGATGCATTCAAACGCGCCACGGCACGCGAGTAGAGGCCCAAAGGCGCAGTTTGAGACGGATTTCCACTTGCACAAGTCTACCGTTTACTTTCAGGGGGGGAACGTCGGACTATACCTTTAACACACGCAATGGCCCTCATTTATCAAACGATCATAGAAATGATCGCACATCTGATCGTAAAAATGGTCGTACGACTGGACCCACGTGTGATTTATTAAAACGTTCGTATTGGACCAATCTGGTCGTACGAACAAAAGAGTCTTGATAAATACCACAGCTGAAATCCATCGTCATTTAAATGTCACGCCCACGGTTACGCCAGCGAGGTTGAACTATGGAGAGGAGAGATTCTGCCAAAAAAGAAACTTTTGGGGGGATCAAGACAGAATTCCTTATTTGTGAGGTGGGAAAGATTAAAGAGGTGCTGTTTGGCAGCTTAAAAACCAAAGTCAGAGACGTGAACAAAAACACTGCATGGAAGAGGATCAGTCAGCCTCACCGGTGTGAACGACTCCGGCTGAGATATTAATAAAAGTCTCAATCTAGGCCTGGTGTGGAAGGTACGAGAATGTGGAAGGGTACGCAATGAGGGCGAGGGAGGTTTAACCCCAACTGGTGAAAGCCATACACGCTGACATCAGCAAAAGGACATCCTGGGTAAAGAGGAAACAGGAGGGAGGAAACACCTCTTCCCCTCTCCCCCCTCCGTTTGTCGGCCATAAATCTGATGAAGGGGAGGGGGGTGGGGACGGGGAGCCTTAAGGGAACCCCGGAGGAATGGGGGCCCCCTGGCTTATATGGTTTATTCGTTTTATTAGTTATGAAATTTAAAAATAGCCCACATCCGATGGCAACGTCACAATTCTTTAGCCAATGGGTCAAGAAAAAGTGGTCCAATATGAAACTTACCACCAAAAGATGTTTCACCGGCACCGTCCCCCCCAGACCAGGTTCCTCCTCTCCACACTACGGCGGCTGCTGCTGCTGCTCTGAGGTTGCTGTCCAGCGGGAAGTTGGCCCCCACCCCACAGAAAACTCAGTGAAAATAGCCAGTAACACAGCACAAACTATTGATACTATTTTTTACTGAGCTTTGCGTGGGGTGGGGGCAATTACTCAGGTCCAGCACCTGGCTTTGTACCAAAGAGAACGCACTGTGTACAGAATGTGGCAAGTACTATGCAACAGAGGACCCGGGCAGGATTTGATCCCCAGACTCCTGGGTGAGAGTCATGTGTGCTAACCAGTCAGCCAAAGTGATATTCCTGTGGCCAAGTAGCCAGGGCGCATGATCAAACGAAGGCATAGTGACAAGACCCCACTCTGTCACATAATATCAGACCATCTTCAACAGCGTGTCCTTATCCATGTCCATATAAACTGGCCTCTTCTTACGACGCACAGGGAAACCTGCTGCATTGTTTTTATTTTATAGTTATTATTTATCTTATTTTTTGTTTTTTATTCGCCTCAAATTATATCCCTGGAACTAATATCTCTATCAGGTCGAATTTCATTTTGTGTTTACCACATGCGCTTCTGAACTTTCCATGGCAAAGCAATAGCGTATGCTATTTCCTCATTTAAATACTGCTGTTTGCGCCTGTTACAGATTGCGTGTGTAATCTTTGTAGATCACGACAAACGCTGAAGAGACAACACACACTATTTGTCAGCGCGGCAAAGAAGTTAGTGGTCTTTATTTGGATTCTTTGTAAATCAGGGCCTTAGTGTCTTGTACCGCTCCATCTCTGAGCTGCAATCCACTCACCCGGCGGGAGTCTTCATTGCGAAGGGGGATTTTAACCAAGCCAACTTAAAGACAGTTCTCCCTCATTTCCACCAATATGTGGATTTTGCAACCAGAGGAGAGGACACGCTGGACCTGGTCTACAGTAACATCAAACAGGCTTTCAGAGCAGCACCCCGCCCTTACCTGGGTTCCTTTGACCACCTCTCTGTGATGCTAATTCCTGCTTATAAGCCCCTGCTGACCAGAAAGAAGCCCATGGTGAAGCAGGTGAGAGTCTGGGCTCAGGGCGCTGTGGAGGCGCTACAGGACTGCTTCGAATGAACGGACTGGGACATGTTCAGGGCAGCTGCCACGGACAATCATGGTACACGGGTGGAGCAGTATGCTGAGTCTGTGTCTGGTTACATTCAGTGTGTGGAGGACATCAGCAGGATGAAGACCATCACCACACGGGCAAATAAGAAGCCCTGGAGGAACCATGGAATCTGTGAATAGATCCTTTCTGCTTGATGTCATCACGGTGCGCATCACCATTTTTTGAGTTAAATGGTCACAACAATGTACAGACCACCTGTAGATAGACGTGTTTTGTCGGTAGTCCTGCTTCTAGTTGTAAAACGTTAACATTAATGGTTCATTGTTCCGTTTTCAGTGGATGTAAAAGCTCTTCCACTGACCCCATGCGGCAAAAGTTTTTGTCCATTCCAGCCATATGTTTGACCAAGGGTGCGCGGACGGAAGATCTTTTGAGACAGACATTGTGACTAGTTCACCTTGATGACCCATGACTGTCGTGCCAGGTCTACCACCAACCACATGTGAAGTTTGCTGATGACACTATGGCCCAATTCCAAACCGGCCCCTAAACACTACCCCTTCGTTTGCGCGTTCCTGCGGAGGCTCCGCCATATTAAGGGCCATCCCAAACCGCGCAGGGCAAAGGGTGAGTGGACTGTTCAGCCCTTAATCAGCGAGTCTGCATCAGTGCAGACCCGCCAGAATTTTGCAGCGGGTGCAACAGATTAAATGGAGGAGGAAACAGTCAATGTTCCACACATGAGTTCCGCACGTGTCATGCATGTTTGTCAATACTGACAGAAAAACATAAATGGAAGGGTATGTTTGAGCAGAAGAGGATTATAATCCTCTTATTGGCACAATGATAATAATTATTACAATAATAATAAATAATAATGATAACAATAATGATAAATGATAATTAGTAATAGGCCTAGTCATCATTATTAGGCCTATTAGTAATGATAATAATTTTTGTCATTTATTTAATTGTTTAGGATCCTGATTATTATCATTTAGTTAAAATAAAACATTGTTCTTCATACACGAGTGTGAGTTAGTATTTCCACACAGATTTATTTGACTCGGGCGTGTTTGTGTTTACACGGCGATGACTGCCTTTCCTTTTTTTTCAGTGGAGGGAAGATGGCGTCTCATTCTCATTAACACTCTCCACCCTCAAAGCGCCCTCTACAGCTGTGGGTGTGACTTCATTGGGAGTGACACTCGATAGTTAAGGGGTAGTGTGTAGGGGGCGGTTTGGGATTGGGCCTACAGTGGTGGGCCTCATCCAGGACAATGATGACCTGTCCTACAGAGAGGTGAGCCACCTGGTGGACTAGTGCAAAACAAACAACTTGGTCCTGAATGTTGATAAGACCAAGGAGGTCATTGAAGATTTAAGGAAGCACCAGCCCACCCACACACCCTTTTTATTAAGATGGAGGGGAGATCGATAGACACGGTTCATGTGACCAACTCCCTGTCCTGGTCACTGTCCAAGGTTCCACAGCAGCTTCTTCCCCTATGCAATAAGACTGTTAAGCTCAAAGTAACACCACTTCCATACATAGCCTACACATCGATCCTGCCCCAAATGAGTTGTGCCATGCAGTCAGCACTTTGCACTTTAAGACTATTGCACTTACAGTACAAGGCTCTATTTTCTCTTAATACAGATTATATATTACTGTCTGTGTTGTGCAGTTGCTGCATCGACATTTCGTTTTTAATATCACTGATTCGTGAATATTTTAAATGGCAAATAAAGTCGACTACTATGACTACTATTTCACTTTTAATCAGGTCACACCATGTAAACATTAGTCAGTGGTCCACATTGAGTTTCTCTGGCTGTTTACTTTTCTCTTCACTGTTTGCTTTTGCTAGTTTCAGCTGAGAGCATTGTGTGCCCTTTTCAGGACCAACTTCATCTGAGGAAAAACTTTACACTGCAGGAAAAGTAAATCAAGGAAGAAGAAAAGGTGTCAGGGAGGATGATAACACCACCAGAAAATGATCCGTGATTTATCTCTGTTAGAGCTACATGACAGGCCAAAATCAGACATATGACATGGTTAACAATAGTTTCTGTTATTTGGGGGGGGGGTTCTACATTTTATTTAGAAAATCTCCCCAATAAGAAAAAATAGTCCAAACATTCAGGAAACACATGCAAATTTACAGAAGTCTTAAATGTTAAGTGTCACATTTTAGATTTATTTGCCACATTTCTGTGGGGAGGACATGCAGGAATCCCTCTAGTGTTTCTAGAGCATTGCTCTGTTCTCACTCCATCCTTCATTAGGAAACAGGACAATGGTTCACTGTTGTACTGAAAAGGCTGCGTGTTAGTTCAGAGGAAGGATTTTTTTAGTCAGATTTCCAGCCTGACTCTCAGGTTTTATCGTGATCCATCATGGTTGAACTATAAGAAGTTCAAAAGTTCTGACTAAAGATTAATGATTAAATATCTAAAGTGTTCTATCCCATAGAGTGATGTGTATGGGTTAACTTCAGTTTTCTAGAAAGATAGCACAGTTTAGGTCATAAATATGGGCCTAATTTAGTGTTAAGAATGTTTTACATGTTTTTGTGTTTGTAGCAATCAAAAATGCAAAAGAGAAATTTTCTCTATTTTTTAAACAGGTTCATACACTCAGACAATGAATAAGTGAGACACTGCTGCACTGGATTAGTAACAAGAGATTAGGCTACATAGAGAAATGTCTTAGACATAGATATGTTCTTCAAGGCCTTGCTATCAAAGACAACGGTGCAAAGCACTGAGTGACACAAATACAAACTATCTGAAACATCCAGTTCCCATTTTGAAGTGCAGTGAGGCATTAAACTTTGTGACTAATTAAATGTGACGACTTTTGTTTGGGGAATCTTTTATAGCAGCAGCAATGTGAGTGTGCAGATAACAGTTATCTATTATGGATTCTGTTGCCTGTTAGTTTGTGTTTGTAACCAGACTGTCACATACTGTATGTGTTTGAAAAGAGAAGCAAAAGCAGAAATACAAGCAGGTTAATGAAAAAAAAAGAGGAAATTCTTCCTTTTTGCAAGTAAAACCAAGAAAGCATTAATGACGGGGAAGGCAAACAAGGGGCAACTCTGGTAAATTTGAAGAGAAAGTAGCACAAGAAAAAAAATGAGTGATTTGAACTCAAAATGAAAAAGAACAAGGCAGATGGATTTAATACAACACGGTTAATCATTTGGGTGGATGCAGACAGGCTTGAATAAGGAAAAAGGGAGCAGGCAAACAAAAGCGTGACAATTTATGTAACTTAACTGGGAACTGATACTGGGGGGTGGAGGGAGAACGACTCACAAAAAAGAAAAAAACAATGAGCAAAAATCATAAAATTTTGCTCCAAGAGCAAAACATTCCACAACATTCCACAATGAAATGACTTGAGCGTGCTGTTGTATTTCACTATGGGCTAAAAGCCAACACGGGCTGCTGATGCTTCTCAACAAATACTAACGTTCTTGTCAGTGGTGTTCCTGCCAAATCCATGTCAACAGCAAGTTCTGCCTCTTTAAGTTTCTTAAGTTTCAGCTGCAACATGGAAAGTATCTTTAACTGTTTCTTCTGTCTGTTGAGGATTTTTCTTTTTATAAAGAACCAAATGTGACAGTAAAAATGTTCCCAGAACTGTACATTCCAAGTACATCCCTTAAACTTTCAGTAATGCCTCTAAGCACAGAGGAGGTTTGTTCTTCTACAGTCAAGATAAGTCATGGTCGCACACCATAATTTGTGCACATTTCCGATCCTCATTCAAGCCAAAAAATCTCAGCACTTCACATTTGAAAGGTTTTCCAAAACACAGATCCTGTTCATTATCAGGACAATGGACAAGGTGAGACTCGACAAATAAAGCTCATCTCAGCTATTCAGTCTGCACCAGTGATCTACGTGGGATTGAAGAGAGTTTAGCACAATATTATTTCTACTTGAGAACTAACTCTGCCAGCTGCCAAGAAAAACTCAAGTATACTAATGCATTACCTCTTATTTTTATATAAACTGGGATAATGCATTAACCAAGGACATGCTGACAGTCTTGAGTGTAGTGACGTGTTTCACTTCTTCCCCCTGCAATAGCTTATATTTCCCAGTAAAGCAACAAAAATGAACTGATTTTTCACATTTTTTTTCCTTCAATAAAATTCTCCCATGTTGATCTTCATTTTAAAAAGAGATTAGGCATCTGACTTGATTGAAAAAATTCCACTCTAGAGTCACCTACAGTATAAGTTTCCCCCGAATACAGAAATATTTAAAGGGACTAGAGGCAGAAATTTTAAAAAGCCCAAACATGCATATCCATTTTTTTTTAATACTTATGGGTGATGAAGCGCTAAATACCAAAAAGAATGTTTCCACCCACGTCTCTCTCCGTTGTCTTGAACAGGCTGTGTGCTGCAAAGTGGCCGAATTTCCCGCGCTGCCCTGCGAACATGATGTCAAATGACGCTACATCCGCAGTTTTGATACAGGAAGAAAACGGTCGTGGTAAATTCAAACACTGTAAGCGATAGTTATGGATTCTTCTACCGTCAGCAAACGATCCAGATCAACTGAAAGACCACTAAAAACTACGAAGAAAAAGTTTAGTAAACATTATAGCTTCAGTTTGTGCACGCTCCCGTGACGGCTTGGCTCGTGGCTGCAGTTACCTGAAGCACCAGTCGTGGCAGTCGCGAGTTTCGTTTCTTAATCTTGCCTCAAGTCCCTTTAAGTGGTTTTGTGAAGTTGTTCCAGTTTGACAATTGACAGAGAAATGAACTTGTTCTTTGTTGCATTTACAGCTGTGTGCAGTTGACAATCCTGTCACCATGCCTCCGAGTGATCATGCGCCCTGGCTACCACACAGCGTTAATAAAACAAGCCTGTCCCCCTTGATGGAATAGTCGTACTGACTCATTAAAAGAAAAATTAGGAAAAATACAAACTTTTTCAATTACTTATATAAGGCAGGTCAAGTGTTGATGGGAATGCATTAATCATTAGACAATGCTATATTTTAACTACTATGCAGATATCATGCAGTTATTTGTGAATCAAGATTAAACCAACCCACTAAACTACAATCATTCAGGATATAAATACACTTATTTCAATAACGTAGTTTTCCTTTCTAAATTTGGAACATAAATCGTTCGCTAAACATCTCAGAAATACATCATCTTTAATTAACACAATCTAATTTGGCTTTACCCTTTTCTACCTGCTTTTACCATGAAAAACACTGGAGTTACTGTGGACCAGGCTATACTCACTGTTGCATAACACTGTATTTACTAGGACCTACAACTTTCACTTTAACAATATTTAAACATTTCCAAACATTTTTCCCAAAGTGATTCAGACAAATTATGCATGCATGTTTTACATCTGTCTGCACATTACAGAGCCTGACACTTTCAGTCCAGTGGATGGCGTCCTTGTATTGATATTAGTGGTGGTTTCAGAGTTTCCTTGTCATTTATGTGTCTCAGCCAAATATCTTTTCCCCCCTTAAATATCATGAATTTGATGTAATCCTTTGATCTCCTTTTAGCTAACAACTTACATCAGAAAAAAACTAGATTTTCCTGAATGAAATCAAATGTGTTTGAGAAGCAAATAAGCTAGATTATTACATTTTATCTGCAGAATGTAAAAAGTTTCACAGCAGTAGTTTTTTTAACTTATTCAAGGATATAAAAAGCACTTTACAAATTTTCATTATCTAAACATTTTTCTTTTTATCTTTATGAACAAATTTCAGCACACTGATACAACTCATGTAAACCTGCTGTTAAAAGTGACCATACTCAGAGTGAAAACTATTTTTTTTAAGCCCACATGAGAGCCATCCACAAATCACTGTTATGAACAGAAGCATTCCTCTGTCCTCCAGGGTATACAAGACTTCATTTGGTTTGCTCCCATGATATATGTTGAGGGCAAGAAGTCATTTAGCTTTCAATTTATTAGCTTGGTGATTTATGCATGCCACAAAGGTGGTGGTAGTATCTCCTCACCCCTTTAGCCCCCACCTTCTTCCACTCTCTGCCACTTTCAGATTGGGCTCTAATAATTTTGGAATAGATGATGTGTAAGAAGAGAAAGTTTAGCAATCAAACAAGTCTGAACAAAAATGTGGGTTTATACAGTTTCTGTGCCTGAACCTCATTTATCACTAATGGATTAAAAGCTGCACCCTGCAACATCGCTGGACTCCTTATATTAAGAAACAGTAACCTGTTCAGAAAAGAACACCAACAGCAGGACTCTTGACATATATTTGTATTTAAAAAATAATCCAAAGTATAAAAATTCAGCTATCTTTACTCTCTGTTTTTTGATTGTTTGTTTGTTTTTAGGGTGGCCCATTAAGACACATATCAAAGCAAAATGACTGAAAACAAAGTCTGTGAAATAAAACCAGGGGTTTAAATTGCTGTCAGAAAGTCTCCAAATGCCTATTAGATAGAATAGAGACAACTGTAGTTTTGTAAACCTGCTGATTCACAGTTTCCATATTTAGAATTTGTTTGTGTTGAATGTTATAAGGTGTCAACTGTTGCCCAGAGATCAGTGCCTTTCTTCTGACTAACAGCCTGCATGGAGCCTCTTCTCATGACCACCGCTGGGACGGAGGAAGTTCTGCTACCAAATGACTCACAGGGAAAAAAAAAAATAACCTGAAGCATTTGGCAGCATTTAGAGCGGTTTTATGAGTAATCACCATCCACATCCTTGGACACATCCCTTTGCTCTCACTCTCACTTTTTCCACAAGCCAACCGCACAGACTCTGAGTTTCATCATGAGACACTGTAAGATAATGAAGATTAGACAAAATTAGAAGACACAAATAAGTATCATTCTATTTAAACAGTCAGGCCTGTACCTCAAACCACAATAAAGTCTTTTACTGAGAGCACTTTGCCCTCAATGAGATGATGATTTTTCTTTTTTCCCTTCTGTTTGTACAGTTTTTGTTTGTTTATTTGTAAATGTGATTACATCCTATCCTGCAGTAAGAGGTTTTGTCAGGTGTATACTGTGATGGTGTAAAGGAAGAGCAAAGATTGCATCTGCTGACAGGTCTGATGTACCAATAGTGAAACCAGGTGCAGGAGGTCAGAAGAGAATGTGCAGGATTGTTACAAAACATTTATTCATTCATTTTCTGCACCATTCATCCGGGGTACACCCTGAATGGGTCGCCAGTCTGTTGCAGGGCCAACACAGACAAATAACCATTCACACTCACATTCACTCTTAAGGAGAATTTTAGAATTACCAATTAACTTACCATGTATGTCTGTGGACAGTGGAAGGAAGCCGGAGAACCCAGAGAGAACCCACACATACACAGGGAGAACATGCAAACTCCACACAGGAAGGCTGCTGTTGGAACTGTTCAAACCTCTCCCCAGCCAAAGCTTGAATTAGCAACCTTTTTACTACAGAGGCTGCAGTACGACCCACCACACCACCGTGCAGCCTGGATTGCAAAACATATAAATATATTTTATATATATACAAAACAAAACAGGTACATCAACTCTAATGAGGACTCAGGTCTGAGGTGTTGTAAACCATATCACCTGTGATAATTATCTGTTGACTTACACATTGTGATTATTTACAGGCCTTCAAGATTCAAGATTAATTTTATTGAACTGTATGTACTGTGGCAGTAAGGCATTAAAAAAACTGAACAAGAAAGAATTGAGCAAAATTTCAGAAAACCAAAATAGAAAACAGAACAAAATTTAAAGGTAGAGTCCAGAGTTTTCCTCCTGAAAATTAACGCTAGACTTGAGTGAGTGAAATCCGTCTCAATCTGCACCTTTGGGCCTCTACTCTCGTGTTGCGGCGAGTTTTGTTTGCCACCCCCCTGCTCCCCTGACTGCATTTCATCTTTTCCCTTTGTTTTGGTGTGTTCTGGACGTTTCTGGGTGGAGATTTGCATGTTGTCTCCAGCCACCGACAGAGCTAAGGGTGTAGCACTCTGTTGGTAATAGCTCGTTAATTGAAGCAAACTTTAAAAAAATTAAAAATTTAAATGTCGACTGGAGCCGACACCAGATTCACTCGAATTCTCAATAAAATTGGTGAATGCAGTGAAGAAAAGGAATTATTTTGCAGCGAAAAGAGCTTTAGATAGTGCACACTCAAAAAACAGGGTTATTATTGGTTTGTCTTTCCCCCACTTCCAAGATTTGAAGGAGGCTGAAGAACGATGTGGCCTTTAGCCCAGGGGGGAGGGGCTCCCAGTTTGAATAGTGTTTACAAACAGAAAGGGGGGAACACTCCAGACTCTACCTTTAACAAAACTG
This sequence comes from Atherinomorus stipes, assembly GCA_023101725.1. Taxonomy (NCBI): domain Eukaryota; kingdom Metazoa; phylum Chordata; class Actinopteri; order Atheriniformes; family Atherinidae; genus Atherinomorus; species Atherinomorus stipes. The sequence goes on from JALJCO010011978.1 coordinate 94,921, forward strand.
CCAAAAAGTTAACTTAGTGAAAATAATTTTTAAAAAGTACAGCAATTCAGGAAAAACAGTAAGAGAATTGAAAATAAAATTTTAAAGAAACCAAATGTATTGAAAGCTATAATGAATAAAGCACAATTTATTAGCAAATATTAACCAATACCCCAATTTGAATTTTTTTTCTTTTTTAAAAAATCAACATTTCACCAAACTATTGCAGGAATACCATGTTTTAGTTGTGTTTTCAGTTTGTCTTTTCTCTGAAATTTTTGTTGTTGTTGTTGTTTATTATTCTTTTTATGGTATGATTTTCAGTTTTGTGTTTTAAAGTTCATGGCCTCCATGAGTACATGTACTTAAGAAGCACTGTTGGAGCAGGGGTGCATCTAAAACCTGTGAGATAATAGCCTTTGAAAACCAGAGCTTAAGATTTCTGCTCTATTAGAAACATTCCCTTCCAAGTAAATATCTTGCATTCAGAACCACGAGCACACAAGTATGATCAGCTATATTTGCCTATGAGTGGAAAAAACGACTGTAGCATGTTGCCTGATGAATATCTGACCAGATTTCTGATTATGACCAAAGCTTGCTGCAACTTTAATTTAGTAGCTGGTTGAAGTGAAAGTAGTTTTAAACACTTCATTAAAGTGGTTTCATGTAATGTTTTTCAACTGGTTGGGCCCCTTAAATCTAAGTCTTGGCTGTATAAAGAAAAAGAGTGTGTGTGAGAGAGAGAGCGAGAGAGATGTCATGAGATAATGAATGGGTTAGAAATGAAGAAAAAACAAAGTTTTGATTCTAACATTGTTTTTCTTAACTCAGCCGATACTTAAATATGAGAAGATCAGAGGGGGATCAGATTTGGTGGACTTGCTAACTGCTAACATTAATCAATCTATCAAACCTTATTTTTTCAGCACTCAGGGGTTACTGTAGTTCAGCGGGCTTTATAGGGGACTGACAAGTTAATAGTTCCTAAAATGTCATGGATGTCTGAAAAATAGCAAGGATCCCTGACAAGTCACATCCTGAAATAATGATAGTAGTCAAATAAATATGTATGGGCGACCTAATAAAACTTCCCTCTGAAATCTGGTGGACCAGACATATTCCAGTAAGTTGTCATCGTATGCCAGTTTTCACTACAACACTGCTGTTTACTCTTGCATTATTGACAGATTACTTTTAAACAGGATGGCTTGCAGCTGAAGCTAAAAGCTGCAGGTGTCTACACCCCACAACAACACAGTCTCTGATGAACTTAAGTTCCTCAGTACCTAAACTACTAAAGCTTCATTCTGCCCTGCAACCACCTCTGTTAGGCATCTAAGAAATGGCCATGATAGAAATAGAAGAAATTAGGTGTTTTCCAATAGTAAAAGTCTACCTTGAAAACTATTTAAATCCTTTTCTCATCAGGAGAAAGCTGGGTGGCCATGATCACACAACGTCCACACTGATTTGTTAGAATGAGCAACATCCTGGGACTAAATGGGGGGAAAAAATACAAATCAGTTGAGATAAGGGAGGGGCAATAAATCCGTCAAAGAAGAGTGTCTCCTTGGTTAATTTCTGTCAACCAGGGGGAGAACAAGCAGGGCTGAAGGGTTCCCATTCCAAAAACAACATAGCTGAAGAGGTAGGCCTATTGTGTCCTGACAGATTGGCCTAACTGCAGGAGGAGGAGGAGGTCGCCCCTAACTGACACACTGGGAGGAGCAAAGGTGAGCAGAAATCTGGGGGAGATGGGAACACAGCTGTGTTTCTGAGGAGAGGTAGTGTCACTACTATACCACACATAATTTAGCACTAACTTCCTGCAAAGTTTGTTTGATTGACTTTGAATTTATGAAGGTATGTACATTAAAAACTGCCATGACAGAGTGGGAAAATATCTATCAGTCTGTCTATCTATCTATGCAGCCACCATGATCCTTCTCACTTTTCCTTTGTTGTTTTTGGCAGAGAATAGGAGACCTTTCTCTCTGTCTCCTCTGCCCTGATTGCTCCCCAGGTACTTAAAACCACCCCCACACCTCTGCCCATCATTCCCCTGTACACTATTCATCCTCATGCAGCTGGAGCACTCTGTTTGACCTCCTCTCTCCTCACAGAGTCCTTATTAACAGGGGCTGTGCTGGGACTCCTCACAGCACATAAGGTTAGAGCAGAAGAACCACTCTGGACTACTGTCAGTGTGCACATTATTTGCATAAGTTTGCTGTATGTGACATGGCATGTGTTCCACCAGGGTTATTACACTGGGCCTTTGGCCACTGATGATTATAAAGACACATTTGTTGCATTTCCAGCTCTTTGTTTTTCTGTCATTATTTCATACAGAGACCATAATGGATGGCATTCCTGCCAAACGTGGTGTTTGCCAAACTGTATAATGCTCAATATAAATAAAAGAAGACTTTGCTCTGGAGAACGGGTTTTAATAGAATTCTTCTTTTACTGTCGTCATGATTATTACCCGGCATGCGCCTTCAAAGCACTTCTGGATCTGGGTGTGCGCTTATGAAAATATATTGTTCATTCCACAGATGCCTTAATTTGCTGCAAGAACAGCAAGTTTTAAAGCTACACCAAGAGCTTCCTCCTGTCCTGCTGTGTTTTGTTTAATCAGTTTATTTGAATGCATGCAGTTTAATAAAGGGATAATTGACATGTTTTTTTTTTTAATTTTAAGGATTAATTACTCTTTTTTCCACAAAGTGTCAGGAATGTGGTACAGTCTACTGGTTGCTCAGTTTTTCCCGCATGATGGAATATAGATGGAAAAGTCTGGCATTTACATCCACACCATAAGAGTTAAACAAATTTGCTTTTTTTTTTTTTTTTTTTTTACATTGTGATAAGTATTTCATACTCATGCTTTCACCAGTAGAAAATGATTCCATTAAAAAGCTGTTTACACTGAGGTTTATAGCTGTATTTGGAGCATGGTTTCTGGCTAGACATGCTGCTGTTGTATTTTATTAATGTTATTTTCAATATTATGAGTACCACAGAATACCAGTGAATTAGGGTGTCGACAGAATTCACAAAAATACCTCAGACTTAACAGCATGGAACCAAAATTGTCTGTGCATTTTTCTTAAACCAGGCATGAGTGTTTTGGGATTTGGGTTTAGGCCATTAACACAGTTCACTGGTATTTGCATGTATTAGTGCTGAAATGCATTCTACAACTTTTTAAATAAATGAGTTGGCAATAAAGCCTATGGAGAGTCTGTTCATTTCTTTTTCTTTTTTTGTTAATAGTGTCAAATTTGTAAGGAAATGCATTTGTGGGATGAGCAGCAGAGTTGAGTTTGTAGGGTGCTAAATTTATCCTGCCAATGACAAACAGCTTATTCTGCTATTGACACTTTTTGAGCTCCTGGTTTCCAAGTGCTGACAAGCAGGTGCTTGATTGGCACCTGTTGAGCAGCACCTGTGACCATGTTCCCTGCTACAGCAGTTATTTGTGATCTTACGGCTTTTCTCCATTCCTTTGGTTCATTTCTTGACAGAAATTGCATTCTCAAAACTTGAAGATCATCAAGCAGGCTACAGCAAAACACAATAGTTACCTTGCAAAAGTTCATATCCCTCCCAAAACTGTTCACTCTTCCTTGAAAACTATATTATTTTCCAAAATAAATTGTCAGTGCCACCAAAAATACAAAGAACCTTCTCCATTCTTCAAGTCATTTCTCAACACATAGGCCTACTGGATGTTCTCGCCACTCTTGGTGCTTTTGTCAAAACCAGCCTGGATGGTTCAGCACAACAACACGATTTATCGGTAAAACCTCATCTCTCTACCAAAACAGTTTATTTGTGCGTCAAAACAAAGTTTCCATTTAATGCAGATTGTCAGTGCCTCCAAAATGCATCATCTTTTTAGCATTGTATGAGCGGTGCAAGTCAAAATGTTTAAATGTTTTGTCGTGGCAGAGGATCATTTAAATATCCCTCATCTTAGCCCAGTCCTTCATTGATATGGTTACTCGGGATGGGTGCTGAATTCAGTACTTTTATTGGTACCTGGTTGCTGTAGCTACTCATTTCTTTTGTCTAGCCAACAGAATATAAGTGTAAAAAACTGGTGATAGGCAGGAGCGACAGTCCAAGATTTGACAACATTGTCATCCTCCTGGCCAGTGGCCTCCATCCTGGGCCCCCTGGCCATCCACACGCTGCTGTCTGTCTGGCCTCATATTTTCATTTCATTTTCAAATATTCTCCAGTGCAGACCTGTATTGGCTTTATTGGCTGGATTAGCAACCTAACATGGTTAACTCACATAAAGAAATACTGTTAATAGCTGTTAACCTTTTAGGCTGTTAACTAACAGCCTAAAAATAAGGTTTAGGCAAAGACTAAAGGCACTGCTGCTATGGGCTATGACCTTGGCTTTCTTTAGTTTCTAATCATAGTAAAAATGTGGAATTTATCAAGTAATAGTGAATTAACAAAAGATACATTTTAAACTGGCACTGACAAAAAGAGAAATTGATTGGGGAAAAAGTTTTTTTTTTGCTATGATGATGCTCATCAGAGAATCACAGGAAACAAAAAAAAAAAAAAACAATGAAATAATCTGCCTAAAATAATTAATACTTGAAAACTCATAGAGGTGAAAAGGGGGAAAAACATCAAACCTTTAGGGGGGGTCTTTGAGGGGGGGGGTGTTTCTTTTGGAGGAATTAAATTTTAGATTTAAAAAAAAAAGTAGTAGAATTTAAAAAAAAAAAAAAAATTTATGGGTTGGTTATTTGGGGGGAGGGGGGAGGGGGAATTGTATATGAGGAAAAGGTTGGTTTGGTTTGTAATAATTAGAATAATTTTATTATATAAAAAAGAAATAAGAGGTGGGGGGGGGAGGGGGAAAAAGAAAAATATTAAAAAATATAAAAAATAAAAAAAAAATAAAAATAAAATAAAAATATATATATATTTTGAGGGTGTGAAAAAAAAAAAAAATAAATAAAAAAAAAAAAAAAAAAAAATAATAATAATACACACACATAAAAAATATATATATATATATATATATATATATATATATGGAAAGAAAGAAAGAAAAAAATAAAAAAAAAAAAAAAAAATAAATAAATCAATTTTTAATGTAAAATATAAAAAAAAAAAAAAAAAAAAAAAGAAAAAATAGGAAGATAAAAATTAAGATTATAAGAATTTGTGAATAAAGAAAAGAGGGGATAAAAGAAAGAAGAGAAAAAAAAAAAAAGAGGTTAAGGTAATTAGTAGAAAAAAAAATAAAAAAATAAAAAAAAAAATGTGGGGAATTGTATGGGGGGGATAGTTTTTAGATTTTGAGATATAATTGTGATATGAGAGGAGGTGGGGGGTAGAGAGGGGGGATGGAAGATTTTGAAGATTTTAATTTTAATTTTTTTTTTATTTATTTTATTATTGGAGGAAAGATGAGGGGGGAAAATTATTTTTCTTTATATTATATGTGTGGAAGGGGGGAGTGAGGAGGTGGTGGGGAGAGAGGGGGGGGGGGGGGGGGGAGGGGGAGGGGGTTAAGGTGTTGTGTGGGGGAGTAGGGGGGGAGTCGGGGAGTGGGAACGGGGATCGGGGTCCGGAGCCCCAAGGCCAAATATATTACATTATAATTGCCATATTTAATTTGAATTAATTTATATTTATGAATGGGGGATGTATATATGAGAGGAGGGGAGAAGATGTTGGTAGATGAGGAGATGATGTTAGAGAAGAAAAAAAAGATGAAAAAAAAAATAAATAAAGAAAAAGATAAATTTAATAAGGAAAGAAAAAAAAAAAAAAAAAAATAAATAGAAAATTTGAATATTAAAATTCAAAGCATTTGAATAATGAAAGTTATCAGTTTACTGATAAAAGTAGCTGAATTGATTTTTTATTTAAAAACTTTATTTACACAGGTAAGTCCAGTCGAGACACAGTGTCTTTAACAAGGGAAACCTGTTTACCTGACATAGTTTAGTTTAGTTTAGTTTAGTTTAGTTTAGTTTAGTTTAGTTTAGTTTAGTTTTTTTTTTAGTTTAGTTTAGTTTAGTTTATTATGGATCCCCATTAGTATTCACCAGTGAAGACTATTCTTCCTGGGATCCAGATCAACATAAATTTTGAACATACAATCAACAAAAACACAGGTTAACAAAATTAAAATACTAAGCAAACATTTTAATAGAAAAAAGCAAAAACTAAATAAGTATACAATACCAAAGCATCACAATACCAAAGCATCTAAATGAAATTAAGGATAAAAATAATTGTAGCCATACTTCCGTAAGCCTTACAACTCATGTGATTAATACGGGTCTCAGTTCCCAATGTAACTCAAAGAACTTATACATGTTTTTATGGACATGTGGGCATTTATGGACATTCTATGCTAACGATAACAGTCACAGAGCAACAATTCAATCATTATTATACATTTGTTTAGAATGTAACAGTTACCTGTACTGGTGAAATTCTACAGCCATCTTACATAAATTAGTTCAGTAATTCATTTATTTATTAATTAAACTTGTGTGGATTTCATAACATCTATTTTACAAGAACAGATGAAATGAACTTTATTCAGTTTATGTTTAAAAAATGACGTCTCTTCACCGGGAACCGAGATGAAGCTGAGTTTGGCAGCATTGACATGAAATGACGTGGTGCAAAATGGAGGAACCATCACTGTCCCAATTCTGCCTTTTTCCCGCACTTGCAACCTGCACACTCCAACCCTTAATGTGCACTTCTGCAAAGTGCGCACTTCATACAAGGGTGTAGGGTTTAGGGTGGGTTTTGGGACGGGGCCTTAGAACATACCCCGCCCAACACACCTGAATCAAATGGCCCATTCCCTCATGTGCACGTAATTAACTCTGCAGAGACCTGATAATGAGCAATTCATTTGATTCAGGTGTGTTGGAGAAGGGATGCAACCAAAATGTGCACATTTTCACACATGTATGTATCTGTTGTTTTATGGCCCCTCATATGAAATTTCGTTTGAAATGCACTGTAATGGTGTTTGTTCTTATGACAATAAAGGAAGTCCATATATTATAAAGGCTATATTTCACTGAGTTTTGTGCAGACGCATGTCTGTTGACACGTTTTAATGTTCATCAAGAAATGATCATGAAATCAGAGTTTAGCTAATGAACAAAAATCAAAAAGATAAAGATCCTGATTAATTTCATTTATATTGACTCTATGGAGCTTAAGTATTCTCACTTTCTCACCTTTTTATAGTTTTTTACTCAAATCTTGGTCCAGCTTCCATCATGGATAAGCCCAAATAATATGGACTCACTGGTCCTGTCAATGAAGACTCTCCAGACGAGGCTGGCTAAGCAAAAACCAGAAGCCTAATTGAGGCATTAAATTCATTTCACAATGATGAAGGTTTGAGCTGCACAGGTATGAGAGAGCTTTTCTCATCTTGCTACATTTTCATATCGCGATACATCTGAAAATGACTAAGTAATTGAGAGGGCCTCAGTATGGCAATGTTTTGCCATGTTTTAGCTACAGAGACTACAGCGGGTACAGTAAGTATTCAGACCCCTTTAAACTTTTCACTCTTTGTTTCATTGCAGCCATTTGCCAAAATCAAAAAAGTTCATTTTATTTATCATTAATGTACACTCAGCACCCCTTTTTTGACAGAGAAAAACAGAAATATAGGAAGTTTTGCAAATTTATTAAAAAAGAAAAACTGACATATCACATGGTCATATTCAGACCGTTTGCTCAGTACTGAGTAAAAGCACCGTTTTGAGCTAGTACAGCCATGCGTCTTCTTGGGAAAGTGTTTCACACCTGGATTGGGGATTTGGGGATTCTTCCTTGATTCACCTCTGAAAACAGTTTGAAAGTCCCGCCTCTTCCGCTACGTCAGCAAGATGGCGTCCGTTTAGTACGAATAGTGTGCTTCCTTCTGCGGCATGTTTATGCGTTTACATGTTTCAGTAACTCTTCTTTGCTCTAAGAGTTTGGGAACTGGGACAACAGGTCGTTGTAGTTTTGAAATTGAAATGTTTCCCCTTTCTTGTTAGATATTGTATTTCAACTATTCAACAGTTTAGGAATGCTTTGGTGTGTTTGTCATTCTTCAGAGAACAAATATTTCACTTTTGTGACAGATCAGAGTTGCAGGAACACTACAGTGGGCTATATGCACGGTCCCACTACTTCCTGAACTTCAGACAGCACCTTTGCTTCCTGTCCTTCATTATTGGACAAACTGATTAATTCAGGTGTGTTTGGCCAGTTATTGAGATCAGACAAACCTGGATTAATCAGTTTGTCCAATAATGAAAGACAGGAAGAAAGGTGCTGTCTGAAGTTCAGGAAGTAGTGGAACCGTGCATATAGCCCATTTAGCATCCTGTTTGTTCAACCATCGAGTTACACAATTGTAGGCCATGCTGAAAGTGATTTCACATCATCATTTTGAAATAAGAAAAGCTTTTCCAGTTTTTGTGGCAACATGTGTTGCTCCAAACCTGAAACAAGTACTTTTTACCACTGTTTGAACCTCACACGTTCATGTTTACAATCTGTAAAAAGAAGCTGTTCTTAACTTTTAACAAGGCCTTATGAGAAAGCATGAAATGAATGTTGAACTAAAGGTATTGCAGTCATCCAGATGGACAAAAATGGTACTTTTTTTAACTTCATGAAAGCAACATGACGTTTAGAGTAAAATGTTCTTTTGTGTCTGCACAAAAAGTTTTGTGTCTTTTGCGCATGGGCAGAACTCATCACCAAGTAAGGCAAAAAAAGAGAAAAGGGAAATTAAAGGTTGAACATGGAATACAGACAGAACAGCGACATCACATGTGTCTAGGTTGTAGTTGCTACGGCAGAAAAACAACTCCAGCCGCTGGGATGCCAGGCTCGCTGCCGATTTGCAAGTGACCAACAGCCTGCAGCATGTCCAACAAGTAACACAGAGGAGTTTATAACTGACAGCTAACGTTAGCCATGTTAGCAAACAAGCTAGCTTACCGATCCAGGAGGAAAGTCGCCATTTCCGTATTTTGACTCCGTGGAAAACGTTTATGTGGGTCCATTAAGTGAAGTCTTCACCTAAATTTACACCAGGTTTTGCTCTTCAGGTCACTCCTCCACAGAAACAGATAACAATATCTCCAGGGCTCTGAAGCAGCTGCTTCACTCGTCGTCTCCACGGTTTTCCCCTGTGCAAGCCTGACTATGACCAAAATATTGTTTCCACACAGAGATCGTATTTGGCAACCTGCAATGGCGGCGTGCATTGGCTTATAGACATAAATAAAATGCCATTATCGAACCCGTAAAAAATTATTATATAATTTACACTACCTTATGTGGCAAGGTACGCAACAGAGGACTCGGGTGGACTTTGAACCCCAGACTCCAGGGTGAAAGTCACGCACACTGACCATTCAGCCAAAGGGACATCCCTGTGGCTAAGTAGCCAGCGCACATGATCAGTCGGAGGCATAGTGACAGGACCGTCAACTGCCACAATTATTTTTAGGTTAAATATAATTTTTCTGGGAAATGTTGTACTTTCATTCTGTACACCCCCAAAAGACCTGTGGAGGTACTATATTTTTAAAAATATAGCTTTTAATAAAAATGTTCCATATTCAACCTTTAATATGCAGTTTGAAGAAAACATACTTGAAGAAAACTTGATATACTTTTTTCCTTAACCTAACCCAAGTAATCTTCAATCCATTCAAACATAGTGGTCACTACAGCGGACACCTGACTGTTCTGTAAAAATTTGTAGGTGTGGATGGTATATTTGTACCTTAATATCAGTAAACATCAGTGATTTTGATACACTGTCATTCACTAATAAAAACAAAAATTAAATAAGTTGAACTGGTTTTAAAAAGAATATACATGAATATGTCCTCATACGTCCTTAAGTAAAGTATAGTATGCGAGTAAGTAAAGGATAGTATTTTTTTTGGGGGGGGGGGGGGGGGGGGGGGATGATTTTCCATATCTAAACCTACCTATCTTGCCTAATCTTCACTGAACAAAAGTGTCATACTAATCTCTAGGGAGAGAAGAAAGTACTGGTTCAGATGGGAGACAAACACAGATCTTCAGGTTGAAGATTACGTACAGTATATAGAGTAATTCCATCATTTGATGGGTTTCAATATTGATCTACTAAAATATTGATCTTTTGCCTGTTAAAGCTAATATATATTCCTTTCAAGAGAAACTCGCAAGTTTTTGTGTGACCGTGCGTTCAATGTCTGGTAATCTTTTTTTTACTTTAACACTGATTAAAGAAAACAAGAAAGAAGGAAATAAAATGTTTCAAAGTCACCGACTCTACCTTCTTAGTTTATTGATCTATTAAGGTTTTAAACCAGTGTAAAAGAAAAAAAAAGTTGGTTTCATTTTAGTGTTGTTGGATCAGAATTTGTTTTATTTGTGTATTTAAGTGGCAGCTATGTACACAGGCACATTATTTCTACACTCATGATAACACCTGTCAAGCTCCCGTAGTCCAGACAAAATATGACAAAACTATATTGTAGTTACTCTATAAACAGATATTTTTTATTCAATGGGTCAGTGCACTGGTCTCCATGCTGCAGCAGCCAGGCTGAATGTGTTTGTGGTCTGCTGAGAGTGGCAGCATATCTTATAGAAAACAGAAGGCAGTATGTTATGGCATTAATGTATATGTTTTTGCAAGTCCACAAAAAAATGAGATCACATTCTTTTGATGTTTTTCATTGAGGTATACAAGGCTACATGTGCTGAATGCAGGAAGCAGTGAAATCCTAATCATTTGTGTTTCCTCAGACAGACTTGTGTTTTTGTTTTGTGAGAAAAGTTTGGCCAGTGAAACTCTTCAAACTATTGGAGGAGGGTCTGTGTTTGTTATGTGTAGAGTGTGTGTGTGTGTGCGTGTGTGTGTTTTAAGCAAAGATTATACTGCTGGGATGCCAATTCTTCCACAGACCCCACATCACCACGAGCTTCCAAGCTGTGAAAACATACTGGACGTTTGTTGGTTCTTAGTGGTTTTTAAGGTGTCATTGTGTGGTTGAGATGTCTGATATCCCACAGAGTCATAACGATCACATGAATAAATCTAACAGATCTATCACACTTATGCACGTGCAGACTTATGTGCACTTCTGCATGTATAACCTTACATTTCGTAAAAATCTGCATTTTTTATGAGACATCAGGAATGAGCAATCTTTGCTGCATTTTCTCACACAAAGTTAAACTGTACTTTTCTGCAGCAATGCAGACTTACACCACGATTAGAAGCAACAACATCAAAGCATTCAGCTTTCAAAGGCTTTCTTTTACTGCTAACTTCAGGAGTCCTGGCTCCTACATGTCCAGACAGCTTATAAAGGACTGTTTTCATCATCACCTCCCAATTCAACACCAAAAATCTTCTTGCACCACCACCGGACCTGTGCTATCAGAAAAAACCCTGATACCATGTCTGGATTTCTCTTAGAAATGGGACATTTTGAGACTATTACTGAGGAAAAATGCTGTCATCCAACTCTGCTGCTTGACCTTGTTAGTCTGGAGGGTTGATTAGAGACTATCTGGAGTTGTTCTTTGAAGAACGCACCTCTGTCTTTTCTCATCCTGTGCAGTTGATCCATCTTGGCAAGCTGGCACTGGAACCGTTGTGGTTGGGCTTTAATGGAGTGAACATGAATTTCGCTGTCAATTGTGGGAGACTAGTACATGTGGAAGACTGTGGTTTGTTATTTCAATAGATATGAGAGGGCTGATAGAGAAACACTGCCTTCCGAGGCCTGAGCAGAGAAAATAGACAGGTCTCTGCGGATCTGGCTCTGAGTCAGAACTTAGTGAGTGAGCGCCTGAGTTGTGTCTGCCTTGATGTGACCTCGGGGAGGGGTGGTTAATGACGATTTCGGGGTCACTCATGACTGGTGTGTCAAGTTGCATGAGTCAGTAATATACATTTGCCTTTATCATAACACCAACTCATCGTGAATCGATAAGGACAAAACCTTTCTTCATCAGCTAATTGCCACAGCTCCAAGCTGAATACAGGCCAGATTTGGTAAATCATGCTAAAAACCAGCCAGTGCTGTTTATCTCCTTTTCATGTACTTATACTTGTCATGCTCTGACAGTCTGTAAGTGGCTGATGAAGGTTTTGTCTTAATTAAAGATCAACACTGGAGGAGTTGTCTTCTGATGACATCATATTCCTGAGAAGCAGCTGTGTTTTCTCAGAGTTACTTCAGCAGCAGAGAGCTGAACTCTACAGATAAATCTGCTGAAAATGTAAACCCAGAGAGGGGGTCCTTGCAAGTTTTTGGATTATTGTTTTTTAAAATGTGAAATGATCTAGCGTCTTGTTGATTTAGAGTTACATGCTGACCATGTCATCAGAGCATCCTTTGCACAAGCCTGTCTGCAGTGGGGATTACTTTTATGAGGAATTAAAAATACTGATAAAAGCCTAGAAAAATAAAGCTCAGTTGAAAGATAAGAGAAAAGGGAGAGGCCAATCAATTTACACAAAATCATCAGACTCAATAAAATGTATCTGGGTAACATGTAAAAGCAAACAAAAATGAGCATATCAAATAATAAAAGATAACTTTCCACAGTTTGTCACCATCTTATCTCATTTAGTCCTACAGTTCTTTTGCAGGACATTTCTCGTTTGTGGAATATGTTAAATATGCCTCTGTGTGTGTATTGTTGTGATTATTTTTCTCTGATTAGTCTTTTCCCCTTCTTTTTCTAGTGATTGGCTGAAATTTTTCACATAGGCCTACAAAGCCAGAAAGGGCTTTTACCTTCCCTGGTCTGTCTTGTCCTGGGTTTTCATCCGCCAGCTCCAGCCAGGTAATGCTTCTATTTTGTTTTTGCTTTATCATTAGTATCAGTTATCATTTAAAAATGAAATTGGGAGTCACCAGCAGCCCTGTTCTGGCACTGTTGGTTTATGGGTTTTAAGTTGAACCTGACAGTCCTTTATGTTTCTAGTTTGTGTCATTTCCTCATTTGTGTTTGTTTTGGCTTGGGCTCTCATCTCTGTTATTGTGCATTTGTAAGTATTTGTTTTTGTATGAGACTTTTTTTTTTTTTTTGATGGTGTGTTTTAATGTTTGGGTTCTTTAAAACAATACTTACCTTGGATATTGTTGCAGAAGTATTTAATGAATTTTCTTGAGGAAAATTTTGATACATTATTTTATTCAGCTGCAGTCGCTGATTCATGTTTGGAACCAGAAATTCATTCAAGGTTTAAAAAGGAACATTGCCTCTAACAAATACATGTCAACAAGTGTACTCTATGCTGATGAGTAACCAAGGCAACCTGTTGTGTTGGATTAACTTTCAACAAACCCAGTTTATGATGTTTTCCAAACCCTAACCAGATAGTTTTGATTCCTCGACCTAAACTGCACTCAAAGAAATGATTCATTGGGTCAAAGCAATTAAATTGAGGGCAGTTTTTCCATCCAATAAATATATGTAAGGTAAACTCAAATTTTATCCTTTCATGCAATATAATATAATTGAGTTGAACCAACACATTATTATTCCATTGCTTTAAATGGAAATAATCACGTTTAATGAATGTAAATAATGTATGTTACTTTAACACAAAATTATGTGGTTCAGTAGAGTCAAATTTTAAAAAATTTTGTTTAATTGACTCAATTTAAACATATTAATTGCAGGTGGAGGTTGTAGATTTACTACAGACTCACTACTATTTTAAATATTCCATTGATGAGAATTTGTCATTAGACATTACCTTGCTAATATTGTCATTGTGCATATAAAAAGCGCAGATTGTTGAGAAGACGGGGAGAGAGTCATGAGATTACATAGACATTTCACTCACGGTGCAGAAAGGACAGACAGTACTGCAATGCATGATGGGAAAATATGCAAATAAGCCTATCAAACTCATTTAATTTGAGTTGAATGTTTGCTATGAAAATATTTCACTTTACATCCATGAAAAATAAATAAAGTAATATTCACTTGCTAAATTTGAGTTGAATAAATTAAATCACAATGTGTCACCTTTAAGAGGGGCTTGAATCAGTTTTTTGGGTGTGTGCTGCATAACCCTAACCCTAAAACTATGGTGAACGGAGTGTGCTTATATGCTTTTTTGTTTATGTGACCACTCAAAGCTGTTTCACACTGCAAGTCACATTCATAGTGTGGCGGGACGAATGAGGATCTGGGCAGGATTTGATCCCCAGACTCCCAGGTGAGAGTCATAGTCAGCTAAAGGGATATCTCTGTGGCAAAGTAGTCACGACACATGATCAGTCAGAGGCATATGACAGGACCCACTAATGAGCACATCTAGGTTTAGTATCTTGTCTACGGACATTTGGACATGTAGTCTGGAGAAGCTGGGATTGAACCATCAACCTTCCAGCTGACAGACTTCTAATCACTTCTCCAGGGCATCAACAGGGGCTGGCAGGAAGAGAATTTGCCATTTCTCTGCTGGCAGGAGATGTACTGGGGTTAAAGGAGTGAGATGTCAGTGAATGGTGGTCCCCAGCTGTTCAGTGAGGTGTCCTAGCACACCTGTCCAAAGGCACTTGGGAAGGTGCATCAGACAGCAATGTCCAGTGAGACATCATCAGTTTATCATCATACTGTTCCCAGAGAACTGAGTTTGTGGGCAGTCTAACCCAACCAGTCTATGCTGTATACGATTTTATCCTGAACATATTACTTCTATTATCATAGTAGTATAGTAGTATAGTAGTTAGTGAAATGAAATTATTTTTGTAAAGTACTTTTCAGTATATCAATACCTGCATATAATACTCTGACAGTTTAAATGGGTCAAAATTGTACTTCAGTCAAAAGTTTATTCTGCTAACTCTTTCAAAGAGAAATAGGCTAACAAAAAATTTAAAAATAAGTTGTTTATTGAAAACAAAGGTCTTTTTAATTTTATTACACCATTCACCTCAAAATAATTTATATTAATATTCCCCTCTTCTACTGGTTTTACCATATCATTTTTCTAACCTAATGCCTAATATTCCATTACAATATAACATTGTAATGAATTTGATTTGCTCTTATATGGTTATATATAGATAAATATATCTATATATATTATATAGATAAATCAATCTTGAAATCCTGTCCATTACTTGCAACAGGATTTCCTAAAGTCTAAAACATTCTTCTGAACACATCTGAAAAAAAATACATTGATTCTTTTGTAGGACAAATTGAATGTTAATATTTTCTCCATTAATTAGACCTTGCTGATAATCATGCATACTGAATATTTACATTAATATCCTGAATTAAAGTTGACCTGTTAACATGGATTGCTAGAATCTTTTAATCTTTTTATATATATATATACATATTCAAATGTAGGCCTGACGCAGCTGTGTAAAAAGGGACATAGCTTTTATGTCTGATCAGCATCTTTTCAAACAGTGCAGTATCAACTGATAGTTTTGTAGTCAGTCAGTCATTTTCTGTACTGCTTGTCCAGTTCAGGGTTGCGGGGGCCGCCGGAGCCCATCCCAACTATTGTCAGGCGAGAGGCAGAGAGGCAGAGCCAGGGTACACCCTGGACAGGTCGCCAGTCTGTCGCAGGGCCAACACAGAGAGACAGACAACCATTCACGCTCACATTCATTCCTAGGGGCAATTTAGAGTAACCAATTAACCTAACATGCATGTCTTTGGACTGTGGGAGGAAGCTGGAGAACCCGGAGAGAACCCACGCATACACGGGGAGAACATGCAAACTCCACACAGGAAGGCCACGGTTGGAATTGTTCGAGCAGCCGGGAATTGAACTAGCAACCTTCTTACTGTGAGGTAAGCCTGACAGTTTTGTAATAAACAATAAAATGTAAATGTCTTATGTCATCATTATACAGTATTCCTTACACTGTAGCTCAGCTCCTAATATGAAAAAAGACAGCTATGGGTGTCATTGCTGAATACTTTTTTTCTGAATTTAGTAACACCACTTGTTATTTTTCTATGAACATTGAAACAAACTGTATGCATTCTTTTTTACTATTGTAATAATGCTGTAAACCAAAGTCTGTCTTCTGCAGGAATGAATAAAAAGCTCCATAATGTGTTGCAGCTAATAGTACCATTTTGCATCTCATCAGCCCATTGTGACTGTATGTCCTTTATTTAGGAGCCAAACCCCAAACCTACAGATACGGCCATGAAAAAGTTCCGGCTTTTTCTGCCAGAAGTGGTGCAGTGATAGTGCACTATTACTGCACTATCACTGGCTGAACGATTTGTCCCGTGAATACGTCATCACACACGGTGTCCAAACTTGGCATGTGGAAACGTCCTTGTTCCGGGCATTCATTTATGCTCTGAAATAGTTTCCCCTGGGCACACAGGTGTTTGTGCGATTGAATTAGCAGACAAGTCGCTGGTAAGTGGCTGGCAGTCGGCAGAAAGGGGAACTTTTTCATGCCCGCGTCTGTAATGGTGCATCATGATTTATAAGTAATCTGCTTTTTAATATGAGAGCCGATGGAGTCCAAAGGTCTACTGTAGGATGCTAGCTGGATATCCTTTTACCGTGCTTTCTAACTATGTTGTGAAGGACAGATTTCAGTGGCCACAGAAAAAAACAAAAGGCACATTCCAAAGCTAGTGTTTGGTTTGTCTGTTCTGGGCTATTACAAACACAACTGACTAAGAAAGAAAGAAAGAAAGAAAAGAAAATAGACCCTGCATTTTATTTATTTACAAAAGACTTATTCTACCACATATAAGATGCAACTTTTTTATCATTAAAAGATGTTGAGTCAGTGACAGCATAGTTCTTCTTACCTAGTATTTTATTCAGTAAATCTGCTTGGCTAATATCTGTTGCTATTCAGGGAAGATCCCTCTCTGAATACTTAAAATGATAGGCCTACATTCACATGTAAGATTGAAACTCTGTTTATACATTCCATTTTATTCTAAGCGCAGCTCATCAAACTGTCACATAAACATGAAATGTAAATCTACAAGCTCTGCTCTCACTGAGAGCACTGCAGAGCAGATAAGTGCAGACTGATACAGGGTGACTGATGATTTGCCTGCTTACCTATGAGGTGCAGCAGGTAGAGTAGATCAGCACCATGGACAGAGCCTTCAGAAAGGTATTATCACCTTAAAGAGACTTGAATTGGTCAGTCCAAGTCTCATGGAAGATACAAAATGAGTGAGATTCATGTTTATTCTCCAGTAGCAGCATATAAATAGATGAGCATGTGCATTTTCAGGAAGTTAATTTTATTGACAATAATAATCTATTGAATATGTTTTAGTCAAGAAGAAACAGCTCAACACTTAAACAAGTCCTGTGTTTCCCCTTGGAACAATACCTCTCTCTCAGGCCTCCACGAAGATGTAAATGGATGTTTCGCTGGTGTTGTGACCTCTGACCTTAACTGCCCCCCTGTTTCCTGAACCAGATGCAGCTCCTGTGGACCACAGCCTTCTCAACCTAAACAAAGTAATCCTCCACTAAACAAGATGGATATTGTATCACCAGCCTTCTTAATGCCAAAGAGCAAAACACACAGAGCGTCCCTCTTTTGGCCTCTGAATGGAAACAACAGGGGAGAAGCACTTCCTTTCTGGATCCTCATGCACTCTTCATCTTACCTGAGCTTTTAGATATATTCTGTAGTGAGATAATATAGTTATATATGACACCAAGAACACATAACACATCAAAAGATATTAAGAAATTGACATTTTATATTTTAAGTTTTATTTGTTTCAATAGTTTGAGATGAAGGATTATCTGTGCATGATTTTCATGCTTTACATTCACATAACATGAACTTTACATTTTCTTTAAATTGCATCCCAAAGTTGGATACCCCTGACTTTTGGTGAGTAGTGTTTATAAATATATATAAGCATGCCCCCTCTTGTGGGGAGTATAATAAGAGCAATGCTCTAAATAAAAGTTTTAGGCAGCACTGGCTCTTTGTCAAAAAAATGTAAGATTGGGATCATATGGTGCATTATGTGAGAGTGCTTTGATCTCATTTGGTTCACGTGGGATTAGATGGACATACAGTATAAATCCAAAATCCATGTGGGTTAGGTCTGCTGAGAAGTGCCAAAACAGATCAACTAGGCAAATGAGATTATTGCTACACACACAATTTATTTTACTAAATGAAAAATGGATGGGAGGATAAATTATCTTCAAGAGAAAAACAGTAGAATTGATATGTTGGGTTAATCCTTGTCCCTCTTTTTCAATTCTAAACATAGTTTCCTTTCATTTTTGTCTTCAGAAGCATGAATTAGGCTTGGCCATGGTTACGCTATGAAAATTCTGTGATTCTTTTGTGAAATGGCCTGCAAATCCTACTGAGGTCATAATATTTGATATTTCTTCATTTCATTTGTGTGCAATCACATGAAATAGCACCTCAAGTTATCGTTTCCAGCTCTGGCTTTGTAAAGAGTCAGTTCCTCAGACGCTCCCGCCCCATACCTCACGTAATTCATCTTCTTGGCCAATCCTGTCCCTCCCCAAAAAGTTTACGCCATGCAGCCTATAAGAACTGCTTAAGTTTCTCAAGTAACAGAAAAGACTTGCCCTCCCAGGAACCCATCTATGGATTCTTTGGTGTCTTCACAGCCCGACACATCTTCAGGTGGACTAACTCCTTGACTTCATGAGAGGGAAATAATTTTTGGGACTCTCTCTGGCCGCCATCTACCCAGGTGGATATGTCTGAGGAAAATCTAGGGGAAGAGTCCGGGAGCTCCCCTGTCTCTCCTGTGGACAGCCTGAGCAACAGCGAGGGGGAGCTGGACAGACAGCCGAAGAGATGTGGGAGGAAGAGGAGACCGAGCAGGAAAAATGGGGAGGACTCAGATAGCCCGACCCCTGGGAAAAGAGGGAAGAAGTCCAGCAGCAGCAGCCCCCAGTCTTTCGAGGAGCTCCAGTCGCAGCGGGTCATGGCCAACGTCCGGGAGCGACAGAGGACCCAGTCTCTCAACGAGGCGTTCGCAGCTCTGCGGAAAATTATCCCCACTTTGCCCTCGGACAAACTCAGCAAAATACAGACCCTAAAACTTGCAGCCAGATACATCGACTTTCTCTGCCAGGTCCTGCAGAGCGACGAGCTGGACTCCAAGATGTCAAGTTGTAGTTATGTGGCTCACGAGAGGCTGAGCTACGCCTTCTCTGTATGGAGGATGGAGGGCGCTTGGTCCATGTCAACATCTCACTAACATCTGGAGAAATTATGCCCAAAATGGTACGCTTGGTTTTTCAACTAAACTGCATGATCCAAGCTTGATAAACGGGAAAAAGAGAATAAAATAAAACAATTGAACAAAAATAGGCTAATTATGTTGCTTGAATTGAGTTGTAGGCTAATGCAACTGTCCAACAATTTAAAACAGCTTGATATTTTTATGTTTTGCTGCACATTTAAGTGACAATCAGTACTTTATCTAACTTACAGGTGACTGCTGAATCTACTTATCACATTCTGAAGGGACAATCTGGAGTCCAATGCTGGATACATGGGATCACTTACACCAGAGACGACTGAAACTCTGCAAGGGGATCATTTATAGAGGCCCGTCAGCCCGTTAGCTCCACACACCCCACTCTGATGAGTTTTCATGTTGTTGACGACGAATGTTGAAAACATCTTTTATATTTTGTTTTGTTTTGTTTTTTTTTTTACCTTCGTTTAATGCATGCCTTTGGACTTTTTTTTCTGTGGAGGTCAAAGTGCATCATTGAAGTCTCGTTTTTTTGTGTGGGACTGTTGGTGTATTATAGGCTGACTTCGTGGATCTAACCTGTGCAAAAAATTATTTTCAGATTGCATTTATTTATTTATTACTGAAACGTGTTACATTGAGGAAAGGATCCTGTGTGTCAAATAAAAATAAAAAAACATTCCTATTTTTTATTATCATTTCTTTTGTAAATGTTTGTATATTTTTTGCATTAAAGAAAAAGACGATGGGAGCACTTGGTTTTGCCTGGCTTTTCTTATCGAGGTCGAATGTCACTGACAGATGGTTGGGGATGCCGATGTTGAAATAAAATGCTCTAAAATGTAGTGGACAGAATAAATCATGAAGTTTTTATTCGTTTATCAGGTGGATTACGCTGGCACTTGCATACGTATATTTTCATACATCATATTAATAAAACTTGCAGCATACCGGGGGAAAATGGAGGTATCATGGCTCGGATAACTGGTTAAACACACACTATTTTTCTTTTTCTTTTTTAATGGTTGCAGAACAAAGGAAAAGTTCAGGGTTTGATAAGTTTCTCACGTCATTTGTAACTCGAACTGTTTCAGTAAAGCCAGTGTTAACACAATTTAAACACAAGAGACTTTTTTTTATTGTAGGGAAAACATGCAGCAGAAAAAAAAACACAGGTTATATAAAATTAAATTTTAATTAAAGATTCAAAAGCAACTCCAGTTTCTCTCACACTATCTCTTTTCCTGGGTTTGTTTAGAGTTGGATTAAAGTCTGTGCCTGAAGCTCACCATTATAAGTAAATAAGTTATACAGAGGTCATGTCAGCCTGCCAGTAGGCCCAAACACTGCAGTCTACTTACAGCCTGCAGCTCAACGTAAATATAGTGTGGTGAAGAGTTCAAGTTTTTTTCCTTCTTTTTTTTGTACTGATATCATAGTGACAAAATCAACTATAATAGAGTTGTAATTTATCTGTTAGTTACATCAGCAATAATCCCGTGTGAGCTTGCAGGTCTGTAGAGGCAAAAAGCCTTGGAAGGTAGGCTATTCCCGATTATTGTCACTAAATAAATCTTCCATTGCGTATAGTTATCGTGCTGTGATTGATCTCAGTGATCTGGGAAAGTGTTTTCTCGCTGTCCAAATCAAAGTGTGTGTCCGTTTGAAGGTGTGTAATTGGCTTGCAAAGCATGTATGGAATTCCCAGATGTCTATGAAATTTAAGAAGGCCGTGAAGGTGCAGGCTACATACAGGCTATTCTCACTGAATGTCTCAACAAAAACTTCACAATCACAGTCAAGGCTCAAAGATCAACAAGCACCTTTTCACGAGAGCTTACACTTTGGGGGTTTCATTTAGATAAATAGTAAATACAGGCTGTGGACTAATGGGGACATTTATCTGGAAAAGCTGCATTTTTGTACTAAACAGTCTCCAATTCAAGCCCTTACGCAATGTTAAAGTCTCAAAAAAGTTTCCTTTCCCTTTTTTCTGAGGAGAGGAGTTGGCAATTGACTCTATGCGGAGGCACAGAATGAAACCTATTTAGAACAGATGTTAGTATTTTTAAAAAAGTCACGTGAAATGAGCAGATGTTCAGACTGTGCAGAGACTCGCCATGCAGCGCATTACTCTGCAGCGCGAGCTCGGAGCAGCTTTGTTTTCACACAGTCTTTTTATGCAGCTACAGTCCTGCTTGCAGATGATCCTAAGTGTTGCGTTAATTACCGTGGATTATTAAAGAGCTCCCTCCAGAGAGTAACGCGGATCGGGATGACTGCTGGCACTTTTAAAGGTATGGCTGAGAAAAGAAAAAAAAGGGAGAGTCTGCCGCGCCCATGATTGTGTGGGATGTTGACTTGGTGTTTGTTTGGCTGCATTGAAATGCAGGATGTTATTATGTTATTATTTCATTTATTTTTTAAGCTTCAAACCGGACTGCTTCTGCAGTTAAAAGTTTCGTAGCCTACAGCTTGGAAGCGGAGTGTACTGAATGTGTGCTTGCGCGCGCATGTGTGTGTGTGTTTGGAGGGGGCTTAAGAAGGGGACTACCTGAGGAAAGGGCAAGAATTTATCATCCAACCATTTCACAAAAAGAAATGCATGACGCAAAAGGCCCTGACTGACTCTGTACCATGACTGTTATGTCAGACATGGACTATTACCTAAATATTAGCTCATACCTCTGCTGTCTAGCTTTCCCTTTCATTTAAAAAACTCTTTTACAATTTAAAAGTGCTAAAACCAAACTATATCTTTATTCCTATACTGAAATGTACTGTAAAACTAACAATAGTTATATTGCATAACTTTATTATAGTAGTATTTGTATTAATCAATTGCAAACGTTTTTTGGACACAATGAACAAAATTGATAATCTTTGTTTCATTCTAAACATTTTTACTGTTTTTTTCTTTATCTTTTCAGCTGGGAAATACATAAATAGAGATGTACTGTACTTAAAAATACAGCCTACAAAAATCCGTTGTTATCTAAAAATACTGTGTATCCCAAACAGGACTATATCTGTACTGATCATGAGGAGGCAGGTGCAGACTTAACAGGTTTAGTCAAACACTTTGAGCAAACTCCAGAAGTCTATTAAATTAAAAAATAGCCAAACAGAAAGCCATTTGACAGGCATAGTTTCATTGCAAATAGCCAGAGTGACCACTAAGGCCAGGAAAACTTGAGATTTGAACTTGAGGCAAAAACAGGTGAAGGACTGAATAGAAACAGCCAAGTTCAGTGCATACCTTCTGTGTTTGGAGTTGAATATTAAATACAATAATTCGTTTTTAAAGGATATATAATCCTATACAGAAATGAAAACGTAATTTCAGTTGTTGACTAAACTGAGCTAAAGGCAGCACTGTTGACTTTCACATAATTGAGTGAAAGCTTTGCTTTAATATATGACTTGTCCACATCTGGAAAAATGTGAATATTTCTAAAGAATGGTAGAAACTATGTTCTCATGTGGCTCCTTTTAATACTAAATTCCCAGCTTCAAAGTAGGCCAAAAGAGAAATTGCAGAAAAGAAGTGGGAGGAATGAGGCCAGAGTTGGATGGAATTCGGCGTAAAAGCAAAAATTTGATGATCATCTGTGATTATCTTCTGGCAGATTGCATCTTTAAGTATGTTGCACCCACTGATCTCCAGAACTGCAGAAAATAAACACCTGCAACTGTTTTTGTCGATCTTTTTTTCATTTTTAATGACAGCAGCTCAAACTATGGAAAAACGTATTCATTAGGGGTGTAACATGAATTTGTATTGAACCGAATCCTAGAGGTGTGTATCGAACCAGATGTATCCAATATCGAATAATACAGATTTTTAAATTTATTTTATCAAGTTGTGTTCTGACGATGAGCTCTGTATTGAAAACTCAGTGGATCTGTGTTTTACTACATTCAGATCTGACATTTGGAACTACTTTGGTTCCCATGTTGAGTGATCCCGATGGTAAGCTGTTGTGGAGAAAAGGACATTAGGTTAAAAAAAAGGAGGGATGAAAATGTTTTGGGGTTTTTTTTTCGTTGTTTGTTTGTTTTTTGTATTAAAAAAATTATCGAACTGTGACACTAAAGTGCATCGTTGTACCCATAGTATTCATATATCAAAATATTTCCATCCCATCATTCATTTCCTTAAGTGACTGAAATAGAAATAAAAGTTTTTGTTTGTTTGTTTGTTTTCAATTAAACAGAGACTCTTTTTTGCTATCTCAAATTTTCAAATGTAACAAAACAAACAAAAAAAACTGATAAATCTAATAAAATAATGTTGTAGTGTTGGACCGTCTTGTAAGGGAATAAATGTTATTTGGTTTCTTGGGATTCTAATTAGAAATTTCTGTGAAATGTAAAAGTAGACCAAACAGACCTGGAGATGGTTTTATTTCACTTTATTAAGAAACAGAGGTGTGTCTTTGACATAGGTCACACTCAATATATAAACATTTACAATCAAAACTGACTAAAGGAATGTCATTGCCTCCTTCCATGAAGGCTGCTTCTGAAGTAATTTAACTTATTCAACTACAAAAGTTGAAACAGATCTTTGTTGCTAACCTGACAAATCCATGCCCTTAGACCCCTCCCAGAAACGTCTGACTGCGGGGTCAGTGATATTAAAAATATATATAATGTTGACAGACACCTGTGGCTCACTGGCCTGATTAATGTAAACATATAAGAACAAAGCCCTAAAAAGATGATTCTATGTTTGGCTTCAAAGATATTTGACCAAATTACCAACAGAAATGTATTTTTATCATTGTAGTTGTCTTGCTGATGACCTCCTTCTCTGTGTGAATTTTATTACTTGTCTCTAAACTTCTAAAAAGGGCATTTCTCTTAGTATCTAGATTTTTTAAAAATTTAATAATTACTGTGAACTGGCTGAAAACCTCCTCTAGAAGATGATGAAAAAAAAAACATTAGTGAATTAATAGTTTCCTTTCTTTAAGGGACTCATTTGGACAAGTCCAAAACACTGTAAAGTGTTTGTTTGAAAAGATGAGAGGCCCTTAAAGTCAATGATGACACAAACTTGAAAGATAAAATCTTGAGATTCCTGTATATAACAGTTTTGGCTACTTGTCAAAATGATAAACCTGTGATTTTTTATCTGCTCAAAGGCTATGTTGAACAAATAAGCAATTCAGAAGTAAGTATGAGGTTATAACATGTCAGTGTTTCATCACAGCGAGAGGCATTTTGGTAATAAAGAATGACGCCATGATTCTGGCATGTGATCTGATTGCATCCAGGATGTCCAAATGCCACAAAGACTGTGCACCTTGTGTTTAACCTTTGTTGCGTGTGATGTGTGCCACCCAGGCTGCAGACAAGACATGGATCAGTATGTTTTAGGGATATACACAATGATGTCACGCACAGGAAAGGGCTGGAAAAGGCTTGGCACCTTCAGGAATTGGCCAGATCCCCATTGGCTCAGCAGAAACGCTGGAATAATAAACAGGCAATCAGAAGGCAGTGTGAGCGTACACAAAGGCGTTGCAAAACTTTGCAGATAATAAAAGCAGATTTTTCACTTGAGGGGGATGATTATTTGTGCTCTTCAGTTGTTCATAAATAGAGGGCCCCTTACAGGAAGTATAAACATACAGATGAAGTGGAGGGTAGTCATAGTCCAGCAGAGTGATTTCAGACATTCCTGTTTATGTTCAATCAAGATCGGCTGTAACTGTAGCCTTGGTTTGGGCATGAAATACAAAAGATTATTTCCTTAGGGAAGAATGGGGAAAAAACTCTACACAGAATGTGTTTGATGAGTTTCACTCATGTTGGAAACTGAGCCATATAACTTGTAAAATGTGAACGACTACCAGTCCCCTAAATAAATGTACAAATCCACAATGAAATAAATTCCTTTTAAGATGATCAAAAAACCAAAATTGATAAAAAAAATAAAAAAAATCTACACTGTTAGCATGAAACAGTGCAGTTTGTTGCAAAGTAAAAGCTTTGGACTCCCTCAGATTTAATTAGTCTCTGGATGTGATATAAGGCAGAGCACACTGAAGCGCCGAGTGAAACATGCGGGCTTTGCGTATTGCCTCAGGGTTAACAGAGACTCTAATGATGCAGCATCTCTGCTCCTGTCCCTAAGGGTGCTACTCTCCCTGGGTATTAATCCCATTTGCCTTCATTAACCTGCTGGCCCCACCAACCCTGAATAGCAGGAATCCACTGACATGCTGATAATTGATGTGTTGTTACCTAGTTACAATGATCTTCTTATTCCTCCTACATCGTCTCAGAAACTTAATTCTTGGCTAGTTTTTAGCAGGAAGTTATATTATGTAGAGGAAGAAACAAAATTCAAATTATCAGTGCAAAACTTAATGCGGACAGTTTTTGCTGCTTTTCAGTAAAGATGAAAATAACATCTCTTCACACTTTGTTGCAAATAAATCCAAATCATAAAAAAGACAATGTGGAATTTAGTAGTATATGCAATAAAACAGGTTCTTCAAGTCATTCACATAAATATACCCCATTAGATAATTAACTATAATAATAATTGACTATTTGGAAGGAAAATGTTGCCTCATGATTTGAGTGTTTCACCCACATTGGAACAGAAGGAGCCAGTCTTCAGTTTCTTGATCTTAAATCTCAGGCACAGTACTGATGCTAAGTTTGAGTGGGAATACAACCCCTCATCCAAAATTGCTTGGAGGTTTTGAAAAATGTCAATAAAAACAGAATCCAATGATTTGCTAATCTCAAAAACCAATGTTTTATTCCCAGTAGAACATAGAAAAACATATCCAGTAATGTATTTCTGGCATTTTCCAGTATGCTCATTTTAAATTTGAAAACCAGTCGAAAAAGATAGAAAACAGAGTTGAAGAGGTTAACAACTGGAAAAGTGAGTGATACAAATAGGAGCTGGAGATACATTGGTAATATCTCAGGTCAGTAGAATAGCAACATGATTGGTTAAGTAAAAGGACACCTTAGAGAGGCAGAGTCTCTTGGAAACAAAGGGCAGTTGGTTAAATAAAAGGACACCTAGAGAGGCAGAGTCTCTTTGAAAGTTTCAGTTTCAGTAATCTGCAAAAAACTGTCTCTACAAATTGCAGATCAGCATTGTAAATTTCAGAAAATGTCCTTCAGAGAAAGACTAACATTTTGAAAACTAAATATCATATTATGATCAAAATTTCAAGAATCCCTGAGAAAAAAAAACAAAAAAGGAGAGGAAGAAAAACTGTGCATATTTCAGCAAGACAATATTTAAATGTACTCTGCATCTATTGTAACAGCATGGTTCATAGAAGAAGAGCCCAGATTGGTCTAGGCCTTTAACCAAACGAAAACATTTGTTGCACTATGAAATACAAAATACAACAAATAAGACTCGTTATCTTATGAAAGAAGAATGGGACAGGATTCCTCCCCTAAGGGTCCAGAAACAGCTCTTCTTTTTTTCTCAGATATTTCAAACCTTTGCCAAAAGTAGAGAGGGCGTTAGACAGTGATAAATATGGCCCTGTCCCAACTCTATCTGAGATGTGTGGCTGCCTTCAGAGGAAAGATAAGCAATTTTTTAATTAAATATTGAAATGTCTCACTTTCGACATTTAATTTAATATATAAAACATATATCATATATTACATATTCTTATATTTGACTGTAAATTAAATGTTTTTTTTAACATTTCAAGCTATTTGAATTGACATTTCATACAACATCCCAATGTTTTGGCAATTACAGTTATAGATTAGCTTAGCATATCATGGTAAATGTATCGCTTCCACTCTTATAGAATTCACAAATATAACAAGTGCACATTTATACTCCTTCGATTTAGTATTTGGGGGTCATTTATTGCTCAGATTTTATAATCTGCCTCTTTCATGATTTTGTGTTTACTTATATTTCAGGGGGAGTTTAGACCCTTCAGTCCACTGATGGAGGACCAACCTTGTCAGGTGACCAAGAAAATGAAAAGTAGCACTATGAAAAAGCAGTTCCAATTGTTACTGAAAGAGCTGGTTTTTGTGTGTGAAGTATATTGTATTTCCCATTATAATGTAGAGACTCTAAGTGATGCATTGTTTTGCTGTGCAGCAGCATCCACTGACCAATATTGACTAAATAACTTAAAGTGTATTCTTGAAGTTGTTTTCATTGATTATAAGGGTAATTGTACTTTACTTTTCTACTACCTTTAAATACTAACATGACTAATGCAAGTGCAAATAAGTATTTACAAATATTCTACACAAACTGTGCAATAAACACCTTCTTTATTGTAAAAACTAAACATTTTTCTAAATAAAGATGATCTCACCAGAATGTAAGACAACGTAACCTCATCTTTTCTCTGCTATCTTCATGTCATCAGGGTGCTGGTTTCATCCTCCTCAATGCATGGCTGGCTGTTTGTGACCTTAGTGCTAAATCAAGTTCAAAGAAAAGCCCTGGTGTTTGGCAGATAGTTTTACATGAGGGCAGAGGCAGAACCATTTGTTTGGTCAACCTCTGGCTCCCTCTTTGATTCACAGTTATCTGTGACCCCAGGCAGAGTGACACCACTTAAGACTCTTCATTCAACCACAATAGTGAGCCTGATAAGATCTGCATTATAACTTACTTTACTGTAGTCTCTGTTCCCATTCATAACACATATCAGAAAAAGCCTTTGTTGGACAGAGCAGCCCCTCCTGGTGAAATAACAGAAATGAGATTAAATAAATAAATGTTAACAGTAAGTGAGTGGCTGGATTCTTCTGGACTGAGTCTACACCTTCTTTTGCAAACATGAACCTTTATTAATCGAGACTTAGAATGCTTTGTGCCTGAGTCAAACTTAAGTGGTCAGCATACGATTCTGCTGCAGTATAAGATAGAGGAAATAAAGCTCGATTTTCTAATGCAATGAGTCAAGTTCTCATTTGGAAAGATTTTGGTTTGAGTGACTGGCATCCACTCACTTTTCCTTTTCAAAATACATGAACCAGAAGTGGGAACTGCATGATCTTGCGTGTGAAGGCAGGAGTTCGGTCTGGGCCATGTTCTGCTGTTTTTGCACCAAAAACTACGGTACCAGAGAACATTATCCACAGAAATACATGTTGCACGTCATCTTTCCATGATTGGTGCTGAACACAACTGGAAAACCATCAGGAAAAACAGTGCCGTGTTTATTCTATACTACAGGAGTATTATTGCATTAAAAGGATGAATAATGTATTGTGATTAGATGTGTTACTTTGACAGTGGCAGATTGTTTCCCATTGCATGCACTCTTGCAGTTTTTTATCAATTGAAGTATGGGGATTATTTCAGAGGATTCAAATTTACAAGTATTTGGAATAATGTTTGTGAGGTAGATTTTTTAAAAAAGCAACTTCAAATGATCTGAGGATTGATTTGCTATAGCCTTTAAAAAAAAAAAAAAACTTGTGCAGAAAGCTGGACTTTCAACTATCCTTGGAAACATATGTTTCAGTTAGTGATTCAAGAAATGTTTAACAAAAGAAATGCCTGCCAAAGTATTAGATGTGTTGCAGTGAGTCACCTTTTCTCACGCACGCACAACTTTTCTCTGTAGTATTCTTATTTTGCTTCATTTCCCTGACCTTTAACACTTGCCCCAGAGAGATGCAAATGCCCAAAGAACATAATGGCTCCTTTCCTGTGTAAAAACTAGGCCGTAAAGGAGGATAATTAGAGTTGTCATGACAACAGGGTCCGGCGGCCGATGGAGCCGTGTTCACTTGCAGAACTTCAAACGGTATCAAAGCTCCACTGGCTGGTACACCAGCTCTGGTTTGAATTAGGGACTGACTTCCACCATCTCTCCTCAAATTCGAGATCTATATGGAACACCCCCTTCAAAAAAATATTTTTTTTTAAAAAAAGGGCCAAGCTAGTCCTGATCCAGACAGAACTAAAGATCTGGATTTCATTAAAGACAATTATCTTATCTGTTTCATCTCAACGCTGCCCCAAGGGTTGGCAGGCAGACCACTGGGTTCTTTGCAGTTTGAGAAAGCCTGCAGCCAGCCAGAGGCCTGTGGATCAGGTCATTAAAACACTCCTGCCCCTGCTGCTAGTGATAAAATATTTTCATGCTTTTGTAAATAGATTTTCTTCTTTCAACCCCACAGGACAGAAAAAACACAACTTTTCTTCTCTGGATATCCCAGGATAAGGACACTCTAAATTTCAAGAGGAGTCAGCTAAAAATTGTTGGTTTTGCTCTCAGGTGGAGCTGCTTGAGTTTGACTGTGCTTTTGTTGATTTTTTTTCTCGCCAGTGTGTAGCTGTTCTTCATCAACATGAAGCCTGGATGCTGCACCATCCAGCCCACATGTTAAGGCTTGTGTGACACGTGTCGAAACAGCACGTATGGTCACAATCTGAAGGCCCTTTCCAGGTTGTCATGTTCTCCTTTACTATTTGATGACAGTTGGGAAAATACTCTGGCTCTCTTGCTGAGAAATAGATGAGGATATTGATACCATTTTCATGTGTCTCCATCTGAGATGAAGCTACAGCCTGGAGAAAATTAGCTTAGTGCACCACAAATCCTGGAAACAGAAGGAAACGGCCAACTTGACTCTGTTTAAAGTATAAAACACAATGCTGTCTGCTACAAATGCACCTCATTAATAAAATAAATAAAATGTATATTTTGTTTCCTGCCATCACAAATAAAGAAACAGTATTAACAGATACAATTAGTATGTTAGAATCAGGTCGTGCCAATACTGGCAGCACTAAAGAAAGTTAGGCAAAGGACTTTTCAGACTCCAAGTACAACTTTAATGACTAAATCACATTGACAAAATCCCAACAGACCTGAGTTCCACTTGGATTTTAACACCAGTGGCTCGCGACTTTATTTTGACTTGATACTGTGACTTACACCAGAATCATTCAAAGAAAGAAAATGATAGCGTGCTACAGATAACTTCCTGTATATCAGCATACATACAATCCCATGATCCATGAAAGTATTTAATTTAGTTGTACTGTAGGAGATAAGTATAATTCAATTATTTTTTATATTTAAAAAAAAATATTTAGCAATTTCAGGGAATCATATTTGGCTTAATGACTTGTTCAGACTCTACAGTATGTCTTGTACTGGAACTGGATTTAGAACTCAAGTGGAAAGACTTGAAACTTGATTGTGACTTCTGTTCTTCCAAGATCTTGAAATTTAAAATCATAGATTGAAATTTCCAGTGATTCACCCAAGTTTGTTATTACTCAAACAAAATTGTAATCTTCATTTTAACACAGGAAGGGGCTTGTGGTTCCCAGTCCATGGTAACACTGTCCAGCATCCATCATCTGCCTGGACTACCACCTTGCAACTCGAGTGCAGTTGAAAACTGAAGTACATCATTCGGTTGAATACATGATAATCTGCTTCTGAATGCAAAGCAATGTGAAGTGAAATGTAAAGCAAACTCTTTAAATGTCCCTTCAGGAAAGCAGGATTGCACCTTAAACAAATACCCTGAGTGATTTGTCCCCTGCACTGACAAGCTCTCTGTACAACTAAAGCATTATTTCAAAATTTTCTGTTATGTTTCGGCAGTCAAAGGCAGAAAAAGGAAACTGCGTGGTCTTGATTTACGCTGAAATTGTCCAAATGACTCGAGGCACGACATGTCAATTTAATCACTGCTAATACTTCAATTGAAACCACAATCTTTGTGAAAATGACACATTGTGGTTTAACGCAGGGTCATGTGCTGGACTCTGTCTTGGCAGAGCGCCGTGATTTCCTGGCAACGATGCTGGTTGCCTGTGCAATTTGACAGCAACAACAAGACAGGAAGACGAGAACTGCATCCAGCAAAGAGAAAAAAAAAAATGCTGCTAGTGAGCACACATAAATGATCATCACTGTGCTTCATCAATGTACCAGGTGCTATGAAGTGGATGTTTTCCAACTTCATAAAGTACCCACTGTTTCCATTGAGTGAATTAACTAATAATAGTGACACATCTCTTAATTTTTGCTCTTAGCCAAAAACTGAATGAACACATTTCCTATAATGTCAAACCATTTCTCAAAATCCTTCTGATGACCGCCACTTGTTTCATATAAGAAGAGAAGGGACGGTTTTGGTAATTATGTGCAGTTTGACTTCGAAAATAGCTGCTCATTTTACGGTGGGATGCACTTTGTGGGGGTAGAACGGCGGTGGTGGCAAAGAAGGATGTGAGGCCCTTTGCAGGACCTGGAGCTGAAATTGAGAACCCTCCTCATCAGGGGTTAGGGATCATGCGGGCTGAGACTTCCCTTCATCACAGCCAAGTCGGGAAATGCAGAGGACAGCATGGGTCAGCTCAGCCAGCCTGCTGTGTGCCGTTACCATGGCAAACATCCCAAAGGCCAAAGAAAACACATGACAAGTACAATAATATAAGGTGTAATCATGAAGGTCAGTAGCCTCCAACGCTTTACCTCCATTCTCCAAAACTGAAATAAAAGGCAGAGTACTTTAAGGAAAATAACTCAGTAATGTAGTCATTTTTCCTCTATGCCTCAAGAAATCAGGAAGCCTTGAAGGACATGCTCTAGAGACTCTCCATGAGAAGCCATTGAGAGATTCCAGCCCACTTCCATTGCAAGATATTTACTTTCCGGTTCTTTGTACTGGGTGCCCTGCCGATGGAATCTTGCATCCTCTTCAAGGGGAAATTTTATGACTTATTAACTGTCAACAGTTCATAACCTCCAAGGAGCTATTAAACTTTCTTCTGTGGTCACAGCAGAAATGCCAGTGTTTGATTTGGACTGGGGGGATATTTGAATGTTGTTGCTCTTCTCCACCCTGCATGCAAGTGCAGCAAAATACATCAGTTTCAGGTTCAGCTCAGCGTGTCAAGATAAGGATAATAATGTTTTTTCTTTGTTTTGAAACGACAGAAAGCATGATAGGGATTTATCATCGGAGAACATAGTTTCATCACAACAGAAAGAATAACTCAAGTGACAATAACACCCTATAAATATTTGCAGCATTACATCATCACCAAAAAAATGTTAAAATGTAATAAAAACAAGATTTGCTTTTCTATAACTGCCTTTCCTCTTTTTCTTTTTATACGTTCAGCAATATCATAGCTATATTTGTACTTGAGAAATGGTGTTAGCAGTAAGACTAAATCATTTATCACTGGCCAAAAACAACTAGGATGAATAATTGAGTCCAGATGTAGTTGATTCAAGTGAGATACCAGGGTTCATTTCCTGTCTGTGCTCTGTAAGACAACCTATTACACCTCCCAGGCAGCTGCTGGGTACACTGGCCCTGCCTGAATGTCAACACTCCTCAGGTGTCAGCAAAAGAATCACACAACACACAACACACAAGAATGCTAGTCTCTTTGGAAATTACAGACTCTTAACAGTGGTAAACACTGAGGGGATATATTTTTCCATCCTATGTTGTTATCTTGTAATCATACTGAAATCTGCTATTAATATACAGTATATAACAAGCAAGTAGTGGAATTTATTGTATTAGTTAAATACAGTATCCTAATAAGCAAGACGACATTTTAAAAGTTATTTTCACATGTCAAAACAGAAATTATAATGTGTCTGTGGTAGAGATGCACATTATCAGAAAATGTGAGAAAATGCAAAGAAAAAGAAAACAGGAAGTGTTTTTTTTCTAAATTTACCATTGCAGAAAATAAAGGTTTCATGTTTTTCCACATTAATTTAATTAAAATAGGCTTACATCCATTTTTGCATTCTAGCCTTTATTCTAAAATAAGTTGGGACTGTCAACCCTTTCATACTTTGTGATGATGCTATTCCTTCTCAAAGGAATGAAGACATTCTGTATTAAAAAAACCTTGCAAGGAAATTTTTAAGTTGTTATTGGGTACTACTTTCTGGTAACATGTCTGAAGGTGTGCAACAGTATGTGGCTGTCATCATATTTTTACTTTATAATGAATTCTCCACACATTCTTGGAGACAGATCAGGTCTGCAGGCAGGCCAGTCAGTCAGTACTTTCTACTCTCTTCTTCCTTGGCTATGCTGTTGCATAACGTACAGAATGTGGCTTTTGCCTTGTGTTGCTGGAAAATGCATGGATTCACCCAGAAAATATGTTAGTTTGAAGGCAGTATATGTCACCCAATATCTGAATAAACTTTTCTTCATTCATATTATCAGCAAAGAAATATAAATGAGGCTTGCCAGATACAAGCCCATACCATCACAGAACCAGACTTTTGGACTGTGTACTCAGTGGTCCTTCTCTTCTCTGATGTGGAGCACAGAGCTTCAGTTTCTAACAGAAAACATGTTGAATACCAACAGCTGGCCACAACGTACTGTATATTTCCTCTGTTTGATGGTCAGCTCCAAATGCCGGAGCTCAGAGAAGATCACTCCACCTCTAGTCAAGGTTAATGTAACGCTAATTTTTTTGTTGTTGTTAGGTGGATTTGTGAATAACCATAACTAAGTGCTTGAAAAGTATTTCCCACAGATTTCCCACTTGCTCATGTGGTTTAACCCCTTAATATCCTTCTATTTTAACCTTAAATGGGTTTTTATGGATAAAAGAAAAAAAACAACTTGCTGTGGAACAGTTACTTCACTGGACCCGTGCTGATATACAGTAACAACATTTTGTACCATTTTGCTATTGGACTATAGTATGGCTTTAAAGATAAATTAGAAATAATCGTTTAAATAATCTATAGTTATGATTGTAGCCTGAAATTATGCATATCATTCAAATCTCTAGAATCTTAGTTTTCCATTGTTGTATAACGTGTACATACTTGGAAGGTAGACTGAAAAAAATTACATCTTTATTTGTCATGTCCCGACAGTAGGATGTCTGGTACCAATGGGTTAATCTGCTATTAATGAATAATGGTGGGATCAAAGATCATGGAGGTCCATCTTAGGTTTGCACCCTTGTCTTATATGCGCTGAAATTCTTTCAGATTCCTTGAACTATGTAAAAAAAAATATTCACGGAATCTGACTATAGCTTATGCGCTGTAGAGTGAAACGGGCAAATCTTTGGTTAACTTTCTTTGTGGAACAAAGAATATTTTGATAATTGTCTTCTACATTACAGCAGATAACAAATTGGAGATCCTCTGCCTCCACTGACTGTGCAACATTTCTGCCTCTCACAGATGCTGCTTTTTTTTTTTTTTTTTTTTGCTTTAAATCATAACTGAAAAAACTTGTCATAATCTCTTTAAAATAAAATTTTGTTCAAAATCATTACTCGCCCTCATATACTTTAATTTCGTTGTGTTGTATGCCTAAAATGCGAAGGAGAAAATATATTAATACTTTTTCTTTCTTTTTTTTATCCCATCACACATTTTCTAAGGTTTGGGGGGTTTTATAATACCACTGATCTCCTTACTGCTGTTTGATAATAATACTCTCGATTCCTCTATTTTGGTGTGCTTATGTCAGAAACATCAGCTTATTGTTATTTTTGTGAAATGCATAAATTCAGAAGAATACAATAGATGCAAATAGTGTTACACACAACACATAAACTTGCCTGCAGTAGCAGTTCTGTTGTTTATTTTATATGCTAAAAGATCTGGGAGGCCATAACTCTCAGGCTGCTTGATAAAAGCATTCTCTTCCGGCCCTTTGGGCCCATGTGGTAATAATTAGGTTCTCTGGCTCGGCCGTGCAGGTGACTGACACTGAGTGACCACTCTTAAGCACCCATGCATGTGCTAATGAAGTAAAGTTTCCTGCTTGTCTTTTTTATTTTATGAGTAAATTGTTCGGTTTTATTTTCAGTTGCCTCCCTTTTTGGCAATTTCAACACATTCTTTTTTTCTACTTTTTTTTTTTTCTTTTCCTTTTTTCCTGTCTTGTCTGGAAACCTGGTTATGCTCAGTTGTACAGTGGAATGAAATTACAATTTGCAGGTGGGCCCATATCTTCTGTCTTTTAAATTGAGCTGTTGCTTGTGTTCTCACTGAAATCTGCATCCATCTGTTTCAGCATGAATTGCATGCCAGTTTCAAAACAAATAAACACCAGCCAAGGAGGTTTTTATGGACAAAATCAATCTGTGGAAGGATGTCAGGGTTGTTTGGAAGAAAAGGTAAATAGTGAAGTTGAGTGGCCTACACACTTTAATGCTGTGTTTACACTGTAATTAGTCTTTGCAGAATGAGACTCCTGACAGAAGGTTCTGAGATGGTGTGGCATGATAAAATAAACTCCAAACAGAGCTGTTTCAAGCCATCCTCCATGGACCATAAACCAAAGCAGCCTCTACAGACCACAACCAACACTCTAATTTTCAAAATGGGTGGTCTAATTTTTTTCCATCTTCCTCTGTCCTGCATCCTTAAATACAATTTGTTTTCCTCGTGTCTTTGCATTTGTGTTGTCTTCCCTTTCTATTTATTTTTCTTTTTACCTCCTGGTGTTTGTTGCTTGACTTCCTGCCCCCTCCCATCCAGACTGAACCTGGTTGGAGCTTCAACTTCCAGCTCTCTGCAGGCCCCTCCGGACTCTGAGCTGATGACACGGTCTACAGCCATGGATGCAGGCGGGGGGACGGCTGAGGCTCATTCAAAACTGTGTCACTGTCCACCTGAGCAAACAGAGTTTTGGAGGAGAAGAGGGAGAGAGGGGGAGTGGGTGGAGGAAAGCTGGTAGGGAGACCAGCAACCAATTGGTGAGGGAGGGCTGGCAGAGTTACAGCCAATGTACAATAACATTAGTCTTCCGCTCTGGCCCAAGTGAGCGCTCCTTCTGGACACATCTCTGCCTCTTCATATTATTCTTTTTTCTTCTCTTTTTTGCACGTGGAGCTCCGTCCAATGGAAACACATTCCTGTCATGCCTCACTGCTGTTCCCTGTTTAGATTACTCATTACAAACAGCATTACACGCATGGGCTGGAGCTGGCCTGGACACAAGTAAGGGAGAGGCCAGGGACCTTAGTCCTGCACAGCCTCCAATGCAAGGATGAAGGAGTTTGATCTGTCACATGGTTGACCCCAAATCTTAGATATCAATTTTGTAAATCCACAGGGATTCTCCAGAGGGAGAAGGTAAATGAAGAATTGTAATAATGATGACCATTTCTAGAAGAAATGTGTTTCGTTGCTAACTCAACTTATACCGACCTTCAGACATTCTGTGGCTGCTTTCTCTTGTTGCAAAACTTCCAAGAAACTTAACAGAAACCATGGGAAATCTGGGAAAAAAGAAGACAATTTACTTTGATATTAAACCATCATGAGAAGGAACAGTTTATCGTTTGATTTTGGAACTTCCCAGTTTTGATGGGATATGACGAACCTCAATTTCCATCTAGACGATTTATGATTATGAAGTAGAGCTGCCTCACAGGATACCAGAACTTTATGGAAAGCAGACCTCCTTCTCTCTCCCTGCACTCTCTCATCTTAATCCAAGTGCAGCACCACAGGACTGGATCTGCCATCCCTAACCAGGCTGTCTGGGAATTGTTGACTGACACCTGACTTACTCTATTAATGTGAAGAACGGGGCTTACACCACATACTGCAATACATGTGCAAACATCATGTTTAAAGAATAGTTTTTGGCCATTGGCTTTAGCAATCATATACATCTGACGCATAAATTAGATTTTCTTCAGAACAGATGATCAAATAGCTGGCTAAATAAAACAAACATTTCTATGAAGTTTCTACTTACACCCCTCCAACAATGACTGCCACTAATACAAAGTATGATTCTTTTGTGCCTTTATGTAGACAGACACAACACAGAGTCTTGGCATGTTATGAAATACACTTTCACACATATTTACAGACAATCTTGCCATCAGTTTCTAAACCCTTGAGATTAGGTTTTGTGCTGCAGCCAAGTTATAAGTGATAACAGTGAGTTAAGTCTTTTGAAGATGTAGTGTTGACATTCTTTCCAAACAGGCTGTTGTCTTTCATGTATATATGGAATCATTTATAGACAAGAATATTTATGTTCTCCTTTTATCTGAAGTTGCTGCGAGTTTTTTTGTGAAGTTATTACTAATGTGTTAAGATGATGAAGTGCAATTGAGCATCCTTTTCCAATAAAGAGGATTTGTCTGTGCAATACATACAGTTTTAACTTTTCAATACGTGACAGATAATAATAGTAACAATAAAACAATGACAAAGACATAAAAAAATG
This sequence comes from Atherinomorus stipes, assembly GCA_023101725.1. Taxonomy (NCBI): domain Eukaryota; kingdom Metazoa; phylum Chordata; class Actinopteri; order Atheriniformes; family Atherinidae; genus Atherinomorus; species Atherinomorus stipes. The sequence goes on from JALJCO010011978.1 coordinate 132,400, forward strand.
TGTGTGTGTGTGTGTGTGTGTGTGTGTGTGTGTGTGTGTGTGTGTGTGTGTGGGGGGGGGGGGGGGCAAAGAAAAAAGCCTTATTTGTCAAGAAAAAGAGATTATTTTTTTTTTTTGACATGCAGGTTTAATTCTATCCAAACAAAAAAGTCCAATAAGTCAAATTATTGCCCCTAACAAAAATGTCATCCTCCATGCAAAGATCAAAGCAGACTTCTATAAAGTCAAGGTTTTAACCCAAAAACAACAAACTCTTTATTAAAAATAAGACATTTTGTCAAAATGTGCAAATTCAATAGCCCTTACATGTCTGCATGTGTCAATTACTGAAAGCCAGTTAGTTTTAACCAACACCTCTTCCCTCACATGTATAGCCCCTAAAACATGTTAAACCACTACCCATTCCACTCAAAAGTCACAGAAACGTCATGCATGATAAAAAAAAAATATTCGGAGCAGTAGCTAACATCGGCACAGAGACAAAACAAAGATTGTGGATTTTTTTTTTTTTTATCTAAAATAGTTAAGTGTTTATTTGTGCTTTTGAAAGAATTAGAAGAAACAGCTGTTTTTGTTTTCTATAAGCTGAAGAAGAGACAGATAGCATCACCTAAAGGGAGGGGCCCAAGGGGGGGAGAAAAAAAAAAAAAAAAAAAAAAAAAAAAACCCAAAAAAAAAAAAAAGGGCTAGAGGCAGGAATAAAAAAAACAAAACATGCATGTCCATTTTTTTTTTAATGCTAATGGGTGATTAAGCGCCAAAAAACAATAATTACCCCAAAAAACAAGCCCACCCACGTCTCTCTCCGTTGCCTTGAACAGGCTGTGTGCTGAAAAATGCGCTGCAATTCAGTGGACGAATTTCCCGCACTGCCCTGTGGATGTGACGTCAAATGACGCCACATCCACATCCCCAACAGTTTTGATACAGGAAGACGACGGTTGTGGTAAATTCAAACGCTGTAAGCGATAGTTATGGATTTTTCTGCTGTCAACAAATGATCCAGATCAACTGAAAGACACTAAAAAGTGTAACTACGAAGAAAAAGGTTAGCAAACAACATTATAGCTTCAGTGTGTGCACACTCCCGTGACGGCTTGGCCCGTGGCTGCAGTTACCTGAAGCACCAGTCACAGCAGTCGCGAGTTTCATTTCTTAATCTTGCCTCTAGTCCCTTTAATTTAAAACTGGAAACAAGGAAAAATATTGAGATTACCTCTCTCCTAAGTTAACAGAATTAACCAAACAATATCTTTGAACAGCTTTATAAACTTCTGTACAATAAGTTAACTACTGAACTTTTGTACAGTAAGTGTTGGCTCCTAGCATTTTCGGCATGACAAGCTCTTCTGTCTAAACTAAGCTAACTGTTTGTTGCACAGGGAGATCTGAGGTTTCTTTTCTTTCAGAACATGCTGCTTCTGAATGTTTTATGTACTGTCTTTAGTGGGTTGAGTACTGAACACCTTTCAGACACACAGACATGGTGCAGATTGCTATGAGCATATAGTGGTCACAAGAAGAGAAAAAGAAAAAAAAAGGGGGGGAAAAAAAAAAAAAAAAAAAAAAAAAAAAAAAGGGAGAAAAAAGGAAAGGAAAGGGGGGGAGAAAAAAAAAAGAAAAAAAAGAAAAAAGACCGGGGGAGGGGGGCAGCCTTAAGCACATTAGGGCTGATGACATGTTTTTGACATTTTTTTCCATCTTTTATAGACCAAAACGTTCTTTATTATGATCTATAACAGAAACAAGCGCATACAGCTACTGATCGACAGACAGTTGCGGCTCGGTTATATGAGGACATCTCCGGTCATCAGATCTCCTCCAGCTGCTTCCAAAGATGCATCCTTCCCTCCATCCTCATCCTTATAAACAGGGACTATTTAAAGCAACTTTTACCGATGTTGCATTCTTACACTATTTTTCTAACAGGGTAAAATGCTATGAATGAGGTAATGGAACTCTAAAATACAAGACAGACCCACCATTAATCAAAATAAAATATTATTCCAATCTCTAAATATTCAATGAAAACTCCAACCAATCCTTGAAGTGGGGTGCACCTCTAGGATTGTCCAACGGACCTGCCTGTCAGACCTTTGATTCTGCATTGGGAGGTGGAGGGAATGAAGGGGTGTGTCTTAGGAGTGAGGCGGGACTGTTTATATTCAAATAATCTTGCTGTGCTTTCTGAAATGCAAGATCGGTAAAGGTTGCTTTAAGACTCGACTGGAACCATGTAAGTTGTTATCTTCTCATTTTTTAAAGGCTAATTATTTACCCCGGCTAGCCGTTAGCTGCGAGCTAAAGCAGGGAACGAGCGCCTCGTTTCTGTCACGCCTGGCTCTATGTCAAACCGGTGCAGCTCCTTGAGTTGTGGGTCTGCTTGTGTTGTTCTGGGTCGCTCCTTTCAGTTCTGAGTTCCCTCAGTGTGGTCTTGCAGACTTTTGGCTGAACCAGTGAAGCTGAGGCTGGGAGATGGAGTGTAGGCTGCTGGCTACAGTTCTACTCCGGTTCTAGCTTGTAAAATGTGATTTCCCCAAATTCCTCAGCATTATCACACTTTTCTGAACTGGCTGATGATCCCAGCACACAAACCAGTTCTAATCTAGCTGTTCTGGAGTATCTTTCATGTTTTCCATGGCTTAGATCATACATGTAACTCAGTGGGCGGACCGCAACTCTGTATTCGCTGACGACATAACATGGCAGCTAGGTTCGCAACTGAAAAGCTATATGCTGCGTCCCAAATCGCATACTTCCATACTCAATACTCAAGACTCAAAATTTTGAGTATACTGCATCTAAATGAAAAACAGTATGCATAGTATGGGGAAATTTAGTATCCAAAAGTACCCGGATGATGTACTCAAACCCGTCAAGATTTTAAGTATGTGACTGTGGACACTCACCAGTGTAAAGATGGCAGCGGAGAGCGGTTCTTCGTACGAGTCCACAGTGAACACGGCAGCTCTTTACAAATGTAAGTTTGTGTTGTTTTTGTTAAATGCCTTTTACCACAAAGAACCACCAGCGGTGGTCATTTTCAGCGTATTTGTGGAGTACCGATGTTTATTTTAAACGCGAACGGTGTCGCTAATGCTAGTTAGCTTCCCTAAGGATGTTTATGCTTTCGTGATGAGAAATAACCAGAAAAAATACCTAACGGTAAAAAGCGCCGGCGGAAGATGGCGGCAGTGCGCTGTGGCTGTACGCCGGTTAAAGGTTTCCGTAAAATAAGTTGACACCGGCCTTTCATTTCCGGTGAGTACTCCACATGGGAGTATATTTGGGACAGCACTGCATACTTGAAAGTCACGTACTAAGCCACTGAATACATAGTATGGTTAGTGTACTCAATTTGAGATTTTGAGTATAGAGTATGGAAGTATGCGATTTGGGACGCAGCAATAGTCTTTAGCCGAGACTCCTAAACATCTGATATTTATGTAAATACACGTCTGATTAACTTCTAACTGCACAGAACTACTTATTTTATCTTGGTGTGTTGTTGTATGGCAAAGTTACTGGAAGTTAAGGTCGTATCATCAGCACTTTAAGGGGAAACATATTAGTACAACAGGGGTCGCGTTAACAGAATATTTTCCGTATTGACCTTTTTTAAACGGTGACAGAAAAATCTGAAGGCCATCAGTCATTTTGACAGTTGCAATTTACACTGCTGACCACTAGATGGCGAGTTAGCATATTGTCTCTCTTGATGATGGCCTGTTGGGTTCACCCGGAAAAATGTATGGAGCTGTGTCCGAAGCTTCTTCAAAAGCCCAATCGGTCTCCGCCGAGTGACGTAACATTTGTTGCTTAACCAGCAGTAACCAGCGCTTGACGCCATTTAGGTGTAAAACTGTCAGTGGTCAAACCGGCGTGGAAATGAGCGCACATCTGATCATAAAAATGATCTTATGACTGAATCCATGTGTGATTTAAAAATGTTCGTGTCTGACCAAACAACAGAATATTCGTCAGAAATGCCCGTCATCCAGCTGTTTCTCCTGAAGAGCAGACCGATAATGAAGAAAGTGTTGAAAAAGAGGTGAAAAAAGGAAGACTGATGCAGTGGAAGATGAGGGACAAAAAGTAATCAGTCTTCGGCACAACTGAGACGTGATTTTTTTAATGGAAAAATGCTCGCATATGTATTATTATATGTATATATTTTAATTAAAGTGCTTGCTAAGAAAGTGACTTGGTAAGAAATAGATTATGACTGGATTTTTATGACCCTGTCAGTCAAAATGACGGACAACGAAAAGTCTAGCGCAACCTCTGGTCACAACCTGCATCGGTCACATCTACAGTATAGCTACACATTTTCATGCAATTCTCAAATCAGGTCTTTTTTTCTTTTTCTTTTTTTTTTTCTATTCAAGATTTTAGTCTAGATTTTCAATTATAAAGCTGATTAGGTTTGATAGCTTAAGCGAAAGAAACAAGAGAAATTTTGTCATGTTTTACTTTGGGGCATGTGATGACTATTTTTATGTACAAACCAGCATAGCCAATCATCTTTTCCAGTGAAGTTTAATTGCAGTTTGTGATATCCTTTCAAATAAATTGTGTCCTGTTGCTGACATGTGTGTACCTACAGTATGTATCCTTTTGTTTACATAATAATGTAAAACTGCATTAATAGTCAAGTAGGTCATGTTTCACTCAAATGATCATCTTCATGAACAGTATTAATTGAAATAGATTTTGACTGCAGACTTTGTCTGTTATCATATGAATAATTTGTTAAATAAATTTGAAACACATGCTATGGCTGTTGCAGGCTGCAAGGACAGATGTTATTACCTGTACAAAGGGCCCAAACTTAACCCCTACTGTATCACTACTGAAGTTATTTCACAAAGCAGACCAGATGGTGTGCCTGTGTGACAGAGAAAATCAGCTTTGTGACATTTTCATAGAAATTTGCCCCCCAAAAATCGTGCAATTAGTTTAAAACAGTGTACAAAGTTGCCAATTCTCACAACAAAACACTCATGTATACTTCACATAATTTAGATATTTAAAAAGACAATGGAAAATGCTGTATGCTGCCATTCATTTATGTCTATTTATCTTTTTTTTATTTATAAGAATCTGACTAGTGGCAACAAGCTGTAACTATTCTTCTTGAGGACCCATTTAAAATCTCATGTCAAAGCTACAATACAATGACAAACACTTATAATATATAAAACCTTCTATCAATATTGTGTCAGATGCCAAAAAACAATACACAGTGATAATGAAAATAAATTATGGGCCTGTAGTGACCATGGCTTTATATTTCCCATCTATAAAGTTGTATATTTTATTTAACTTACAGCATTTGAAGCTTATTTCTCAAAATGATTAAATGTCAACAAAAATTTAAAATTCATGCATTTCACAAATGCACCTATGTCAACAGCAGTACAACATTCAATTTTATTTTATTTTCTCTCACTAATAAAGTGTCTCAGGGGGAATTCCCCCCAAAAACTATGAGCTGTCCAGCTTTGTGTCCAGAAGCCAGCACTCAGACCAGGAATGAGAAAAAGTCAAGGCCACCTGTTTCTCACTCACTCCTGCTGTACTCTTGGCATAATGTGGGCTTGTCCATGGCAGATTAACACCAGGCCATATGAGGTGGCAGTGCCAGCTGAACTTCAAAACATGAGGGGAAATGCCATTAACTTCAGTGTACCAAAATTTGCGGAATCCTATGCATTTAAATCACATGATCCCCTCATCTAGATGGTGATTTCCCACTTTGTCAAAAAGAAATGCTTTGTCACGACGCTTAGCGCCAGCGTGGGCACACAGATTCCCATCTGGTTGGGTAACACATTCTTACACTGCATTAGTGGCGTGTCATGTTCAGTCAACAGCATGCCTACACTGTGCTGTTCTGCTAAAGCTGCGATGTAGCACCATGGATCTGTCACAGCACTGTTTCACAGTCTGGCCTCTACCCAAACCAGTCACAGAACATGAAACTGTGCAGTTCATTCCTTATTATGAATTACGTAAATTATACAGTGACTCTCCTGGGCACATTAAGGCTCTGCAGACTTTTGAAACATTTCAGAGTTCATATATCATCCAGAAACTTTAAGCTGTTCGTGATGGCTAAGAATACCACAATGGTTTCACACAGCGAAGATAAACAACTTTTCTAAAACAGAAGTGTAATTTAAATACAAGTCTGCCCTCATTTGTTTTTTTTTTTTTTGTTTTGTTTTTTTCAAGAGCAGAGTTTGTACGAATTCCATTTATCTGGCTACAGTATGTTTTTAGACTTGAACTTAAAAAAATTATGAGGTCATAAACCATGTTGGATGAGAATAAAAAACTTGTTCAATCTGACAGAAGAAATTTTTACTTGTTTCCACACTCTTCATCCACATCTTGTGGATTAGTTGATGAAAAACTGCAGCACACTGGTATTTCAAGGAAGAACACTTCTGTCTGCCAGTCTACATTTTTTAAAACTGATATAATAAACAATGTTTTTTGCTTGTCTGATTTTCACTCAAAGAAAAACGGTAATGAAGATAAAGAAAAAAGAATAAATGAATAAATAAACCTGAGTGTGAATTTAGCATACCATCGGATGATTCACCACCATGAAGGAGGAATCTGTCATGTACTCTTTTCAGATCATTTGAATGATGAAGCTATTTGGAAATTGCATAGATGAGTGGCCACGGGGGCAGAGGCCTTCATGGAGCTTTGGGCCCTGGACTTCTCTCTGTCTCCAATCTGCTACTTAGTTGCACCAACACGTGCCACAATCCCCTCACAGATGTTTCCTTCTGAGATTATTATGTGATATAATGTGAGGCATGAAGTACAATCAGCCTGCAAGCATGCAGAGCCCCCCCTGGGACCTTTCCATGGGCCCCCCATTTTATATTCTATACATATAGTGATAATGAGAGAACCCTTTAGCCTTCTGGTTTTGGATACTCCCCTGGAGCAATTTTCCAAGTCTGCTTATATCCTTTAATGTCAGATTGGCAATCCCTTCCATGATATTGACAAAGTGTTGAACACATATTTGTTGAATGATTTATTTGAAATCTTATTTTGAGGTTATACTTTAATGAAAATTAGATTTTTTTTAAATGTATTTATCCATTTTCAAGATTGAGGTGATGTGGTGTTTCAGTCAACCCATTATTACTGACTCTCTGTGTATCCCTGATGATTGTATCCCTAGTTCGTACATTCATTTGACATGCCGTACAGATTATAAGGCAAATCCCAGTGGTTCATGGTCACAAGCCACAAATGGTGACATTTCAGAAGATCTGAGCTGGAATTTAAAAGGGTCTTTTGGCAAGGACTTGGAGGAGAAATCACAAGCCTTACGAGCCCTCAGGGTGTCATTTCGACTGGCGGCACATTCAGGCAACACTTACAAACACGTCCTGTTCAACTTGCTTGCAGACTGGCAGACTTGCTTTACGGGCTCTACTTTTGGACGGGGTGAAGGAGGAAGGCACGTAAAAGTGCCTGGTCAGAGGAATCAAAGGAAAGAGGCGGCATCCAGGGGAATTAGAGCCCCTCTGATGGGGTTTTCACTGACTGGAAAGCCCAGGTTCGCCAGTTACCATTCCCTTAGTGAAGAGGCCACATCCCTGAGCCACTGTGCTTCCTCAGTATCACCTATCAGCTGGGTCAATCAGTGGCCGAGATAAAGCAGCTACTAAAACCGGATGGCCTTTGAACGCAGCAGGAGAAGAACTCCCCCAGGTCTCTTATCTCATTAAACTTGAAAAGGATATTAATCCTTGAAAGGCTAAGATAACAGTATGGATGACACCAGTCAAGTGGACTGACAGTAATATGGATGCTATCTGTGTTGGGTCATCAATGTTTTATCTCAGGAGACAAGAGGAAAGGATGAGGAATTCTCAAAGAAGCTTTTTTTTTTTTTTTTACATGTTAGAAGTGGGTCAGGTTGTTTTACAAGAAACTGAAAAAAAAAGTTTTCATGAATACACAGTCATTAAAAACCTCTTAATTAAACATACTATACATGTATTCTAAGATGGCAGCCAGATGTCAAGACCCTGAAAAGATCCAGGGATCCATCCTTGACATCATCCATCTGACATCACGTTTTTTGGGGGGGGTTTTATCCTTTTTTTTTTCTGTGGCACTTTTTTTTCACACACAAACTCATAAAACAGTCTCTCCATTTACTGCCAGTGCCTCACTGTCCCACACCTCAAGCATAGCAAACAGCACATGGAAAGAAAAACACCACGTCGTATAGCTAGATGCCAGATTCATACAAACCTTGACAGGCACAAAAGAGAGCTGGAAAATTTCCTATATGCGCTCTGTCATCCTCAACTATGGTGGGCAAGACTTAGAAAAGTTCACCTGACAAATTACTTCCTCATTTACCTCAAATTACGAGGCAAACACATTTATATATGTCAAATTGTAGAAAAAGCAAAACGATGACGATTTAAACCAAACAGATTTGTTAACAGCTACCATCAAACGAATCCTTCATCATAGCTTTGTGGGATATGGAACATGAATTGGGATATAACATGGGAAACCAGCAAACGTACCGTACCGTCTTTTGCTGCTTATCCGGGGTCGGGTCGCAGGGGCAGCTGCCTAAGCAGGGAAGCTCAGACTTCCCTCTCCCCGGCCACAGCTGCCAGCTCATCCGGGGGGGTCCCGAGGTCTTCCCAGGCCAGTCCCTCCAGCATGTCCTGGGTCTCCCCCAGGGTCAGGTGTGTGGGGCAGGGACGTTGGGGTGGGGGCTGGCCTGCCCTGGGGGGGTGTCGTCTGGGGGGTCCGGTCCTCCTGGGTTTCAGTTGGGCCGCCCGGGTCCGGGTGGGGGTGGGGGGGGGTGGCTGCTCCTGGGCGCTTGGGCCCTGGGCCCGGCGCTGTCTCCGCCCCGGGGGGCACCCGGCGCCCGGTGGGGTCGGCAGCTGCTGGTCTCGGTCCGCTGGGGCCTGGGCCCCCAGACCGTGGGGGGCTCCGGCTGGGGCCGCCTTTTGCCGCCCTTCGGGGGATGCATGTCCATTCTTTGGGGGGGGCGGCTGGGATCTGGGCCTCTGGGTGGCTGCTGGGGGCCTGGGCCGTGAGCCTTGCGGGCTTCCTCCTCCTTGCAGAGACGAGGCTGCATCTGCATGACTGTATCACCACGGAGACCCTTTATTATGCATGTTGACACTGTGACACTGCTTTCCATTGCGCTGACTAGGTTGTACCTCTTCTCTGCGTAGTTCTGCGTGTGTTTGTATGATCTGAGGATATTTAAGCCACCTGCAGGTCCTCCTGTAGGGGATTACTTGTTTTGTTTTCCGATAGAGACCTTGGAATGTTGTTTAGGGATCGCTGTACAGATGTACCAGTGAACTGTGTAAGTGGATTCATGTTTTCTCTCCTCTCTCTCTTCCTCTTCCTTACTCCTTTCTCTCTGTTCCACTTTCTATCATTACCTCTGTTAACTTTCATTTCTCCCTTGTCAGGCCCAGCAGTATGATATGGAATGGTGTAATAGACAAATGTTTAATTAAAGAAATAAAATGAATAAACAGGATATCAAGTGGAGCGTTATGTTCATAATGCTCCGCTTGGTAAAGCAAAACTGTTCAACAAAATAAAGCAATCAGATTTCCATTCTGCTTGCTTCGATGCTGGACAGGACAAGTAAAAAAGAAGAAAAAAAAAAAAAAAGAACTGCAACTAGTGTGAGTTAACTGAGAAACTTAGGTTTTTGATGGATCAGGATGACCACATCTGTCTAAATTATTTACCGGTAAGTAGAATTCAAAGCTTCTACTTAAGCAATTAAATTTCACTATTATGTGTGATTATATCTCCATTTCACATTGACAGTTCTTGTTATTCCAGTCTGGAGAAGGTAAAATTCTTATTGAGTTTGTCGACAAAATTGGTCATGCATCATCGTCTACATGTTTACACTGTGGTGCATGTGCTAGACTTCAGCCTAAGTCTGTAATGAGGGGAAATTCTGCAACGCATCTCCAACTGAAGAAACTGTACCCACATCCCACCTCGTCTGCCTGGCACTCACACCTTCAGTACTTCTAGTAATATTTTTTAATCAGTTCCCCATGACAGCTAAAACATAACAGATTAAAACCAGACATTGCACAAAGACAGTATGTTCTTTCTCTTCTTTCTTATGCCTTTATTTTTCTTTTCTACTCCGTCCGCAACTCTCCACAACAGCAGCACCTGATGACAAAAACCTTTCGGACTCATGTTCATCCTTTATACTCGATAAAAACAGGGCAAGAGTGAGTGTGTTAAGATCTACCTTTTTTGGTTTTAGGGTGATTCAGGGCTCACTTTGATTTTAAACACGGATGAGAAACCTTTTTTTTTTCTAAAAGAAGATGCACTTAGGGGAAAAGTTCAGGCAAATATGGCTTCCTAATCCCACAACTACAAAACAGTATTTTGTTTTGGATTGTGGAAAATTACAGGGGAAAAAGTCTTTTGAAGGTTTTTTTTTTTTCCTCCCTCTCTCTGCATCTGTGGGTTGGTGATCTGTTGCTTTTTGACCATGTTTCTGGACACTGTCACAAGCTCTGCTCAGGTAAGTGGTGACAGCATTTTGGTGGCCTGTCTGCAAAGCTCTGGTGACAAATGACAGTGATTATAGTCGAGCTGTGATTACAGCATGGAGTTCACTGGCTCTGGGGATTGTGATATCCCCATTATTTATGTAGAGAGCACTTTTTATCTTCAATTCACTGTCAGTGGTCACATCTTTCATTGTACTAACAAAGTGATTAGAATTGATCCTCTGACTGTCACTTTACTTTGAAAGGCTGATACTCTCACCAGAGTCATGAAACAAAGTGTGTAACAAACCATCTTGAGTACCATGTTAACAGTCACTGTCTGTTCAGACTACTGTAAACCTTGATAGCCTGTTGCTAATGTCACAAAGTGCATCATTCAATGGTAATGTAAGCTCTGCCCTCTATGCTTCATACTGTATACCATCTACCTGTATAGCCTACTGTAGATAGCCTGAGCTCCTTACTTTCTTTCTCACCATTTAATGTATAAAACTCCTCGCACATAGTATTGTTTTTGCACTCTCAGAGGAAAATGATGTCCTTTCTGCAAGCATTAAGTTGTTTATTTCCTCATTTATTTTAACTATAGAGCATAATCAGTATTCATACAGGATAATAAGCTGCAAAAACAACCTTGATGCACTCAGGATGTACAGAAACCCAGTGACAGTATGTGGTAACAGCAGAAGGATGTTTAGGTATGCATGCAGAACATTTGGTGATTTTTCTCAATAAAACAAGATTTATCACTTACACGTGTAAGAGATGAATCAGACAACTCAGAGATGAATCAGAAAATGTCAAAGATTTGTCATTTGTATGTGACAGTGTTCTCCTGTTGTTTTCAAAGTCCTGTTTCCACAAAGTTTGAATGATGTGTAAAATTTTTCTAAAAAGCAAATCACAGTTGTAATTCATTGTTGAATAGAAAAACAATATCAAAAGGATAGCATATTAAATATTAAAAATGTTTTTTTGTTGCTGTTATTGTTATCTACAAATGCAAGCTAACACTTAACCAAGTTAAGACATAATACACTGTATATGAAAAATATTCAAAAATATCTTCTCTGACTGAGCTACTTCAAAATGGATAGAGGCAAATCAGAAAATGCATCATGGTGTCTCGTCTAAAGATAGAAGAGAAACCATCCGCACACAGTTTGAACCCAAGCTTCCATGTGTAGCATTCAAGGCCTTAGTAACTTGTGTCTAGGCCAATGTGCTGCTCTCAAGATGAAGTCTTTTTTAACAAAAGTTTTGCTTATTTCAACAAGACAATGTGAAATTATATCTTGCATGTTTTAGAATGGCATCACTTCATGAGTCCAGATGTTAAACTACCCTGCCTGCAATCCACATCTGCAACCTATTGCAAAGATTTGATGCATGTTAAAACACAAAATAGGACTCGGTAAACATACCACAACTTTTTCGAATAAGTTATTGGATTCTTTTTTTTTTTTTTTTTTTTTTAAAAGAGTATGCACGTTTTTTTTGTTGTTGTTGTTTTTGGGTTTGTTTGTTTTGTTTTTTTTTTGTTTTTGGGGTGTGTTTTTTTTTTTTGAGAAACTGAATTCAATATTAGTCCTGAATATGTTGTCTGTTGTGCAGTATTGCTAACAATATTGGGTGGAGGAGTGTCAGGGTGGGGAGGGCATGTTAAGTGCTAATTATTGGGAGATATAAGTTGGGAAGATTGCTTATAAGCCCTCTGTTTGCTTGTTTGTTTGTTTGTTTGTTTTTTACCCTTCCTGCACATTGTTGAATGTTTCTTTTAACATGCTTCTGTTATTGCTCTATTTTCATGATTTTATGTAAGAGCAAATAACAATGAATAAATAAATATGCTTTATGTAAATCCCTGCACTTCAGATTTGATACATTTGCTTTGATGTCATGAAACCTGCGAATGCTTTGATGCATCACAGACAGAGAGCAGATGGAACAAATTATTGGGATTCATGTAGTCTTCTTATGGGGTTCACTTCATTTAGTATGAATATAAAGAAGCCCAGATTTTTAAGTGTTGTCAGCACTGTGCCTGGAAAGCATCTTATCCTGACTGTGCTGTATTCAAGTTTCTGTGACCATTATTTCATAATTTCCCTAACCTTCTGAGAGCAAGAATGTGTTTTCCTGCTGAGCTTCAATTTATGACTCCACAAAGTCATCATTACACCATTTATCACACATTCTTGTACCGTACGTGTGTGCGCACTGCAAGAAAATGCCAATTTTTATTGCACAGTAAGCGATTAAGTTCAAGTCTCACTTAGCTGATTCTATTTAGATAAAGTAAGTAGGCTTAAGCCTTACCTACTTTTTTACACCTTTAAAAAAAATTATTATTGTTTGTTTTTACAACTGGTTCTTTGGGCAGCTGGTGAGGAGCAGCACACACGGATTTGGGCTTCATTGGTTTTTTTTCTCCCTTTGTAACAGCTCATTTGAAATCACAAGGGCCTGAAGCCCAAGACAGATGGAACTTAGTGAAGAAAGTCAATGCCTGATTCAAGTGAAACACTTCCTAAAATTAAGTAACTCTACACCTTTGTGAAAATGCTTTTGGAGTTCTCATGAAAGTTACTTGAACAACTGCATGTTCAGATATAATGCATTGTCTCGGGTACATGTCACAGATCCATTTGGTCTTCATTGAAATGGTAATGTTTGAATTCTCAGTGTGGTGCTTAGCAGAAAGCAACATTAGATGATGAGTGAATTTTCTTGGTCTCATTGCGTGTATAGTAAGCCAAGTCAGTCCCATGAACTAAGCTTACTGTGAAATTTCTTAAGCTGGGTTTGAAAGTATTCACGCAAGTCATATATCAATCGCTCACAGCTCACCTTATCTTGACTATTCTAATACTGCCACATGAAGCCTTGCTTGTTCACATCAAAGAAATGTTTTGAAAGTCCCTTAAGCTCCCTTTAAAGAGTTACTTATAGACCCCCTGATCTCCTGAAAATAAACAGCTGGGATGTAGAAACTATTGTGGGAAAAGCAAGTTTCTCCAATGATTTCAGCCATTCATTTGAGGTATTTAGTTAAAATGATCAAGAGTGCAATGTCTGAACAAAACTCTTTAGTTCATCTCAAGTTTATCTGTACCTCAGTGAAGTGTTTTACTTTCTCTCTTCTTGCAAATTCAAGATGTGGAAAACATAAAGCTGTACAATGATCAGAAGTAAATTAACTTTATTTAAAAAAAAAAGAAAGGTTAATCACGCAAGGCAACAAAGAGAAGAAATGCAAACTGCTATGAACAGACCACAGGACCCCCCTTCTCCCTCCCACCCCAACTCGCTCCACCTCCACCTCCACACTGGCAGCATAAGGGTTCTCATTACAACCAAATCAAAGGAGCAAGAGAACAAGACTCACACTGTTCTGATTGTGTTTACTTACACTAAAAACATTAAAACTAGACGAACTGACTGTACAGTATAAGACAGACAATTTTGATTTTCACATGAATCCAAACACAGAACTTTACGCTTTTGTTGTTTGGTTGTTTGTTCTTTTTTTTTCTTTTTTTTTTTACATTTAATTGACGGTACAAATGAAACAGGAAAGTTAACAACTATGCAATACATTTGATTGATCACTTTAAGACAGACTATACATGTCGCAATGGGCACTTTCTGGGGAAAACAAAACGGGCTCACAAAAAAAGAAAAATTAAGGTCCCATCCAGGTTTTTTTCCTTTCCTTTTCTTTTTTTTTTTTATTAAAGTAACATCAAACCTGCATGTTGAGGTAAGCATGCCACTGGGGAATACGAAGGAAGCGATTCCCTTTAAAAAGGACTCCCTTAACCATATCCCCACTCACTTTGTAATTCGCTTTGACAGTAAATCAATTCTCAAGCCTGGCCCCTTGGACTCCTCCAACCCTAGGTCCTCCTCTCTCAGCATTCCTGCACACATGAATCACTCCAACTCCTGGCTTCTAGAAGGCATTTCCTGCCCGACCCTCTCTCTTTCTCTCTTTCTCTCTGTCTGACTCCTCTGCTGAAAGCTAGGCAGGAACTCCACCGAGCTTTGATTTGGACCCAGAGGGAGAGAGGGAGGAGAGCTCAGCTTAACACAGGGTCCTGGCTCTAGGACTGCTGGGAAGAGAGAGAGAAAAAGAGAGAAAGACATGGAGACTTGGGATGTGTTGGGAGATGCCTGCACACCCAAGCAGGGATTTAGTGCTTTATCCTTCAAATTGCAATATGAGCAGCAGACCATATTCCAGTGGCAATATCACTCCTTCCACAAAAGTTTGCCCTACGGGAGTGTCCTCTCACAGGATTTAAGTATACATTCTCTCTAAGACAGATGTTCATTATTTCAGCTCTATGACCATTTAATATTGAACATCAGCACAGATTTTCGAGAATAGTAAAGTATATAGTGTTCTAATTTCCTTAACACACCGCAAGGACTTACTGATAAGTCCCAATCATGAGGTGGATAGAGGAGCATTCAAATATTTCTCGGAACAAAAATGTATATAATGGGAACATAAAGAGGCTCTCCAAAACTGTACACCTGCTCAATCTTCCCTCTAAAAAACATCTTTGATGCTAAATCCACAGTATATGTACATACAAGTTTTTCTCAGTTCAGCAGACTTGAGATGACCAAAGCAGCTCTTAAAAAGAACGGTCTAAATCGTCTTCATATTTACACAAGTGAAACATACATATTTTACAGAGATCACTACACAAAGATCACAAACAAAGAGTCTTAAGGGTGTAGGATGTGTGAGGCTGCAGCTGAGTGAAAAGAGGTCATACATGGTGACAAGGAGAGCTGGCCTACTGTGCAATGACTGCAGTGTTTGCATGTGTCTAGATGTAGATGTGCATGTCTGTGACCGTTGCAAGTGGATGAGCTCATCCTCTTCCTTCTCAGATCATGGCTCTTATCACCAATCTCCCTTTGACCTGGTGAAGATAGGTGCTCTGCTCTGACTCCAAGCGCTGATTGGTTAGAGCCTCGTCCTCACTATCTACAGGCTCTTCCTTGACCTTGATGACCCCACAGTGAGCATCTGGGAGCTCGCTGCTCGAGCCGCTGCTGCTGCTGCTGAGCGTGTGCTTCCGAATGACTCCTCTAGGGGGCAGCCTGTCCTCCTGCATGCTCTCTGTCTCCTCTCTGTGCTGCTGCTCCTCCTGCTCCTCTTCAGATTCCTGCAGGTGTGTGCTGGGCTGACGTAACTGCTCAATGGACTTGGATAACAGCTGAAAGACACATTGACACAATATCAGTGGTGATATACTACAGTCAATGATCTTTAACAATCAAGTTTTAAATATGAGGGGAAAAAGAATTTGAGATTTTTATCATATTGCAATCATGCCAATATGTCCATTAAGTACCTCAATAATTCTACTTTAAAACAACAATACAATCCTCATCTGGCTTAGGACAACCATGTAAAAACTCCTTTGGTAAATCATCTAAATCAATACATCACAGCAAATGAGTCATCTGCATGTATTAAAGTTACTTTAACTGCAAAGAAATAAAGCGAAATATTTCTGATCAAGGTCTTTTGAAGAATTTCAGCAGCTACGCAGGCTAGACAACCTTTCTGCCTTTTTCAATAAATTTGAGTAATGGTGACTGGGCAAGATACATGGATTAGTGTCAGTCACTTGCATAATAAAATACAGATTGGAATACACAGGCCTCTCCTGTGGTGAAGTTTTTTTCAAGAATGTTAAGCTTATATTTCACAATCCCTGGAGCCAAAAAAAGGGTATCAAGAAAGCATAGAACATTATGATCCAGCAGAAGAAATAGTCAATATCATGCTATCACAAATTTCCTAACCAGGGCATTTTACATGCAGATCTTCACCACATCAAACTTTGTATCTCACTTCAGTTAATAATGGCTTAAAGTCTCAGTCTCTTATTTTTACACGTTATACCTGGAAGTATCAACTATGTCACTTTTAAAGGACAAGTTACTGTAGCAGTAATTGAAACTGGATTTGAACAGATCAGTACAAGGAAAACGTTTATTCAACAGAGGCACATAAAATTCAGCTATGATGAGTAAAACTCACCGGACGTATACTTCTGTGTTTCAGTTTTGCTGAACTAATTGGGCCAGGATGTGATTATGTGCCCACACAAGGGCTTTAAAACAAGCAGAGAAGTGTTTTTCTCTAGTCAGCTGATCACAACAACACTGCTATCTACAGAATCTAGGCCTTATATAAATACCTTTTCGGTCATAAGTATTAGTCTCCTTAGCCTGGCATTAGTAAACACTGTTCATAACTTTTTCTAAAATCCCTGGGCTCTTGTAAATTTCCATTAGTGCCCCCTACTGTTGAAGGCACTGAGACAAAAAAACAAAGCAAACAGGAGTATGATAAAAAAAAAAAAAAAAAAAAAGCCATATACCTGTACAAGCCACTGCTCGGAAATTAATTAGGGCAATGTTTCAGAGCTCCCTCTCAATAAACACTGAGGGCTCATCCCTGATTAGTGGCCATTTATAACCTCCACTTAAAGAGGCTTTACTTGCAATCTCATTGGCCTGAGTGAGCAGAGTCAGGCCTGTTGTGCTGTTTTTAGAGAAGTTGCTGCTATAATTTTCAAATCAAGCTGGCTTCATGAAGTACTTTTTAATAACTGCAGCTGCTGATATTTTGAAACTACAGAAAAATTCAAAAGAAACTTGCTGAAGTTGTACATCCACTACAAAGCTTAATATGTGCCTGTGGTGCTTTGTGTTTTTATTACTTCTGGGTATGAGTTGCTCTATGGTTCCCATGGCTCTGTCAGAGCCCAGCATTGGGACACATCAGTGTGTGAGCTCATACAATGGTGCCTTTCACTGTGTCCGCCACCTCGCACACGTCGCTCACCAGAATAATGACACTCAGTGTATAGCAAGGTCACCTCAGTCAGCTTACAGAAACACAAATATTGCCACAGAGGAACAAAATGCATTCTGGGCACATTTTCTTCATTTGAACTTAGATGAATTGAATTTCACAGAGTTAGCATGTGAACAGCACTGATGCTTTAAGCTATGATAACAGAATTAGTGCAATGAAGGATTTCTTCCCTATTTGAAGTCAGGCATAAGTTCTTTGGTTTGCAGAAATAACACCAGGATTTTAGGGAAGAACGGACTGCAACCCAGATCTGTAAACATGAGCTGCCACAGATGCTTTTACAAAAGGCTAAAAATAGACTAGCATCTGTGTGCTTAAAATGATTAAATCAGACTCCCTGCAGTAAAATAGAACCACTTGAGATTTAAAAAGGAATACAAAATGTGAAAAGCTATTTGAAAGTCAAAAGTGTTCTCTATGAAAGAGCTCTGATGTTAATAATTATACCTTATTTATGTGGACCTGCTGTTGGTACTGTTTCTGCTTCTCCAGGAAGTGCTGGTGTTGCTGCTGGATGACGAGTTGAGCAAGTGTATTCTGAGGCAGCGGTGCCGACTGTGTCCTGTTCAAGGGTCTGTGTTTTGGTAGTTTAGGCCGACTGCTAGAGGGGCGATCCTTCATGGCCAGAGGTGACTGGGGATGGGATGACAAGGATCCTTGACCTTGTCAAAGAGAATATATAAATATTCTTAAGTTTGTCTAAATAAATATTGTAAATTAGTTGCAATTACTGAATGAAATGTGTATTACAACACAACACAAAGGAGTATACTGGTCACCAAAGTTAGGTAAGAATCTTACCAGAGATCATCTTCTGCTGCCTCATTTGCTCCTTCTGAAGGAGGTGTTGGAGGAGAGCCTGGTGGCTGGGGCTCACCTTCGACTCCAGGCCTGTCTGAAGGGGCACAGGGCCCAGCAGGTGCCCAGGCAAACCATGTTTGATTTCTGTTGACCGGTCTTTTAAGCCCATTGCCGCCTGGAAGAAGAAACCGGTGGTGAGATATTACTATAACTTGCTCTCGTGTACAGTGGTGTTTTTAACAAGCAAAGTTTAAGACAGTACTATTATCTCTGAATTAAAATCATTCTTGTGGTTGCAAATTTGGTTAGAAGCTGATGAACAGGCTTCTGTGGAATTTGCCACAGAGCTAAAAATGATATATCATGTGCTATGTTATCAGGAGCTGCTCTTGAGTGCACTTGGACTTTTTAAAAGCTGTGATAAATGAGGTAATAGGGGAGGATAAGAGCATGCCTGACACAAGACACTGCAGAACAATATTTATCTAAGGTCAATAAAATCATTAGGGGGGAAAGGTCAATGACCCTTGGTTACACAGAGAATTCAGACAGCAACTCATGGCAGGTTTTGCAGCATTCACACTATGAGGAAAATGCCACATCTACCAAATGACTACAGTGGCATACATAGCCAGATTTCATGTTTAGAGATCTGAAAAACATGTACTCACACTAATTGGTGAGGATGCAGTTGAAAGCCCCAAGGAGATGTTGGGTAAAGATGGAGATGTGTACAAGCTCAGCATGGTCACAGAGCCCTCAGGTCGAAATAATCTTGGCTGGGAAGGCCATCTCTTTATCAAACATGTGGGACAGAGCAAGAGTGACAGATTTAAGGAGAGGTGGCAGATTTAAGCATCCCCATACAGACAATTTGAAGAGGCAGCACAAGCAGTGGCATAAATATTAATGCACTATGATGACCAAATGCCCAAATAGGTGCTAACAGAAAGGTATGTGTCCTTATGATGGTACCAAAATCTTCCTAGATTTTCACAGAATGTAACCTGTGAGGATGATACACTATAAAAAAAAATCTGGAAATGTCTGAATCTAGAGCACCATCCTCCATTCTTCAGTCCCAGGCAACCAATTGCCTGTTTTTACTCCCGAGTCCCCACCCTCAGGCTACTCTCTCAGAGAACATCAGCACTGGGGCATACTTCCTGTACCCAGCAGAGCAGTGGACCAGCATGTGGTTTTGGAACAGCCATGTTTATCCTTCCAACCCCTACCAGTACTCAGTGACCTGTATGTGGATATCCGGCCCATATTTGACCCAAGGGACCCGTTCCCTCTGAAAAAGGATACCTAATGTAACGGTGCACAAACACGCCTTGCTTTTGCAACAGGCATGGGGTCCACTAGCAGCCCTGCAGTCAACCAATGGCTTTCAAGAGAGACCCAGCTTGAGCCGATACAATAGCAATCCTGTGTGTTTATGTTGTTAGCATGTGGGTGTCTTTGGCTACCAGTGCCTGGGATATCAATTAAAATCCACAGTTCGTCTGTCTCCCTAAGCCCCAACCTTCAGCCCTGTGTCAGGGCGTCTCTCCCTTCTCTATGTCACCGGAGGTCCCTGGGAGAGTAAACAGTGATGGTTAAGGAAAACACAGCTGCTCTGTTCAGAGATGTGTCATATCTGCCACATTCTATAATGGCCTGTCTTGTGAGCTCAGTCTAAAGGGAGTTCTGGTCAGTAAGTCATCCATGAATCTATTGGGAAACGCCTCAGAACAACTCAGTACAGAAATGCAGCCAGGACAATGACAGAAATACTATAACAAGCCAACAACAACCGAGCAGCCAAGCTACACAATCATTTTCTTTCATAAGGGGAAAAAAAAGCTTATTATTGTGCAGTACATCTGATAGAACAAAACATTTGGCAGATAAAAAAAAAAATCAACTGCGAGATTTAGCATTTAGAAACTTTTTGTGTACAGTATTTTCTTAATGAAGGTTAATATGGGATGATCATACAACATACTGTATGGGTCAAGCTGTGCCTTTTAACGCTTAGAATAAGTCATTTTCCCTGGAGTGAAACAAGCAGAGGAGAGGACAACTGTTTTTGTAGCTGCAGGCAGATGAATATGGTGCTCCTCATAAAATTATTGGGGTTTTTGTTTAATTTAATTTCTGTGCTTGTGATTGCTATACATACCTCAGTTTTTGTGGTGGTTGGCAGAGAGGAGGGTCCATTTTCAGCCCCTAAGGCACTTGAGGCCCCTATGGGAGAGCTGGGGCCAGACCCAGGGGCACTGTTAGTTGCTGCAGAGTCTAAGAAATAGTTAGAATTTACATGTTAACATTCAAAAAAGGACACCGATGTACAAAGACTGTAGTGTCACAACAGCTTAATTCGTTTGGCCATAGCTGCTCAATTCTAGCTCTTTGAGTTTGAATTGTTTGTTTTTCTGTTTTGTTTTTTTTGTTTTTGTTTTTTGTTTGTTTGTTTGTTTTGGGGGGGGGGGTATTTTTGTTTTATTTCTCATAGAATGAAATACATACACCACTATTTACGACTAAATCACATGACTGACTACAGTACAATTCTACGACACTGATAAAACATCATCATGATGACTGATGTCTTGAAAGAACAGAACAGATAACATGCTATCAGACTTTTCTAAATACATTGTAAGAATAATAGTATTGCACTGTGACATACCCATCAGCTCCAGAGCTCTCTTCTTGTAAGGAGTCATGATGTTTCCATCTCTTCTCTTAAGCATTGGACTACTTCTTCTCTCTGCCACCTTCTGCTTCAGTCTGGATCGTACCTTTAGGTTGGGCTCAGATGCTAAATAACAAGGGGCACATAATTTGTCTGTTTATTCGTATTGTTCACACAAAAAACACTTCTCATTCTAGCCAAGGCAAGCCAAATTTATTTGTAAAGCACATTTCATGTACAGGACAATTCAAAGTGCTTTACATAAAACATAAGCATTACAGTGCAGTACAAAAGGGGGAAAAATAAGAACAAAAAAGTAGAAACATGATTTAAAATTAAATACATTTAAGATTAAAAAGAGAGCCGTGCAGATTTTAACTTTTGAGTAAAATCTACGTAAATGCAGCTGAGAACAGGTGGATCTTTAACCTGGAGATAGAGATAAAATATCTAATATCAGTGTGCTCTGAATAGTTTCAGATAAACAGCTAAAACAGTTCTATAATAAATACTTTTTTAAAGAAAAAAGCCAAAAACAAGGAGAAATAAATAGATAAAAAAGTTCATCAGTTAAGAAGCAAGTACAATACTGTCTTGCTATCACATTTTAAAAAATAAGAGAAATTCCAAGCAGGTTTCAGATAATTTAAATGAGTCAGGATTGGGCCCCATTTCAACATCATCTGGACCAAATTACATTAAGCAACACACTGGCTGTAAGTGAAATAGTCCGCTACCTGCCGACCACAGTCTGATACAGTAGCAACAGTTAAACTAACACAAAAACATGGCAGATATTTCAAGCTTTCTTCCACACCCCCTCCCACTAATGCAAACCAGAGATACCCAAATACAAGGTCCGAACACACAGCTTGGCCTGAAATGATCCAGGCTTACAAATACAGTCCCTCAGTGCTGACCCACAGCAATGCTGATGTAATATCTTATATGTCATCAGGCATATTCCTTTCAAATTTTCCATCTGGTTTTAATGATGGATTTAGAGACCTTAAGCAAATATTGGCATCTTGTCTTACTGTTGATAATCTAATAATTCTTAAACCTCATGCTAACAAGAGTAAATTTGACTCATTTAAAATTCCTATGTTCATAACTGCATATCTATCAAAGCAAGTGAAGTTTAGTTTAATTCTACCTTAATCTTTCTTTTAATAAGAAGGCAATGTATTCACTGAAGATTTATTTGATGATTGTATTTCGCTTTCTCAAAAAGTATTTTATGTAGTTGTTATAGTTCATGGAAATAAAATTTAGATAGGGATGTACTTGGGGATTTAAATAGGCACCTAAACATTGAATTTGAACCTGTGAAAATATCACAGAAGTCTCTCAAAAAATAACAATAAAGTCTTGAGCCAACTTTTGACTGAAAAGACTTAACTTCCGCTGGTAAATTATACTGAAAGAAAGACTCATATTTGAAAGTGGAAATATTGTGTAATGTGAAATTTTCAAGAAAGACCAGTTCATGAATGAAACCATGAAATCAATTTTGAATGACGTAACCTCCAGTTATATGAATTCAACAGAAAGCAATTGTGCCCAACTGATGAACCGTGCTCATGTCTAGTCACTGAGGCTTACTTGGTCATGTCTCGTTTTACAGTAGACTTCCCATCATCCCTTCACATGGAATCCCACAGCTACCTTTACACACTCAAATAAACTAGCAGAATAGATAAGCTGGTCTTCTGAGTGAAAGCCTGAATACAAAGCTCTATTGAAGTTATGTAAAACCTTCATTACACAATAGCCAACCTGTTTCAATTATTTAGCTCAGATCAATAATTAAACAGGCCTTTTGCAAAGTGTACATCATACCGCTATGCACATGAAAGTGTGGATATGACGTGGGAGCACTGCGGGAGGAAGAGAAGGAGCAGTGAAGGGGGCAAAGCTAAGAGAGTGGGCCGGATGCTGCTATTTCTGGCTTTTGTCAAAAGCAGCAAAACCCTCTTCCCTAATACGTGGCACAGACCTCTAATCCAGAGGGTGTGAGGTAGAATGAAAGAGAGTGAGGGAGGAAGAAAGGAGGCAGGAGAGATAAATGCAGAGAAAACACTGTTGGGAGTCGTATGAATTTGCTTCACGCCCTGCTGCCTTGATTGCTTTCTATTTTTACACACTGCTGCCACCAAGCTACGCATCCCAATTGGTCGCCACGGGAACGCCAGACAGCGGCACAGGAACAAACACTTTCTCACGTCTCCATGGGAGAAAAAAATCCCTGGTGCACAGTGCAACAGGAGGCAAAGATGTCTGCGGTAAACCATGTACACCGAACACCTGGGTCACTTCTGCTCTGAAGTCTTGTTCAATGAAAATTAATGCTTGCAACACGCTGCAGTCATAAATCAATCCCATTATGGGTTGAGCTATCTCTACTTAATCAGAAATGTACCTTTGGCATCACCATGAGCACTTGTGTCTATTCATCCATCTGTCCTGGATCTGGACAGATGGCAGTGTTAAAAGCTGAGCTGTGTTCTCTATATCAGGACACCTGCAGTGCATTTTGCTGACATTATTGGATAAACTTGCTTAATAGTAGAAATTAATGCTCATAACTCTTACTAAGACAAACTGCATGACCGAAAGTACAGTGTGCAGTAAGTTCACATTTACTGCATTATTTATATATATATATATATATATATATATATATATATATATATATATGTGTGTGTGTGTGTGTGTGTGTATGTATAAATATGGACACCCACATACATAGACAGTTTTACCTTTGCACTTTTTATTCAAATCTTTTGAGCACCTGCTGAATGCACACGTTTGGTAACTGGGTCAAGACCAGAGAGGGTGTTGCACTGCTAAGCCGCAACTATTCTTGCCACAGACTATCGTGTGCCTTTGGCCCAGTCTATTCTGGTTACAGGAATCAAAGAGGATATATACTAAGCAAATATGTTAATCACGTGAAATTCTTTAAACTACTTTTTAGGTGAGTGGCCTAAAGAGAAGTGCGTCACAGAAATTGTGGGTTTTTAGGGATTATGTAATTACTGTATTAATAGGAGCCCTAGGAGAAGAGATCAAATAACATTTTTCTAACAGGTTATCTGCCACAATAACGCATACCCTAAAATGCATATTAAACACAGCACTAAAAAGTGTAACTACGTAGAAAAAGCGTAGTAAACAACATTATAGCATTATAGCTTCAGTTTGTGCACGCTCCCATGACGACTTGGCTCCTGGCTGCAGTTACCTGAAGCGCCAGTCACAGCAGTCGCGAGTTTCATTTCTTTATCTTGCCTCTAGTCCCTTTAAAATTTCTATGTTAAAGTATATGCATACAAATACTTCAATAAAATGCATTTACATTTTTAGGTTTAGAAGACACTAACTGACCACTATCTATGCGTTTTTACATGTAACAAACATCATTAAAAAACCTCAAAGTCAGCTAAGATTGTGCTCAACACTGGCCAAATGAAACAGTGTGGAATCTGACTTGAAGTATTCAAGTCACTTCTACTTTGTTTTGAGAGAGCTATCTTTGCTTAAACAAACAGTTCTGTCGAGATTCATCCTGCCTGTGCTGGTTCTAAGTCAGCAACACCTGCCAATCAGTTATCGGTGACAGGCAGTGGCTCAGTGAACAAAACCACCTTTGTGCATCTCCCTCGCGTGCCAAACTCTCAGAGGACTTTAATGAAGACAGACAGGAAGTGGGGGAAGAAGGCCTGAACAGGAAATGACCACATATAGATTCAGGAATCCAAAGAGTAAGAAACAGTTTTATCAGTGCATGAGAGTGAGGCACAAAAATGGGCACACTATTTAACCTTAAATGAATATATCCTGAGCAGTAGACAGGCTGAAACCCTTGTTTTTGTTTTAATTGTTTAAACTTGCTTTGCTGTATTTACACTGAAAACAGAACATTGCTGCCTCAACCAGTCTGTCATTTCTGGAAACATTCTACAACTTTTTGCACTCCTTTATCCCATGGGCCCAAAGGTGATTCCAGAAGATTTAAGCATAATTTTAGAGGAGATATCCCTCTAACTGAGTGTGGCAATATGCAAAATAAGTACAACAAATGGAATATCTCCTAAAGTTTTTATTTATGTTTCAAAATTTTGTCTTGTTATTTTACTAAATCTTATGCTTGATCTCTAAATTGTGTATACACACAAAATGAATGGTCTGTCATTCACTAACTCAACAAGTACAATGTTGTTTTCTGATATAATTAAAAGAGACACAGGAGGGAAAAGAACATAATATAATTTGGTGATGTCATTGCCACATTATGAAGGTTTTACCTTGGCATGCTTTTATGCCTGTGCAAAAAAGAGTCTGGAATTATTCTTATTTACACAGTCATTCCCAAAAGATTTCACTTTAAATCAGCAAACATCAGCTGCCTTTTCGTGGGAACCAGATTCTGGTTTCCAAAACAGTTTTTAAAGCACATATTTCTGGAGTATGTACCTGCATTTATCACTCAACAATTTTTTGAAAAATTTTGGAACATAGATTATTATTATTATCATTATTATTTATATGATGATGATGTTGATGCTGCATTCAGCTATCATGTTTTAGAATGGTCTTAATCTCTGCATATGTCCCTTGTTTGGACAGTTTTTTGTAAAGCCCTGGAGGAAGAAGCGGGAGGCAGTGGTCATAATGAGCCTAACTGATGTTATTAGCAGATCATCAGTAACCCTCAGGAAATACTCCTTGGGTATACCAAGTATTTGACTGACAAGGGTGGAAAAGAGACGCATTATAATAACTCATTTCAGTGACTACATTATTTTTAATATACAGAAACACTCTAATAGCTTTCCAACTAGCTATATGTATGGCAATATTTATGTATGTGCATACACTATGTATGTATTTGTATTTTCATATCTATGCAGTGTGTTTGTGCAAATTATCAAACCTGTCTTCCTCAAGGGGAAGTCATCCTTGCTCTCAATGGGTGATGGCAGAGTATACTGGCAGGTGGGGGGATGTGCCTCCCAGAGGTGGAGAGCTTTGGTCCAATGATGTGTGGTGAGAAGACCTAAATAAATGAATTAGTAAAATTTTAGAGGTCAGTAAAATGACATCTAATTGGATTGTTTTTTTGTGTTATTTAACTACAGTATCAATCCATTTATTTTCTTCTAATCAAACTCTTTCAGGGGAAAGCAAGAAAGGTACTCACGTGTACCAGAGTTTGGGGTGGTGAATGAAAGAATGATTAACTCCATTGCTGACAGTGTCCTTAGCTGATTTGCTCAACAGAAACTCTTGGAGTTTCTGCTTCACTTCTGTACTGGCCACCGCACCTGTGAGACCAAAAGACGGAAACAAAGGGATTGGGGTTACCCTAACGTGTAGTTACATGGATTTTTAATTAACTGTCATAGTCTAAAGAAAAAAAAAAAAGAAAAAAGAAAAAAAAAAGGGTTTCCTCTAACAATTTTATGACTATGCTGCAAATAGTTCCCAAAGAAACTAAAGCATTTTTCTTTTTAATTTCTTTTGAGTTCTCTCATTTCCTGAGCTGCCAAACTTATGTAAGAACATCTCCCCCTAGTGGTCACAGAGCTTTTGCATAAGTGATACAGCAGAGAACTGCTCTCCCATCTGATGGTTACAGTTGCAGAAAACAGTTTCAAATGACCTGACTTGCCAAAGTCATAAATCCTTTCTATTATTAGCTATAAGGTAAAAACAGTAATGAAATATTATATTTGGCACTATTTCCATCATGCTATTCAAAGACATTTTCTCCTAAGGCTTAAATGTCACTAGCCAACTTTATGTCATCAGTTTCATGTAATGGTTAAGTAGCAAGCCCTCATCATCAGTATTTCTTTATCTGAGCTCTAAAGGCATGGTAGCATCACTGTCATTTGTCCGTTTCCTTTAATCATCTTTACACCAGCAGTCACACATGAAATCTGAGCAGTTTTCCATATCATGAATGGCAATAAAATTATCCTTAATAATAAGAAAAATAGACTTTTTTTGTATCCTAGTAGGTGTCGCTCAAAATGGATCCACTTTAATTTACTATGAGTTATTTAAACATACAGAGATGGTCAAAATCTTTTCTTGTTTTCTTACAAAAACCTACAAAACAGTTTTTATTTGCTCAGTTGCTGATATATAAGCAAAAGAAACCATCCAAATTTAAAATGCATTTAACTTCACCTTCTCACTACTGAACAGCTTAAAGTCACACTGAAAAAATAATAACCAAAAAATATCTGCTAGACTTGGTCGCACTTTGTAATGTTGCCCTGTCCCTAGATATAAGTGAGGTTAAGACTGATTAATGTTAATGTTTGATCCTTGTTTTGATCTTATTTGTAAGCAGATGCTTGTTATTCAAACTGATCACGAGAACCTAAATAAAGAATCTAACATTTACCAAAGCTTTGCTTCTACTAAACAGCATATTCATTACAACAGAATGTTTGTGGGTAAATTAAACATAACCACAAAGGCAACTCTGGCACATAACTTGAAGGTCTGTGTAATAATGACGATAACAGAACATGTGCATGGTCCTGAGGGAATAGTAAGCATTTTGTCAGACATTTGAATGTTCAACTGTAATAAAGCTCTCCTATTCAGAGATTATATTCACTCTTAGGTCCAACTGCTAAAGCAATGCACTATAGAATTATTGTAAAGGCTGAACAGCATGCCAACTTTTCCCCATGGCTACTATGTTTTTTTTCCAGCTCCTCACAGTAAGGAAATGGTTATGGTGACGGTTTCAAGCTCTTACTCTCTCGGGAGCGTTCCTTGCCCCTGAGGCTCAGGCTGGAGACATGCTGCTCTCGTCGATGCCTTTCCTGCTCTTTCTCCTGCTGGTTCTGTTGTTGCTGCTGTTCCAAACGACGCTCCTTCTCTGCAAGTTCCTGCTGCTGCTTCATGGCCTGGAGCTCCTGCTGAAGCTGAGAAACACAGAGATCATGTCAGCATGAAGAGAGCATACTGATAAACATAAATCTAAAGTCATACTTGCTTTATAGAAATTCTCTGGTTTCTATTTTGCTGCAATGAACAAGTCTGCACTTTTCTGTGAAACCAAACTCATGCTGAGCTGGACTGAATTGCTTAAAACTCAGTATTGCTGAGTTGTTTCTCTTTTGCTGCACTTTTTTATGTTGTCCTGAGGTATACAGTTTTCTACTGTATCCGCACTACGTATGCCCTGCTGTGTTGTGCTCCGTTGTTTTGTGCTGTGCCACTGTGTATGGTGCTGTGCTGACCTGCATGCAAGTGTTCAGTGCAATGCTAACCTTGAGATGCTCCTGGAGCTGAGCCTGGTGCTGACGGGTCAACTTCTCATGCTGCTTCTGGAACTCGCTGATCAGTAACTGCTTCTGGATTTGCTGCTGTTTCTGAATCAAGAGCAGCTCTTGCTGCAGCTGCCTCTCCCACAGTCCTGGGTCTGAGCCTGGCCCCAGCATCCTTAGATCTGTGCGCAGGTCCAAGGGAGATAATGGCTCCACAGCCAATGGCACGTCTGGCTTAATATCCACTGTGGCACAGAATAAAGAGAAGGCGACATTTGTCAGTCCCTAGCTGCACCTTTTAAAATTCATGTCATACAGTATAATCACAAGTGGCCCTAGGGGATCATTTGTATAATTTTGCTGGACAAAACATGTTAAGGGTTAAGGAGGACATGAAATAAAAAAAAACCACACTGGGAGTATATATGAGAGAGAGAGAGAAATTTCAGTAACAAGGGACACATCTTTTTTCCCATGATCCAAGGAAGTCTGCAATTATAATAGCATCTCTAAACAAACAGCATCATATCCGTCATTGCAGAGTCTGCTGGGAGCGCCGCAGACAACATAAGAGTCAGGGAACACTGAAATGGCCATTCAGAATATTTGCATGAAATCTGTCTTCCCAGTGTTTGATAAGTAAATGCAGGGAGTCCTTTTTCCCTGTCTGTACCAGAATATCATGCAGATACTTTTCCTCTCATTAATAATTCAACACCAAGTAGGCTGTGAACTTGCATGTTTTTGTAAATTCATGTACCTATGATCTTACCATCCCTGTCCTTGAGTGCAGATGCTGCAAAGTGCACATTGGTAAGAACTGCCTCTATTATAAGTAATTGCCTGATACAAAGTGAGAGGGCATCCCTTTGGTCTTTGAGCTCTATATATAGCCTGTTCCACAGAGAAAATCAATTGCCAGCTAAAAACATAGGAGACAGCGTTACTTTATCTCTCTATTCCATAGAGGATGATAAGTGAATGTTCAATAATTTCATCATCCTATCTATTAAGCTTTATTTTGTTTTAATTCACGCTTATGTATTCACTTGCCTTTATTACATTGACTCAGTAAGCACTTTTTTTAATGCATTTTTTGTCAATATTCAATATGAACGCAAATATTTAGGTGTAGATTTGTACAAGGATCTAATAAAATGTGAAATCTTCCAAATAAAGAGACATGTCATTTGGCTGATTAGGATATGACATTCAGTGTAGAATACATATTGTCAAGACTGCATAATATAGTTTCTGTTGAGGGGCCAGACAAATATTCCGACCAACTTAAAATCCCTGGTCAGAGGGAGATTTATCAAGTACCTTCATTGTGTCAATCTTCTCAAGGGTCACTTTTGGGAGAACAAATATCAGAAATGTTACCATACCACCTGTTCTTTGGAACCCTCAGTGCAAACTGACTTATTATACATCATATGCTCATATTAATAATCATGTGATGCCCCTGGTATGCATCTACACTTAAGAGCACAGAAAGATAACAATAAACAGAACAATAAACACAAGTTTAGCTTGCCAAAAGAACTGACTTCATGCCACAGGAGGTATGAACTGAGAGGCAGTGCCCTCCTCTTCACTGATGCAGTGGAGCTCAGTGGCGGCCATTTGTTTAGTCTTCTAGCCTGTTTTTCATTGCCACCATTCCATGTGTATGCGGCGGTGATGATTATAAATAGAAACATAAAAGCAAGTGGCGCAATCCTGGTCTGTGACAACCCCCACACCCTAGTATCCACCACCCTAACTTGCCGCTGCCATGGCAACGCTGGCAACGTAATTATGTCTCCCCATTCTGCAGATATCGAGTCTCACTGCATGTCATCTCCTGCCTACAGTGGCAATGTGACATGTTGACTATTATATCAGCCTTTCAGCTCTTATATAAGAAAGGAGTCCCCAGCAGAGACATTACAAAACCCTTCAAAGACACAACCACACACAGAAGATAAACCAACGGATAGGTGATATGTTGTTTTTAATATTACTAAAAACTGAAGACAACTAAAAAGGACTCATGCTGTAATTTTCCGCTCTTTGTTCTAAAAACAGCTTCAATGAAATGACAGGGAGGGCAACAACACAGCAGGCACAGAGAACAGGCACCTGTAGAACAGGCACTTCTCTCTTGACAGGGAATATTAATCTTAACTTGTAAGTACTTGACAAAGGACCCTCTAGTACAGGGTGCTGTTCCAGAAGCAGCAGTGAACCTGTGAACCAGTGAAGGGCTCCAAGTCAGACAGCCTTAGAGCTACTTTTGCCTAATGGATCCAAATATAGCTCAAGAAAAAAAAAAAAAAAAAAAAAAAAAAAACACCTGCTGCCTGGGAGAAATCACCACTGTGAGATCTAATTAATCTCATATTTCATTCTGTATCCTTACAGTGACTGGTATTGAGGATCTCCACTTTGATCTGCATGTCAAGCTGAGCTTCCATCCGAAAATCTCAGACACTGGTTGAACAGGATGGGAAGGGGGTGGAGGAAGACAAGTGTGAAAGCTTGAGCCACCTTTGATAACCAAGACTGTATGAAAT
Source organism: Atherinomorus stipes (assembly GCA_023101725.1). NCBI lineage: Eukaryota > Metazoa > Chordata > Actinopteri > Atheriniformes > Atherinidae > Atherinomorus > Atherinomorus stipes. The sequence continues at coordinate 163,230 of JALJCO010011978.1, forward strand.
GGCCCTTGAGGAAACCACAACAGCCTCACGTGTCTGTTCTATTCTCGTCTGCTCTCTGTCCACTCTGTCGACAAGAATAACACTAAACTGAAAGACAACGATATGGGGACATAAAATAAGATGGACAGGCCCCAATCTAACAACCATAAAACCTCTACCTGCATTATGTGTAATTAACAGCTTCTTTTTTCATGAGCGCCACATTCTCTTTGTTGACTTGGATCAAGAGAATAAGGTCACAATATGCTTCTAGGTTCTTCAGAGGACTTTACACCTATGTTGCCTTAAACTAACAGTTGATTAACAGTCTGAAACTCCCCAAACTGAAATATGGTGTTCCTGTTTCATAAAAATACTCTTTAAGCAGAGGAGAATACGGAACCAGCAGTAACTACGACTAAATATAAATGCTTTTCTGAGCAGGGTCTTAATATAGACAATGTGCAAAAGACTGTCACAGTTGTGAGGCTGCCTGCTCAATTTAACACAGTCAAAAATAAAAGCGCAGTGTCACATTTATGTAACTTTCGGGTCATTTCTTTTAAATCGTCACTCAAAAGAAGAGCCTGTCTCTTTTTGATCACGTGTCCTTTTCTGATGATGATGATCTTAATGCCTGATGAAAGAAAAAAATACTTGATACCAGGTAAAAGTCAGGTGGTTCCTAAGACATGGAAAGTGCACACAAGAGTCTGGAGGCACTGGTAAACAAGAGATTTATGAATGACAGGTCCCAAATTTGTTTTTAGCACAAGGGAGCACAAGCACCCTGCCCCATGCCCAAATTCCTCCCTGTGGAGGGCCCGCCAAGGGGGATAGGGTGACTCATTGCCTGTGACCACACTCCCACTGCAGCATCGCACCACCAGTGTCCCCAAAGTGTTTATTTCTATAACCGATCTGCTTCTCATTAGCCGTGGTGGTGGTTAGAGTGACAATCACAGCTTTAATTTGAGATGTTGGATGGCTGTCTTTTTTTGCCTCAGGCCACATTAACAGGCTTCCCATCCCAGTCAGAGACACACATTACTAGTGACATTAGCCTACTACTGCACGTGAGAAGTCTGAAATGCATCAAGATTTCATCAGACTTATTCACTAATTAGTCTGCTTTTACAACTGTGAGAGTACCAGTTTTTTAAAATCCTCGTGGCATTGCCTTTTTGGAATTTTTTTCAGTTCCTGACTTTCAAACCCTAAAGAAGACCTTACAACTGTAAACATTACACTCTGTCTATAAATAATGCAGGTTTTTCTACAACTTGGTTTTTGCACCTGGAGGCATATTTAGGTGTCACTGAATAAGAATGAAATTGACAGTTTATGTAAAGATATACTTCACTGCTGCTGAGACACAAAGTACCAAGTGCTCATAAACAAAACATCTGATAGACTAAGAAATATAAAAGATGTAATAATGTAAAGCATGTGTAAAGATATTAATTTAAAATAAATTACATTTAACTTATATTGTTACTCTTAATATTTGCAAAAAGAAATTTTAATAGCATACCTCAATGTGAGACACTTGCAGAAATTTGAAAATATGAAACAAAAACAAATGCCATGCTACAGATTGACACATATCCTGGATTTCAATAGTTTTCTATATGTCTATATATTAAATTTAACAGAACAACCATATACATCAACAGTTTGAAGGAGTTCTACTGAATCCTTTTTTATATACAACAATTTAAAAAAATTCTTCATCCAATGTGAAACAGACTCTTGAACTTTGTGTTTGGTGCATATTTAAGCACTTCTTTGCCAGTTTGTTAGTGGAGATAATGAAGATGCTTTCTTACACTTTAAACATGTACATTGTGAGCATTTAGTTGAAACAGCAGTGGTTGCTGATCTAAATTCCCTGCCTGCTTGTATAAATAGAAACAGAGATACAGAAGATGTTTGAGGGCAAAAAATAAGCTGATGCTTGGGACTGCAATGTGGTGCTGGATCTCTCATTAAGTGCCTTGTTATTTTGAGCAGCTGGTATGTCTAAAGCAGGAAACAGGTCTTTATTTTTAAGACTCAGGCTCGTCCTTGCAGCTGAGCCAGAGCTGCGGTTTGGAGGCTATCTGCTAACAAAGAGAGCAGAGTTGAACTACCACGGGCCATTACTCAAGCCAAAACTCCTGACGTCTCCTATCCTGTTGTCACCTCAAACCATCTTACAAATCAATAACACACAAAACAGCATGCACTAAACCAAGAAGGATATTGAGAATCTTGCTAAAGACATGATCATTTGGAAACTCCTTCTACCTAAACTTATCAGAACCTTCCCCGTTTCTGCAGTGTGTACTGCATTGGCATCAGTTCATACGTAAAGTCCAACAAATCCATAACCAAGAGGCAATTGGCATAACTCTCTCAGTCACAGAAAATCCTCAAACCAGAGGAAATGAGTCCCTTAATATCCCTGAGAAAACACGTTATGAACTATGCTTTTTAAAGGGGAAGTTCAGGATTTTTGACATAGGGCCTCATTTTCGAGTGAGCCAGGCTACTACTTATCGCTGAAGACAGTTTCAACATATTTTGTTCCGTTATTCTAGTTCCAGGAGGTTGCCGATGCTAATGCTAGTGTAAGTCAATAGGAATCTGCTAGCCTGTCATTAAAAACAATCTTAACCACTCCACAGAACATCCGAGGCAAATTATTTCTAACTCAAGACTATCTGTGTAAATGCCCTGTTAATAGAATAACGTTACAAATAAAATTAATCTTGCATTTCATTGCATTTTGATTGTTGCTGCTGAGACACTTCACAAAGTTTTACTTCCTGTATTTGGCAGCAGAGTGATATCATCTGCTGCTACGTGCATGAAGGAATTTGATAACACAAATATACAGTCAAAACTACGGCCATGTCTGAAAGGCATGAGGATATGTCGGATTTTGAAGACGATTTCGAACTTTTTTCATCAAGCTAACTGTCACCATATCACTATAAACCGGAATACACTGACAAAGGTAGTAACACTACCACCCGTAAGCAAAATATATAACTCCGCAGCTGGTAAGAAACTAGTTCCTCAATATGTAATGCAAAATTAGTCATACAAGGTTAGTTTTACTTGTTTAACACAAGAGTTTACTAGTTTAATACAGCATTTACACAGACAGGCTTGATGATTTGCCTTGGATGTTCTGTGGAGTGGATAAGATTGGTTATAATGACAGGCTAGCAGATTCCTATTGACTCACACTAGCATTAGCATCGGCGACCTAGAATAATGAAATGAAATATGTTGAGACTGTCTTCAGAGATAAGTAGTACCCTGGCTCACTTATAAATGAGGCTCTATGTCAAAAATCCTGAACTTTCCCTTTAAACAAATGCAGAACAGATAGAAATGTGTAGGATGTTTAGTTTGCCTGTTTGATTGTTCTTTAGTAATCTTTAATTAGTCCCTTCATTCATCTAATGGGTAGTTGTTTAGGCAATGCTGACACTAATTCCCATAGTCTTTGTGTTGCTTTGCATCATCTCTTCAGCAGTAAGCTATCCAAATGGGCAGCTTGAATAGATACAGGACACAGACAAGTGGACTTGAAAAGCAGCATTGTTCTTGTCTGAAAGGTCCCTTTTGATATTTACATAATATTTTGCACTCGGGGGAAACTCATTAGTCTCTCCCTGTTTGAGAGCCCACCTGAGGACTGTTTTTTTTTTTTAGAACTTTGATGATGTAGATACTAATCAAAATAAAATTGTAATTATGCCCTTTATTTTGCTCATCCACTTAAAACTAAACAACAGAGAAGTGTAGTAAATAAAAAGGTCGAGGACTGTACTTTTGAAAAACCATTAATAACCTATTTACCTGGCACAATAATAATTTCACTATCTTCATGACTGAGGTAACTAACCTTAAACCACAAAAACAAAATCTAAAAAGATTAAATAAGGACTCACAAACTTACAGAAAGGCATCATGGTGTAATATTTTCAGACAGATAATATTAGTCACTGTCAGGTGATTTATTCTAAAGTGGAAAGAACAAATTAAACAGGCAAATGACAGAATTCTCTATAAATATCTGTTCCAAACCGCTGTTATATCAGGAGCATGCCGAGATGGAATGATAACGCACAGACGCCTAATCTTAGCAGGCTAATGCCATAAGCTGAAAATAACTCACCTAAGAATAGCTGACCCACAGAATAAGCAAGGAGCCCGAATTCAGGCACTCACTATATCTCTTGTTTGGTTCACAAGCTGCAAGACAAGAGTAGAAAACCCTACTCATGTAGCCTGATAGTATAAAAAAAAAAAAAAAATGCTCTACTGACAGACATGGATTGTGTCATCCCTCGGTTAACCTCCTATCTTGTTTTTTAATCTCTTAACATTTATCCCACTGCCTCTGTGTTATCAGTTTCCTCTTTTGCGTGTCTCAACTCTTTAATGTGACTGGTTTTCACTCATTTTTAAGATATAAAATGCTAAACTGATACAAAAAAAAGAAAATCAAGATGTGAAAGCAACAACTAGCTGACTTAATTTACAGTAACATCATGCCACTCCTCATGTGTAAACTATACTGCTTTTCTTTTCTTTTCTTTTTTTTTCTTTTTTGTAATTTGGAAATCTATAAGTCTTTGTCATCTCACATGTTTTCAATCAACATGCATGACAATGTTTTCATAGGGCTCAATGTTTCGACTCTGAACTAATTTTAAAGATTTTTCTTAGTTTTGTTCATAGCAACACTCAAGAAAAACCAAGAAAACAAAAGTGTGACTCATCTTGAGTCAATACAGTGAATAGATGTTACTCATTCTGATGTCAGCCATGTACTCTTCAGTTCGATTCTCAGATCAAAAATAGAACAGCCAGTGTCTGTGGTAAATGTCCAGAGACAAACCTTTTAAATGTCCCCTCAGTGTTTCTGTCATACAATTTCCTGTTCCCTGAAAAGATCATGCTGACATGGAAGCTTGCAAAAAACACAAAATCCCTCCAATGTTCAGTGACTCATTTCAGGGAACTACAGCATGGGAATAATGCTAACACATTTTTTTCATTTTAGTCTAGAAAGGCAAAAAGCACTTTTGACTCAAAACATTTTCTATATATATACACCTGAATTTTTTAGCACAGGTTTTAACAACCCCATAAAGCACTGTATGTAATTACAAGAATAAATACCTTGATTCAGGAAGACGTGCCTGGTCCTACCACGTTACTGTGCTGAGAAGCTTTGAGGTCTCTTTTCACACAGAAGGAGCGCAAAGAGTGTGTGAGAGTGAGAAACCGAGTGAATGTGTGCACAAAAGGCAGAGAGGATGTAAGACAGGAGGGAAGTATGAAGAGATTCAGAGATAGAGGAGAGACGGAGATTGGAATGCAAAGACGGGAAAATGAAAAGATAAAAGATTCCTCAAGAGGATTAGAAACACCGGGCTATGAGATCACCTGAGTTGTTCACGTTGTGCATCTTGCTCTGGTTGGGGAGCTGCTGGTGTCCAACGTGCCCCTCTGTTGTTGAGAAACTTGACTCGCCCTCGTAAATCGTCTGCAGCATACTCCACTCAGCGCTCAGGTCTCATCGCAAGCCTTGTGTTTCCTGTCACCAAGAGCCACCTCTCAGCCACTCAGGGGAGAGACCACGACAACAGGCAACTCTCCCTTCCTCTGCCTCCTCCTCTGAGGCACTACTCTGACTGTAGAGCAATAACACAAACTGCACACACTCTCTGCAGGGCTGCTACAGAACTCTCCCGGGTGCCCTGCTTCAGTCTAGTCCAAACACTAACACGGTGTTTGGGGAAGATGGCAAGTCCAGCTCTTTTCCTTGTCTGCCTCTCTCCCTGTTTTCTCCAGCCTATGCTTTTTTCTCTCCCCAGCAAAGTGTTTGAGCAGAGAGAAGCTGAGAAAAATGTATAGCTGTGATCCGAAGAAAGCTGTGCACTGTGTACTGAGCACCTCGCAGAGACTAATGCAAACCGGGGAGAGAGCAAGCTTCATTTGCATGTGAATCAACAACTGCGTGGCCCACAGGTGACAGAAATAGAACAATGGCCAGCCCTGGCTAAAAATAGGTCAGGCAAGGCGCAGGGATTGGAGCAGCATTGATGCGTTTAAAAATACCACACCAAACACAGCTGTCTTCTTCAGCTACTGCCAGAAGGCATGTCTCCTGACTCCCCTCTCTGCAGATGGAGGCTTGATTCCTCCCTCTATCTCTCTTTTATTTTCTGATTTGTTGAAGCATTATCTCTCACTCACTCTATTTATGTCTTCATTTTGTTCTCACAGGTACATGGATGGAATGAGCCCTTTTTGTCTCAGCGTACCTAAAAGAAGCCCATACACTTGGCATCTACATGTTATGTCAGTGGTTTTGTTTTTAACCTTTATATGATTCAGAAAAAGAACGATTTTGTTGAAAATAGAGGAAATATTCACGGTGATATGAATAAACACAACTCAACTGTGGGCCGATGACATTTAAACATAATCTGCCTGTGTGACAAAAAAAAACAACAACAACAAATGTGTTAAGACAAGCGAGGCGCTAAATGAACAGTGTTCATTTAAGATGCAGGGTGTAACCTCACTGCATTAGTTCAGTACATGCATGAGGGTTCAGTGTGTATCCAGGGCAAGACTGCTTCTCAGAAAGCATGCTTTCAGCTCACCAAGGAAGCCAACAGTAAGATGGCATTACAGCATGATCGTAATTACATAAACCTCTCAAACTGTGTCAAGAACACCTCTTTAGGACAAGAAATCCTAATCCCTTAGACTAGCCTTGATACTGTTTAAAGCTGGATTTGAGAAATTGCAAACAAAACATTACCAGCCACACAAACACAAAACTTGAAACCTGAATTTTTTCATGGCTCCAAATAGCCCTGTACCAGAGCTCTTTCAATTAATATCACAAGACCAAAGTCCACAGTTAATACAATCTGACTCCATCCCATAAAAGCCAAGTCAAATGTTCTATCTGACCACTGATGTGGGGCTGGGTTTGTGGCCAAGCAGCCTGTGCCTTTAAATTTTTCATCTTCCTTCATAATTTGACCTGTCCCCCTGCCAGGGGCGTGGAGCCAGCACGGCTATTTTTAGGTCCTGAGCTCTGACGACTGGGCTACAGAGACACAGAGAAGGAGTTTTACTGTGTTGTTTCAGCTGGACAAACATTTAACCCCTCAATCCTTTTATCACAGCACAACCAAGAAGCTGAGAAGGAAAGGCAGAGCTTGCAGGCTTGCCCCAGATGCAAAATAACTCTGTGGCCACTGCATATGTGTTTTGTGATTATAAATAACATGGACTGTATACAGTACATACATGTTTAGTCCTGACCAATTTGTTGATTATTACAAAAACTGAAAAAATAAATAAATAAATAACATGACCGACTTCTTTTTTTATCTCAAATTACTCAACATTATAGAAGAGAAAATGTTTACAAAAATCAGTAACAAAACATTGTGAAAAGCTATTTACAAATATATAAGATTGTGGTAACAAATGTGTTGGTAGCACATCACAGTTAAGCAGCTTTGACAAACTCCTGATCTTCATGAATTACTTTCAAGTTGGATAGGATGGTGTGAGTGGTAACAAGCCCTCAAGTCCACGATAATGATGGCTAAAGACCCAGAGCTCCATCTGTCACAGTATCTGTCAGACCAGGCAAGCTGTGACCCTGCAGGCTGGCCTCATCGTAGGCAGAGGCATTATTGCTTAAAAGACGAAGTTAGACTGTCACATGAACGACAATTACCATGACAAAGGAATCTCTATTTCTAATGGCACTGCAACTTGTCTGCATTTTTACCGAATGTCAAAATCAAAATGCTGCAACTTTGCAATGTTCCTGTGGTTTTCCACTGTTACACAATGAAATCCAGCATGTTGCAAGGTACTATTTTTTTCCGTTAAATTCTGATGATTCATGTTTAGATTAGTTCTGGGTTTTTTTTTGTTTGTTTGTTTTACCTGTTTATATTCATAGTGTAGAACTGTCTAAGAAAATGCATACACTGCACAAACATTTTGGAAATAAAAGTAGTTTCTGCCTTTTACACTGAATAGGAATTAGTAATTAGTGCCTAAAGTATCTTCTTGAAAAGCCTCAGTCATGCCCTACACTACATGTTCCTAAAAAACTGGACAGATATTTCTCTTAGCTGCGATTAACCTACACTTTTTATTTATAACTAGCTTCCTGAGGCTGATGAGGGATTGTGGGATTGGAAATAGCTCTGCCCAATAAGCAGGGTCCAGTAAACCTGCAATGTGGCAAGCCCATTATAGCTCCTACTGCGTCACTGGCGGCCTTTGTCTACTTTAGTCCTATTAAAGCATTCAACGTCAGCGTCCCTGCTGGAGAGCCACTCTGCACTGCACTCCAGGGCCAGGGCTTCACTGTCTGTCACCTCCCTCATATCAAACATAAACTCTAAAAGTCTAATGTGAGAGTGTGTATGTGTATTTGTTCTCCAACCAGTGTGCCAGCGTGGAGTTGGGGAATATTTAAGATGAAGGAACGTTAAAACAGCACATGGAAGCCATGTAGAATGTAAGACTAATATAGCTCATTTTGAAGAGCAAAACCTTTCAGTGTACTTTCACATCATTATTGTTGTTGTTGTTTTTAACTAAATCCAAAATTGTAGCAATTCAACAGAGATATTTCCTTTCTATGGTGCTTCAACTCCCTCCACATAATACTGAGAAACTGAGTTTATAACTGGAGATGCTCTTTCCTACCAAATGAGTCTATTCACATTACCACAATTACTGTACTGGTTCCAAACAAACTCCCAAAGTTCTCTGCTTAATCACCATGGCACTGCTGCCTTGTGACACATTGTGCATGATGAAACCCAGCAGGGAGGCAGACTGAAGAAGGAAGGGAACACAGCAGAACTTAAGTGTTGCAACAGATATGAGAGGTGGACAAATACCACACCTTCTATCTAATTTGATTGGGCTAAAAATTAGTTTTGTTCCTCTTAAAAGTGCATGGCCCACGTGTGGGAGGGAATGAGTCAGCCTAATTTTGTTGTTCCATGGTCTCTGAACTTCAAAGTTGCTTGTCTCCCCTGCCTGCAATGAAGCAGATTTCATCATTCCACCTCAGGAGGACTGTGGCGGATGTGATCATCGTCAGGTGCTTATTTCTCCATTCATTCCCAAGAGAACAAAGCACATACTAACATCAGCTTCCCAAGAGTTAGAATGCACTTCAACAGTACCACCCCATCCCCTGAGCTATGTCTCTCTAGTTGACACCTCACAGCTCTGAGGGCAGTCCTGGTACAGGAGGGAAATTACCTCTCCACACCAATTACCTCAATACACACTATCTTACTTACATCAGCCTCTGATGAGTCACCACTGCAAACTGTGGTGGAGATCTTAGATGAATTCATAGCATGAAGCCAGACTCAGCATGTGGAAGACAGCACAACACTAAGTTTGCAACCAAACTCAGTCATTCTACCTACTAAAAGCCATATTTGAAGTTTTTCCTTTTCAAACACCCCCTTTTCCTTTTACCTTGTGGTTAGGACTCATAAAAGCACAAAGGCCCCACGACTGTTGATTTGATGGTAAAATCCAATTAGCTTGTACATCTGTGTGAGTTATGTGAGCATGTTTCCTCACTAATGATTTAGGTGCTGCTTTTATTGAGTTATTTTGTCTGGCATCCTGTGGAATTTCCTGTTGGACTTTCAGGGTGATATAGGTTGCACTTAAAAGGTTGGATCAAATAACATAAAAAAAGCACAAAATGCATTCATGTTCAGAACTTAACCTTTAAACATTTCTAACAAAGTTTTGTAATGCAACTGGTAATGAAAACACAGCCGTGTCACTTTCCGTTTCTTGTGATAGTTTGAATAGAGATCAATTGATGGAAATCCTCAAAAGTAAAAACCTTATGAAAAATGCAAACCTTTTATCAGAGATTTGAGAGACAGACTGAACAATAACAGGGTTCCAAAAGCAAAAACACAATTTCAAAGCATCCACTTATTATGAACTGACCTTGAGGTCAGTGTACTTTCTAACATTGAATAGGTCCTTGATGACATGCCTTCATCTGCTGCCATAGGCTTTCTAAAAATAGACGTGTATTACAAAGGCAAACTGGAAACAGAGGGCAGCTCTCAGTATTTCTACTGATCAATGTGCTCATCTCTGCTGGAAACCATTGATCCACTGTTTGTATCAAATTGACCATGTTGCTGTTGTACAACTTCCACCCTGGATTGTCTCATGACAAGCCCTCTTTATGTTCTACTTTGTCTTTGTTTTCCAGCACATCCTCTCAAAGCTACATAAATCACTGATGTTCTCATAATATTCTCTCACAAAAACCTTAACATTAATCAGAGCTTTTATAAATGTCATTTCAACATCAGCTGGTATTTTGGTAAGTTTTTAGCTTATGAACAATAAGCTGGACTTTTCAGCCTCAAATCATGGCAAGTAGATGTTCTTAGACCTACATCACTGATAAGCCTAAAGAAATTAAATGAAGCATCTGTATCAAAACACAAGTCCCCAGTAGACACATGTGACTTTGATGGAATCCAGCCAAGCTTAGCTGACCTTAGAAAATCCCTCAGGGATTAAAAAAAAAAATAATAATAAAATAAAACTATGGTTGCCCGTTCAGAAGTATCCTTCCAATCCTTTGAGTGGATAAACATAATATCATCCTGCCTTTTTGCTCTGAACTCAGTGTAACTAAATATGTACTGTATGCTTTTGCTAGCACCATGGGATTCCAGGCAACATCCTTTATCAGGCTTCATGGTCTTTTGGCAAAATATTAGCCTTGTTTTTTCAGTTCTAGAAAAAGTACAGGCACATTTCATCCTGTTACACATTTTCTTTTAAAAGGACACATCTCACCTGTACCTAAAAAGACCTGTACTGTATGTTAAACACTTTTAAAAGCATGGCTTGACACATAACACCATAAAAACTGGAGTAGTTAAGTACTGTAATTGGCTATGCTTGCAGCTTCTTTGGATTTGTCAATGGCATTTAAAGACACAAACAAAACTTCATTCATGGATTTTAAAGGTCCACCTAAAAAAGTGCCACAGGAAATCAAGTTTACTATGGGAAGGGTGGGCTGATGCTTATTGTCTAAGCCACTTCCACCTACGCCATCACTTCTTTACTTGACCACGGAAGAGTAGCAGTGCTCTCCTCCTGTGGTGCCTCAAAGGTCTCTGACACAACAATACCTCTGAAAAATAGCTCTTCCTCTCATTATTAAGGTAGTGTTATACATCCCGGGAAATGTCCCGCAGTGCACCCGCCACCTCTGTTACAATGTTAATGTCTGGACTGCTTCATATGCATAAAAGCTGGAGGGACTCCAGATGTATTTTTAAATGCTTTACTGAGGTGACCTTGATTTTCTGTATCTGATTACAGCCCCATACTCATACTTTTCCCCCACCATTTTGAAACAAATGAACTACGACTAGTTTTCATGTTTATGCAATTGAAAATATGGGTTTATGATACACAATCTCAGAAATAAACTGAAGATATATTCCATGTCACAGAGACACAAAAGCCTCCAATTCCTCTATGGATATTTCCTCTAAGCAAATTTTAAGCTACAGCTGATTCAGTAGATAATTTTTTTACTTTTTATTTTTGCTTGTTTTGTGAGTTTCATTCTGTTTTAGATACTTAACCAGTTTATACTGTGTACATAGTTTACATTTGTCAAAATAATTTAACAGCATATGGACATCATTGTGCTTTGACATGGTTTCTTTCATGAAATGGGCTGTATTATTGATTATATTACATATTTCCAATTCTTGTACAAACAATTACTTCAGAGTTTCATCAGCTTGATTGTAACGGCAAATGTAGCAGTAAATAAGATAGTAGGACTTGTAATTGTAGTACATTGTCCAGGCAGGGTAAGAGCCCCACTGGATCCTTCAGCAACAGTGCACCCTGCAGGTTGATTAAAAACAGGAACAAGAAATAAAGCAGAATCAAACAAACAAAAAAAGCAGCAAGTGATCATAATCCGTGTATACTTCAAACTTTTCTTGACAAACTACAAAGACAAAAAGACAAACAATGTGATGCACTGTATAGAAAACTTTGTATTAAAGGTACAGAGAAGAGAAAATATAGCAGGCACTGACAGCACAGAGGTCCAGACACTACAGCAACACAAACCAGCATTCTCAGAGTGCAAACAAGTACTCAAGCATAAACAAAATAGAACACATATAAACGTACACCCGTGCACATACGCACAATAGCAAGTAAAAATGTGATCATGCTGGGCGTGACTGCACTATTCCTGACTTCTGTCTTTCATCCCAAACTCAGTCATGCCAGTACTCCAGGCTCTAAGCTTTCTCTCTTTTCATAAAACATGTGGAAAGCACTGGCATCCAAACAAAAAACTGTTGCAGTTATGTGACCTCCTTAAAGCTATGTGTTTAAGTACAAAGATGTGATGATGGTTGCTTCTGCAGTACAAAGGATGGAGATTCCCACTATTATGCGAGCAAAACAGCTCCAGTAAGTGAGACCATGAAAAAAAACTTCAAGCATTTACATCTTCATTCTTTCCTTGGTGTGTTTGACAGCACAGTCATTGATGTTTTCATGTGCTTAATACATCTAAATGATGTGAGAAAAGCTCCATTTTCTGGTCATATTTTTCTTATGGTAAGAAAAAAGTATTGTTTGAAAAAGTCTTATAAAGAAACATTTATTCATGTGAGCAGTTGTGCTGAGATAATTACTTCTGAAAGAGAAAAAGGAGAATTCAGAGTATGCTGCAAGGTTGTCTCCTCAAAGCTAGGGCTATGCAAATCAAAATTTGATCGTGATGTCAATTTTCATTTATCCAAACTCATAATCAAGTTGAAATGATTCATTATGTCATTTTTCTTTACAGAATTTCTGAAAGAGACGCGCATGCGCAATACATTCCTTTCCACGCATACAACTTCCATTCACGCAGCTGAAGTGTGGAGGAGGTGCGTTGTGTTTGGCGTAAATTATCACTAATAAAGTGTTTTTTTGACAGAAAGAAAAATGCTGAATAAATGTAATGTAATGGAACTAAAAAAATAATTGTTTGAATAATTGTGGATAATAATTGTGTGTGTTTTGGAAGCAGATGGGCTAGTAACCCTTTCACACCTATTCAGCCACTGAGACCTTAATGCAAGCTCCTCTCTTGGACAGTCAGTGTGTCCAATCTCTATGTAATTTCTGGATCCGTTTGTTCTGCACATTTCACACCAAGTGTGGAAGGATTATGGCCATGACCTCCTGATGTTCAATAACTCACAGGATGGGTTAAGAGAAGAGGCGAGTACCCTCAGATGAAAGGCAACAACAAAGAGTTTAGCATGAAGCATGACAGCACAGTCTGGGCCCCAGAGGATGATGAGATGGCAAGGAGTGACAACTAATGGGTTTGTGAAGTCTAAGATTTTTCTGTTTCTGCCATCAGAAATGGCCCCATCACACAACATTTAAGTGACAATCTGCCCATCAGGCTTAGCATACAAAGAGCTCTGAAGCTTTTCCCATTCATCACTTTCACTTATTTCACCATGCTGATTTGTCAGAGCTGCCTCAAGTTAAGAGTGGAGGGGGTTCCTCCATGGCACCTGTTAGTAGGCACACTGACAAGACAAGCAAATGACTTTAAATAATTAAGTATAGATACAACACATACAAGGTAAAACATAAACACTGTAATACACCTAAACATAACAATGTGACTCAGTCTAAAGAATAAAAATGTATGTGATGTAGCACAGTGATGAAAATCATATTAATCTATCTTAAGTACTTGAGGCAGGAGCCTTAAATCTCCCCATTTTTCATCCACACAAGAGGCCAAAGACATGAATGATTCATCTCTCCAACTCCATTTGGACAGGAAGTGAAAACAAATGGAGGTAAGATCCCCCAGAGAGCCCAGGGGTCTACAGTGGGGTTGGATGAACAACAGTGAGAATACCAGGCTAAACCCACCAAGCTTTGTGTCTCAGCTGCAACAGGAGCCAGATTCCTCCCCCCAGGCCACAACTCTCCTATTACTATCTATAGAGACAGAAAAATATTCCTCACATACACCACTACCTACCACATTATTCACCATCAACCAAAAACCCTGCATCTTTTCACTGTGCATGAGAGCTAGAGCTAGAATACATTATGTTGATGCAAATGTTTTCTGTGAATGCAATACAACCGTGTTAATGAGAAATCATGAACCTACAAGTACTAAATGAAACAAAGCAGAGACAACAAACACTAAGAATGTTAGTGAGGAAAAACATATTTAAGTTAATGGATTCGTAAAACCTGGGCTACAGTACATTCAGTTTTCCTGCACAGTGTCTTCTACACAGCAACACTCAGAGCTGCAGCCAAGAACAGCAAAATAAATAAAGGTGTGAACAAGACTCTCCATTTCATTTTCATGACAACATGCTGGGATAAAGCCCAGGACTACTCTCCCCATGATTCTGTTTAAATTCAAAACAGATACGGCTCACACAGAAGAGGCTAATCAAAAACAGAACTTTAGAGCAATGCAAGGTATACATGATGATCATCACTTACATCAAGGAAAAGTATGTACTATGAAGTTTGTTAATAACGTCTACATGATGAGTGATTTTATATTGTGAAACACAAATTTGTGCCCCTGCCAGATTAATAAGGCTCACAACTCTTTGAGATACTCTGGGAATTTTTCCTGCACCAACACCAAATTTCTGTCATTTGTAATGACTGGAGCTCATCTCTCCAACATGTTATCTTTTCTGCAACAAAAAACTGGTTTTAAACACTTTTATAAATACAAAAATATAAAGGTTTTAATCAGATGAAAACAGTTTTTTCCCTTTATGGGAAATTTAAAATTCATAGTAAAATTAATATTTTAGAAAAAAAAAATCCTGATCACCTTTTTTGTAATCAAGTGTGATTACAAACAATGAGCCACTGCAGAGCAGAAACCAGTACTGTCCTCTAGGCATCAACAACACCCCTCCTCCCACGAAAACTCACTGACCCAAACCCATATTTTCCAGTCTAAGAGAAATGTCAAGTCCAGACCTAGAAGTCATCTCTTTGAAGGGAACATAGCAGCCAAATATAGCCCTGTAGCCTCTACGCCTCCTGACATACATCAAACTCTACAAGCTCTCCTAACAGTGGTTAAATTTGGAAGGCTGCCATGTAGTCACTTACTATTAAACATCATAACTATACAAAGAAAATTATAACCAAGTGGAGGAGTGTACACTGTTGCTTGGTAACCTAATGCCATGTTGGGGATTCATCTTGTTATGGAACAGAAAACACTTACAGCCTGAGCCAATAATAGATTGTGGACATCATGAAAAATAGTTTAAGGGTGTCAACAAGCACAGCCGACATGAAGCCGAGACACATCAGAAAAATATATACTTCAGGCAGAAAATCTTCAGCATACTTTTTTCTTTTTCTTTTTCTTTTCTTTCAAAAAATTGAAATCAAATTATACAATTAGGTTATCGTTCATTTCCTAATAATAAATAATGGATAAAATAAAAGCTTATTTCCAAGTGTGAAATGCAGTGAAGAAAAAAACGCTTATATGAGCAAAAGGCACTAATTATGAAAGCTTTCTTCAAATCTTTTGGATTATACAGAATTGCAAAACTTTTCTTTCCTCAAATAAATAATAAAAAATGTCACTGTATATTTGATAAGTAAAAAGAGCGCCTACATTTTGGCTGTATGTTGAAAACAACTGATTGGTGCAAGACACCTGGGATCAACAATTTTGACTAATTGTGCAACTAATACAGTCAAATAGTAAATAGAGAATCAAACATCCATGCAACAGAAATATTGGTATAATTGAGGTTTTTAATCTTAATCAGAACCTAATGTCATTTCTGAAAATGAATGACAAAGAAAAGTTAACACGAAGGCATTGTTTGTTAAATAGTTGTAAATCATACAAATTAATTAATTGCATAAATTAGGAAAAAATTCAAATAAATGGGCATATACAATGTGTAATTATCTGGAATAAATTTTATGGCTATTGTATATAGATACAAAAAAAAAACTTAACTGTTGTAATGCGACTGTCAAGTTGAAGGGGGCAGATGTTCCTGGAATTCAATCAAGATACTTTATTAATCCCTGGGGGAAATCAGATAGATGAGATTAGCTAGATTGCTCTTCTCTCTGCTCTTTTTCATTCAAGCTCTGTTGACTTAAGTTTATTGTGTATGTTTTATTGCCATTTTTGAGTGAAATAAAAATTTAAAGACAGAAAAACCCATCCATCCATCCATTTTCCATACCTGCTTATTCCAATGCAGGATCAGTGGGGCTGCAGCTTATACTGTACCAGCGACTATTTGGCAAGAAGCTGGGTACACCCTGGATAGGCTGCCAGTCCATCATAAGGCTAAAGAATTTAGAGTGACCAATTAACTTAATCTGCATGTCTTTGGACTGTGGGAGGAAGCCAGGGTAACCTACTCCATGATGGATTAATAATCAAATACACAGGTAGAAAACAACATTTTTTTTACTGAGAGACAGCGTCTTCACAAAGCCAAAATAATACAATATCAAATATAACATGTCTTCTTAGCCATATACTGTACAGGAAGTTTAAATATTCACAAAGAAACCCATGCAGATAGACTTACAAACTAGGCCCTTTTCACCCAAATAAAGCAGAAGAGTAGCTCAATCACTGTGTCATGTCAAACTTTGACACACAAAAACACCCAAATAACCACAGCATTCTTTTCCACTGCTAAAACAGTAATTTCTGCTTTGTGTGACATAAGGGCTGTCTTCACAGAGCCGCGGTCAAACGCAGCACCCAAACACAGGAAATAAATCCACAGTGACAAAGCGTTATTCATCACTTTCATAACTTCAGTTGTGGAAAAAAAAAGAGTAAAAAAGCATTGTATTTTCTCCACTGTGACTCACTCCCACAGCTTATGCCATATTTCCTATAAGCTTATCCTTCTGTCTCTACTGGATATTCTTACAGATACAAGCCTTCCAGATTCCAACTTTGGGGCGATAATAATAATTATGATTATGATAATAATCCACTATAGCTACCATAAATTAAAATAGGAGAAATGTCATGCAACGTGCTGCTTCTGCAAACGCTTCTTGCCAATTGAAAAGATTAACATGGTAACTTATCAGGTCCAGTGAAAACTTCACAGGTTCCTGCCAAAATTTGTTCTATCAAAAACATTTTGTCTCATTAACACATTCATTGGTACTATGAAATTATGTGTTAGGCTAAGTGTAAGGTGCTGTTGAAATGACTTTCTCTCCCTGACACAGCTCAGATGGTACCTGCCCCCTCAAGCCATCTGAGCAGTGTAGACATCTGTGAACATTAACCTGCCAAGAACAAGCCTAATGTAAAAATATCATAAATATTCTGAAATGGAAAGATGGCTGAAGGGTCATTTTGACAGGCTGTGAAAAGCTTTCATGTCAAGTATGAGCAGAGTTTTTTGTGTCGCTGTCAAAGTGAAAATGTCGTGTGTACACTGCAGGGCCTTTGATTCTTGTTTTACTTCTACTTTGCTCAAAGAAGATTGAAATGCTGTCACCCACATGGCATCAGTGGAAAGAGCACTGCGCAAAAAACATCATACAAGAGTCTTTTTTTTGAGGGGGGGGTATTAGTGTCGAGTAAAACAAGGAACAAAACAAATATAATGTTGTAAAACTCATTACAATAACTACTCTAATTAAATGCCAAAAAGCTTCTTACTTTGTCAGTTGTACCCCAGCAGGTCCATGTCTCCGTCTGCCTCTGCTGCAGTTTCTGTTCAAAATCTTTAAAAAAAAAAAATGAATAGATAAATAGGAATAATAGCATAAGCAGAAAACTAGCAACTCACTGACCAAATACAAAGCACTAAAACAGTCCCTTAGGAAGCTACAGAAACTGCTTATTATGCATCAAAACTGAGAAAAAAATAAACTAATTCTTGCATTTTTACAAAACAATTTCAAATAGTTTAAATCTTTTTTTAAAAGAATGGTTCTGAACAACAGGGCTACCACGATTAGTCTATTAGTCGATTAAATTGACTTCTCGTCGACTATTGAAATAGTTGGCAGCTAATTTCATAATCGATTAATCGTTCATTGTTCATAAGCTTTGTTTTTCCTCTCAAAACTCCCACTGTACCTTCCACTGCTTTGTCTGCCTTTCTGTCAGCTTTTGTTGATTTGAATTTTCTTGAGTTGCATATTAATTGTACATAAACAAACACTCACACTATCAGTCAAAAGTTTGGACACGTTTTTCCATTAGATGAGAAAGTGTCAAAACTTTTGGCTGGTAGTGCAAATATGCAACAATTTTCGTATGATCCGATTAGTTGACTATCGTCAAATTAATTGGCGACTATTCTATTATAAAAATATTTGTTTGTGGCAGCTGTAGTGACCAATACAATAAAAAGTGGAATATGCTAAAAGAATGAACCATAAACCCTTAATAAAGTAGAGAGCAATAAAGAAATCAAAGACTGTAGAACAAAAAATGATATGGTCAGTCATTTGATACCAGTAATTAATTTTGTTTAAAACTGAAGACTAAAATTGATCCGCATGTGGTGGACACCCCTGAAAATAATTAGTTCAGACGTTGACCTTATACCATCAGCCTTAAAGTTTCACTCTCCAACTCAAATTTAAAGTTCAAATAAAGTGAATTCTGACTCCACAAACATCACAATGATAAATGTTTAAACAACTTGAATCAATCGTCACAATGCAGAACAAATGTAATTTAAGCACACACTGTAACGAATTTCTGTAAATTTACGGTGAATTTACAACAGTATCTTACAGTTTTTCAAGATAATTGTAGAATACTGTTAAATAGTCATCCCTGCATGTAAATTAACAGTTAATGTAAACAAACTGTATTTAAATATATAAATTAACAGTTAATGCTAACAATCTGTAATTTAACAGTATAATACAGTATTTTCTGTCACGCGGTGGAATTGGACCCACATTCCTTCACAAGTCTTGTCACTATCCATCAGCATCTCACTGATAATTGTAGGCTTATGTTTCTGTTTTGATGATTTTACTTCTTGTTGATCATACTTTTAACATTACTCAAGACATTTTTGAGTGATGAGATGTGATGGGATATTCCTGGACCTGACTTTGAACATCACAGCTTCTTCATCATTCAGAGCAGTACATGTGGACTTCATCCAAAGAGGTAAAATGATTTTTATCTCCATAAACTTACAGTGTGAAGATTATTAAACTGACATTATAAAAAAAAGAGCATTAGGTCTGTTTCAGCTGGTCAGGCTGCTAAACTTGGCAAAGCAAGCTCTGAACTCAGTTAGCTAATGTTAGCAAGCTGGCATTGCTTCTGACCTTTGTAAGGTGTAACTTATCACTTTCTCATCTAACTTCATTTAAATGTCCTTTCAAATACAGGCAAGTTTATCACCAGTACATCAGGTTTGGAGTAGTTCTGGAGATCAGGTAATGTTTGGGCATCCTTAGACTCAATAGAAGCTAGCTAAAAAATAGACAGTAAAGGTAACTATTTCAATCTGCATTTCATTTTCTGCGATGCCACCTGTGATGATAAACAGTAATTTCTGACCTCACTTGACCTGATGATTTAAAGTGTTGCCTCTGTGATATAGTGCTTGCAGGACAAACAAACAAACAAAAAAAACAAAACAGTAGGCCAGACTGCTTCGCCTTCACACAGAAAATTGAAGTCTGTTGCGTCTGCTCTATCTGCTTTGTTTTGCAGACCAAATGCTGAGTGAGATAGAACTGTTCTACATTTTTATATATCTGTGGGTAAAGTTAAAATGCACTACCTGTGCGCAGTCTCTAAAAAAATTCCCAGGAAAATTGTCACTAAAACCATGTTATGAATAGGCTTCTTGGCCGAAATGCAAGGGCTTTCACTTATGTTTTACTCCATTCAGCAAAAGAAATCACTTAAACTGGCATTTATTTAAATGAACATGTGTTAGTTAATCACCAATAACAGTGTGAAGACTAACTTGTGATTATTTGTGCAATTATAGAGCTGTCTGTACAACCAAAAATGGGAAGGAATGGGCGGATCATCAAAAGGGAGAGAGGACCTGGACGTGCCATTATTTCATCAGATGTAAAGGTGAGATGTGTTCTTCTCAGACACAACATTCAATTTATGTTAAACACATTTTATTATACTCCATAGTAGTAATACCAGTCCTTCCCATTCAGTTTATAAATTAAAAACAAATAAGCTTTTAACTTCATGTTAATTAGATAATCACATACTGTAGGCAAATCTGTTAATTTAAACTGTATTTTTCATAATAGCCCGGTATTTTTAACTTTCTAACAACATGCCACCAGCCTACTGACTTAGCCCTCGTAAGAGGTAACCTCCCTCCCTAAACTATAACAGCCAACTAACCGCTCTTTTTTCTGTCTCTTGCTGTTCTCTCTTCTTAACTATTCTTATTTTACCTCTCCCTGCAACAGTTTATTGCTCTGGCCCTTTTCTTTCCCCTTATGTCTTTTATTTTTTTGCATCCCTCCATTAGTCTATTTCACATTTTTATATTTTAGGTGACGTTGTGTTACTAAATTTCTGTACATCTGTTTGTTTGGCAGGCACCATTCATCAGTGATTGAGGATACCACCAATGCTGCAGTCAAGTACTCCCACTGTACACTGTCTTCCCCCTTTACTTCTCTTTCTCTAATTTCACTGTTCACATTGTTCACATCTACATGTACAAAAGACTTGCTAACAAGCTAGACTGTTCTGTTACACTGCTCTTGATGCTATTTTAATTAAACGTTATACTGTTCTTGAAGCTATTTTAAAGGTGATAGCTACAACTTTTTCATCAAAACAATATTTTTTAAAAAAGTAATACACCCACAGAACGTCTAGTGGGGTGAAGAATAAAAGTGTTAAGTTTATCCCCAATTTTTTTTTATAGCATATGAATTATTGTTTTATAAATTTAATGGGTCCCAAAAATAAATATTTACATCTGATTACCATGTCAATGTCATGATTCTTCACTGTTAGCATTAGCTCTGGAGTTGCCAGCTCAATTGCTATGTGCAGAAGTAGCATCTTTGTTACCTTACTTTTGTCTTTACTTTTTTATTCTAGGTCAGAGTTCAGGAATGACTGGCAATAACATTTAATCAACATTAAATCTTATGATTATTTTGGAAAATGGTGTTAGTGGGAGAGCTCCATAAACTGTCAGTTCTTGATTCTTGATTCTTTTCTTCAGCTAGCACAAAGCAAAGCAAAAGCACAATAAGGTACACAATTTAAGAAAAATACAAGAAAAGTCATTACTTGCATATTAGGACTTGAGGATGTTACCTGCTGTCATGATAAAAGGAGGAATAAATGGAAAATGGTCCAGACTGACTTGCTGTTCAGTCCAGAATTTCAAAAGCCCTGTATGATGTTATAAGTTAATTTGTGGGGATTTATAGGAAATTGATGCAAATTAGCAGATGTATTAAGCATTGAGAATAAACTGCTGTGTACTGTAAAATATACCATAACACAATTATTCTACTGTCATGTACTGCACTCCAAAATACAGTTGTATACTGTTAAAATAACAGTAAATGTGCTGTAAAATTACCACACCACCCAATGTGATCCTACAGTAATATACTGTAATTCAAAAACAGTACTATACTGTTAAAAAAAATTTACAGTAGGTGCACTGTAAAATAACAGTAAATTACTGGCGTCCCTGCTGCCAGTAATTTACTGTTATTTTACAGTGAAATTCTTTACAGTGCAGTGAAATACACAAATAACAGCAAAAAACAAACATTTGACTAGTATTGTAGGGGGGAATGAAACAACTGATGCCGGTAGATTTTTTTTTTTTAAGTTAGTGCACTATAAAAAATTACATTTAAAAAAAAACTGCAATTATTTGCAACTCATGAACCCTGATATTACTTGATAATAGGCAAAACAAAAACAGGTAATCTGAAAATATTATTGTTTTTGGAGGCATACAATCAAATTTTGCAACTTATTTCAAAAGTTCATTGGGTGACGAGATTTAAATCTGTGTTTCTGATAGCACATCAAACCATTTGCAGTTTTGAAAACTAAACGTATTTCTGTTTGATACAAATTTGCACTCTGCTTCACAAAGCTGATTTTGTCATATTTTTTCACATGGCAATAAATGTCTTCGTGGATCAAGACCATAGTCTAGTCAGTTCAGTGATCAGACTGTTAAATCATGCAGAATTTAGTGTAGCAATGTCATGCATGTTAATTAATTTATACTTTTTTCTATTAGATTTCTGTTCTTTAAACTACTCAACAAAAAAATTGGTTAAAATGAAGGTTACAAAAAGCAGTTCAAATTAGTTTAACAATCTACAAGATGTCAAAGCACCAACACCAAATAGCCTTTTACAAAAATGAGCTGCTCTGTATTTAAGTACAGACCGTCTATGGTACAGACTGATTCCTTCATTTCTTTTCTCAACACCATTTGATTGCAGTTTTATAGTAGACTTTACTGGATTGGTGATTAGATCAATTATAAAACATTTCTTTCATTTCTGCGTATGAATTTCTGCACTTAGAATTGTGTGAACAAAAGGTAAACCTGTATTGTTCTCTAAATAATAATAGCTGCTTAATAACCTCAATATTTTATACCATTTCATTCACTTATATCAAAACTACATTCAGACATCAGTCCATTGAATCCAGTGTTAGTTTGTCATGAGAGGATGATATAACCTATTTAATTGTCAAGCATTTCAATCCGTGCACTTCAGCCGCCTCTGATGAGATCATTCATTCGCAAGGTCTACTTTTAGATGGCAGCCCGCACTAACATACCACACATCTTAGAACAAATAACATTCTGTGATAATAAAGCCAATGAGTACTAAAGCAAAACTCATTTCAAATTCTGTGGTTGCAAAAGAAATGTCATGACTTGATGCATTTAGAGACAGTTCTGATCCACTTTTACCGGCGGACTCGCAATCAATTTAGAAGCGACCACCTGTGACCGTACCACAGAACCAGCTGTTACATCAAATATTAATGCGCTGGCAAGATTTTACTGCGTTTTCTAGCTAGCTAACCGTTTCAAGAGCCATTTATTACTCTATAATAGATTACTCAAATTAAATAGTTCTTATTATTTGCTTGCTTCGATTTATAATAACATTTTTTGTAAAGCTTACAATAATTGTTCATATACATGACGCTATTGTCAACCTTCACAACAGAGTCTCGAATTTTTCGTGAGATGAGATGGTTGTCTGTACCGCTATGAGGGCAGAGCTATAAATAGTCTTACTCGGTCGACAGTTATAAAATCCCGGGCAAGGTAGTGGCAGAGTGTGGGCACTGCGTCTTCCTCTGTCCTCGGATAATCTCTGTGACGGAAAGACGAGGGCGGCTCCGGTCGCTGACTGTCCTCAGCAGGTGCACCGGCACCTTCATCAATCATGTTCCCTTGATGGGGGCAACTAAGTGCTCCAGTACCACCTTTATGGTATAACGTTGGGGTCAGTGATGAAAGATATAGAATTATTTTCAGTGTAAAAAAAAAACAAAAAAAAAAACCTATTATTTTCTTGTCATTACATAATATAACATTTCAAACATCAAAGTTTTGTCAGCTGCAACAGTTTATCGCCTTGATGCATAAGGGAAAAAAGCAAGCTGTGTAGTGTCGTCCACCGGTCCACCTCTACACCATTGAAATGGAAACAGCGCCATCTAGCGTTCATGCTACTCATTTTAAACAGCTTGGAGAAAGCAATAAAACTGTAGCCTGCTATGAATTACAAATAAATAATCAGTAAATAAATCTAAGTTTTGTTTCATTCTATGACAGTGTGTGAAATGCCACTTATCAAAGAGGTAGAGACAGCTGTCATTGCAGTAGGCCTAACTTCAAAGCCCAAAAGAACGACAACGATGTGAACCTACCAACTGTTCACTTTCCCACTGTTTTGGTTATAGAAGCATTTTCACTGGTGAAAATGTTGGTGACAAAGGAGATGCGTTTACCTCAGCTGGAGTAATGCTTGACTGATTATGCGATTAGCAGAGATTATATGCAGATTTACTATCGTCATAAATCTACAGCTGTCCATGGACTCACATTTTTATTTGTCACTTCAAAGCATTCTTTAGTACTTCTCCTTAGTTTACTGTTAGGCCCGGTGGACAAATGTCCACCCTTTAGGAGAGGAGGAGAGCACTGATCATCTGTTTTCACTTGTTTTCCATGTCATGCCTTGTTTAGATGTATGAATATGACCACTTTTTTGCTTGCTGAGAAGATGCTGACATAATTATCCTTTCATGTTTTTACTTTTTAAGCCATGTTATGCCTCTATTTTCTACAGACTTTTAGGGTGCAGTGCAAGAGACGATTTTGTTAATTGTGTAACCTCTGGCTCTGTATCAACACTCCAGGAAGACTGGTGGGAAACAGAAAGCTGAAATTCTTTCCATCTTGCCACTGTCTTACAGCAGCTGAGGCTGACACAGTGGGTGACACCTCTTTCATCCCAGGATCCTTACTGTCCAGCTGTGTGCTATCTCTCATCCTGACATCTGGACAGACAGGGGCACAGCCGAACATCAGTTGATCTGAGGCATGATCCATCACGGATGTCTGTGTGGCTGTCTCTTCCCTTCGCAGGCCTCCACAGCTGGCATAATTAGGACCATGTCATTTCTGAGCAAAATGTTTACAACAGCAATCTTTGTATTTTGAGCTTTGTTGTCCTACCAAAAATGTAATTGGAAAACTCGTAAAACCTTTTGCTGTATTAAAAGTTTGAAAAGATTTATAGACACATGATCAAACATATTTACTTTAAACATGCTAAACATATATAAGAAAACATACAGATTATCAGTGGTTCTCATAACCGGTACTTTGAAAATAATAATGTATAAAGACCTGGTTAATTTAGTGTGGCCCTTTTTTTTTTAACTTTTATTGCTCTTTAACAACTAAATATATCATCCTTGTACACCCACCTCATGCACAGGTGAGCATTTCTTATTGATTTTATTAAAATATTAAGGTCAACCTCATTTATCATTTCCCAGGAAACATCTACGCAGAGCACATGCAACAAAATACAATGGGCCAGTCTATTTTGAAAATAATGATAATTTTGGAGATTTACAGTAAATTATTTTAAACTACATTAATCTTTCTTTTGCTCCTTTGCTCACTTTATTTGATTCTCACACTCACGCAGTCTTGTAAACACGAGCAGTGAAAATACAGGGTCAGAGTGCAGTTTTAAAGTGGAGTGCAAAGGGAGAGAGTATGCGTGTCAGCATCTGTTTTTGTCATTTATGCTTTTCTCCTCTGCTTCGCCACCTCTTAATTTAATTTGTGGGAACCCTGCTCCCTCACAGCTTCCCCAGTGAGAAAGCATTTCTACTGGGGTTACTTTGGCCTTTGGAGAGCTTAGTGTCAGATCCACACGGATTACCCCAAGTAAAGGTGACCAGTTTGTACTCAAAATCATTCGCATTGCTGCCAAACCATATTCTCTGCTCTCCTTTTTTTATGTATACGAGACCACCCTACACACTTGATGAATGCAGTAAAAACTGTACTTCTTTACCTTACTACTTTTTATTATTATTACCATTTCTCCTTAATGGTACACATACATCTTAGATGAATGATTATCCTTTCCATCCTAACCTGAGATAGTTAGCTGCAGGGTTGAGAATAGGTTGTAGTGAGTCTTCATAGCTGTAAATTACTGTAAAGATTGTTTTTAACACATAAATATTACAGCCTGTAATATTCATGTGTTAAAGAGAGCTTTAATAATCAGAATCAAATGAGACAATTATTACTCAAAGCAGTGATGTCGTTGTCTTTATTTTGTAATGCATGCAGAATTATTTTTTTCAAACCATTTGCACATTTTTGAGCATTTAAATCTTAGCTGGTTACCAATACAAGTCCCAGTTACCAATACAAGTCCCCACTGATAATCAATGGCACTATTTCTTCCATTCCCTAATTTATCATTTGACATTTTGAACTCTTGAATTTATAAGCCTGTGTCTGTGAAAGAACCACTTTCTTAGGAAAGCCATAAACAGATAGTTTTGAGTCCAAGACTTTTGGCTCCCTTCCACAATGCCATTCCTGCTGGTCCTGTCTGTGGTATTTTTGCCTTACAGAGGAAATTACTGTCTCTCCTCGTCAGTTGTGGGTGTGTCATTCCAAGAATTATTTAAATGCTCATGAACAGATCCCATTACTTTCAGGATTATTAAAACCTTGACTTGTTTTCATGGGAATTCTGCATGGGGTGGCTACATGTATAATCATGCCTATTTACTTATTTATAACAAAAACATACCCTAGAGTAAAAAAAAAAATCTTAGGGGTTTAAAGTCAGTGCAGTTGATCGTTTTAATGACGAGATCAGCAGCATTATATTTCTTTAAGAAATCATTACGTATTCCTCCTTTCTGGTTATCACTGATGTTATGGTCAAGTGTGGGTAGTGCCGTTTGCTTGAAGTTGAGTTTTACGTCACTAGAGGGCAAAATCTAATCATATTTTGCCCATAGAATATTAGACTTGTGACACTAGTCACTTTAAAAAACGCATTTACTTGTGGGTTTTTTAAAAAAGAAATTAGCTCTCTGTCCGTTACTTTTATAGCGTGTTTTTGTTTTTTATTTCATTCTATTTTATTTTAGGGGGTCAAGAATCGTTAAAGAACAATGTAGTTACCCAATTCCCTCATGGGAAATAACTCTGATCACTTAATTTTAACACCACTGATACAAAACTGATTAACTCTTTGTAACCTAACACATTAGGTTGCTCTTCGGACAACGGGCAAATTTAACACGCGGTGTAAATTGTAAACTAATACGACTCAGTGAACTCATGTTGTTTCTTACATGTCTTAATATTGTCACTTCTCGGGTAAGTTGTACCATTAATCAAATTCACATTCGTTCAAATGAAAATAGTTACAACACTTTCACGACATGAAACCAGTCTGTCACAGAGCAATGTTAGTGTGGCAAGACTAACCAATCACTAACTCTCTTACTCATACGTAGCACTTGCTCAGCCTATTGAATTGTGTCTTTTTGGGACGTGAAATACGGTGGCGGCAATGTTATGGAGTTTCCGCTACTCTCTGCTTTCATGCCATCAGCATCAAGTGTATCTATCTGCGGCTTGCAACCCAGTGGGCGTGTCCCATAGTAGGCGTGTCCTATAGTGGGCGTGTCGCATTGTGGGTGGGTCTGGTTAGGTTTAGGGGAAGGGTCAGGGGTAGGGCTAGATTTTACCATGCTCTCACTGGCCTGGTGGGCGTGTCGTCGAGTAACGTCACACTACGACACGCCCACTCTATGACACGCCCCTGTCTTGCGAGTCGCAGATAGACCCTTCTCATCAGCATAGGAAGCTAGCATAAGAGCTAAGCTAGAGTTACGCTAGGCCTCCAGAAGCAGACCAGCGGGTAGCTTACAAATATCAAATATAGTTGTTAGGAAAGAAACAAGTATATCTTTATGAATCTGCATGAAAGTTGTTAAAATCCCAGAAATATGGTGGTTCTCAAAATTCGAGACCAGGTAAGTGATCTTGTGTCAAAGGCTGGCATAAGTTTAAGCTAACATGGGTTGACTCACATTAGCTTAGCTTCCCCCATTTCTGCATTCGCCAACGGAATGTAATTCGACTCTCTCCAGCTACTATCTGAAACGGTAGCATTTTGTATATGCATTCCTTGTAAATAAAATCAAATTGCTACTGATAAGGTAAAATCCAGTTGTAACACAACCAGCGTAATCGCATCTGATATCTAGTTGATAGCATCTTATTTACATAAGAGATAAAAGCGATTATTGAGTGAAACTAGCCAATGATACAGTGAATATGTCCAGCAATTAGCCATAGCCAACGTAAAACGCTCTCAGCTACTCACTGGGGGAGGAATAGGTAGGAGATTGTGACAAAGCAACTATGAACTGGGCTTAAGTGGCTATTTAAACGAGAATGTTCGGTTTAATAATAGCCACCAAATCCCTGTAATGAAGTGTGAGATGATTGCCATAGCAGCCACAGCGATCTGTTGATTGTGATATTACTGTGACAACTGGACGTTGTGGCATAGGTACATTTTGGCAACATAAATTAATGAGATTCGTAATCGATAAAAAAGAACATGACATTTAAGCACTGAAGATTTAATGTAACCTTTACACAGACTAGTATAATTTGTGATCTTGCCTCAACATTACCAGGAATTGTGATAAGAGGTGCCAGGAACACTAGAAGTGGGATCTGTCAGAAGCCAGTTTAGTAATTTTCATATTTTTTAAAGTATGTGAAGTGGCATAGATAAATATACATTTGAGCCTGTAGCAAGTTTACATATTTCAGAAATGTTTTATGAGTCATGAAGTAAGTAGTTTCCCAAAATACCTTTCTGCTTAGTTGTGTGTGTTTGCAGGTTTATCGCTGTGTAATTCTCATATTATGAATGAGGTGGCTGGCAGTTTGGTGGTACTAGACATGTGTCTTTTCTGGTATATTTACCACTTGACACCTCCTTCTCAAAACGAGAATAGCTCTGTATAACAATTCTAAGTGCTTGTTTTGCACATGCCTGCTATTCTTGTCACATATGTACGTGCATGTGTCATTTATTGTCTGCGTGCTTGAATGATCGTGTGCCTGGGCTCCTGTGAGCTGGTAGAGTTGCCAGAGAGCTGTCTCCATGGTGATGGTATTAACTAGCCTGGCTCGTGTATGGAGAGGAGGTGCACAGTGGAGCAGCCAGAAAGGAGCATAGAAAATCTCTGACACCGCTCAAGCAGGACTGGAGAAGTGAAAACAGAAAATGCAAATCTGTCTGTCTTTTACACTGTGAAGGAAGTACAGTAATCATTAGTGGAAGCAGCACAATTGCCCTCTGTTATTCTGAATTTGTCAACAGTAACTCTACCCTTCATTATGCCCTGCAGACATTGATGAGCATTATAAAAACTAAATGAGAGGATTGTCCTGTGTTTATAAAGAAGCAGCTGTCATTTACTTACTCCATAGATGGCAATGGTACTTCTTGTTTTGCTTATTCTTTGATTGTCAGTTTAAGATGGTTCATAAGTATAACATTTTTCTAAGGCCCATGGTTTCTCTTGATGGTTTCAGTCTACTTCAAAGGCAACAATTCCCCTGCAGCCATGTTAACTTTAGTGCTAATGTCTGTTAGGAGGCATTATCAGGAGGCTTATTTAGAAATAAAGAATAGTATACAATAATCTTTTGCATCTTTTGGTTTTTAGTCCCAACATTGTATCTACGTGTTGTTAGCTCAATTATTTTGCGTAAGAACTGGCATTACTATTAAAGCTGAGGAGTAAAGTGCTTGACTACATGTTTATCGCTTCCAAAAACCTAGACTTGATATGCCACAGATGCATATTAGGAGGTTGTGAAGCAAACCAGGTTGGGTCCAATATAAACTAGTTTCGCTGGACTAAGTTGGAAAGTTGTGTTGTCCAAGCTTTCTATGAAAACCCATACAAGCTGCTCAACTACTGTTAAACTAATGAATTTCCAGGCTAGCCTGTAGGGATGTAACGATATGAAAATTTCATATTACGATTATTGTGTCCAAAATGATCACAGTTATCATTTTTATCACGGTATTGCAGAAATACCCCTCAACATCATTAAAAATATCCAAAATGGGTCTAAATGTCGACTTTGTCTATTCTAAAGAGGGAAAAATCTTAAGAGTACTGTCTATGTGGGCGCCTTTGTTGCCTTCCACCATGTTTTTGTAAATTAGACATTGCAAACTGCAACTGCTACCACTTTTCCAGCCAATGAGTAGCATCACTGGGAGTTTTCAAAGTGCAGTAATCAGTAACGGTTTTCACAATAATTAAATTTAGAAACGATATTACTAATCGTTGGTAATTTCGTCACAGTTAACCATTTTACCGGTAATCATTACATCCCTACGAGCCTGGTTGATTTAAATGAGGGTGAGAAGTTTTAGATGTGAAAGAGAAAGGTGTCCTGTTAATCAGTGTGACTGTATTTGTTCTGACTCTACAGTAAGATAAGACTGCAATTAAAATAAGAATATAATAAGAACTATGCTCATGGAAATAGTTGCATCCAAGAGAAGGGCTGTTGAAATGTAAATTTAGTCATCTCTAAAGTAATGAATGAACCTCGTTTAATATTTATTCAACTTTAGCAAGTGAGGTTGTATGTCAGACAAATAAAGGTCCATATAAGATGATACAGTTTTCCATTGCACCAACATTGCAGTACGCAATTCTTAAAACCTGCTATCCCTTGGCTCCTTTTGTGGCAGGTTCATCCTGCTTCTTTGTTGTATGCTTTGCTTTGGATACTGTCCATCATTCTTTTGAAACAAAAACAAATGTTTCTATAGAAGTACAGACAAAGGCAAATGCAGTGATTCAGTCTTTTACAAGAAGTGTTGGTGAAATCCTTGAACAATGCAGGGCCAGTCAGTAAAACTTTCATATGGTTTAGTTTGTTTGTCTTAAAATCAATGCTATTTTTGGTTATAGTTAATACTTTTGGGGTTTAGCTCCTCACACAAACACTTCTGAAAATATGCCTTGGATGATTCCCCCTCAAGAAGGCGGAGCAAATTTAACTACATTTTTAAAAGCCAAGCCAGGATTGGAAAAGGCATTAGAGTCAGGCTTTGCAAAGACCTTCATCAGTCCTGTCCAGTTCATTGACTAACCATCTTGCTGTCTGTGATCTTGTTGGATGTGATGATCCAGATCATCTGTTTTTTGTTGTTGTAGTGTTTTGTTTTGTTTTTTCTAATATCCGGAGACCTATCTTTCTTAAGTTTTAGATTTTTTCTGGAGGCAAAGTGAAGATGAGCAACTCATCTCTTTTTTTTGGAATTATGGCTGGACCTGCATTTACTGAAGACTAATTTTTATCTCTGTGCTTTAAGATATATGTTGTTTTGATTGCCAGCACACAGTGAACACAGAACACTACTACAAAGTGATTGTTGCCATTTGTCACTGTCAGATTAAATGTCTGAGAACATCGTAGTATGAAATATTGAGATATGATCTTCTTGTCAGAATATATTTTCAAACATCTGTTACAACCTTTTCTCATGCCTTTGTATTTTTGTGAAATATCTCCGTCACTTCTCTTCAGTTTATGTTTTTCTATGATGAAATTATTTGATCTATACAAATAGATACAATACAGCAGATGAGTCGTGTCTGTATTGTGGTGCTTGATGATGAGGATCCTGATATCTCCTTTAGTCCTAAGGTCTGGTTTCTCAGATTTAACTTTGTTTGCTTGGCACATTAGACAAACAAGAAACAACTAGCATTTCATTGGAGACAAAATGTTGCAGTGGTAATTTGGAATGGTGTTACACTTTGTCTGTTAATATTTTTTGACACAGCTCTTCTCTTTTGCAGCCAGCTTTGCTGAAAGCTATTTTTAATGTCGACCCAGATGAAGTCCGTTCACTCATTTTCAAAAAAGAGGATGTGAATGCACAGGTAATCCCCACAGTCATCAATTTCTGCATCTGTTTCCTCATATTGTTATAGTTTAATAACATCCCAGCAAAACCAAATTTAAAATCTCTGATGTATAATTGTCCTTGAAAGACCTCATACAACACTTTGAGTCAATAGTTGCATACAATTCAGCACACAGTCTGTTTTTACTGTTCCCACTGCATGATGTGGCTCTGCTTATTTTATTGCATTCCTCACTGTTACTGTTTTGGTGGGGGTGTTTGTTTCAAAATCTGGCTGGTTTGTACTTGTTTGTGTTTTACTGCAGTGCTTTTTCTCAATTTCTGTCTAGCCCCATGGTGGCTGAATGTTTGTCTTATCTATTTGTTACATGTTCATTCTAACACTACAATGTTGTAAACTGGGAAGAGAGTAAATAAAGTGGTGTTTTGTTGTCAGAAGAGACAACTCAAGTTGTTCTGTTTAACTTTCATCCTAGCAGCATCTCTGATCTCTTCTTTATTTTTTCTTTTTTTTGTTGTTTTTCTTAAACAGGACAATGAGAAGAGAACTCCACTGCATGCTGCTGCCTATCTTGGGGATGCAGAAATCATAGAGCTGCTGATTCTTTCAGGTACATTTTTGTAATTGACATTGGTATTTAGCTATTTTTTTTGCCTGCAAGTTACTTTGAGTGTTGAAGTCTAGTTCTCTACCCCACAGTAGAAGTTTGCTGTTTGAACTGTGAATTCTGGCTCGTTTAGATGTGCTGTATTGGAAAAGCAACAGATATGACCATGTTTATCATCCTGTCTGTGCAAACAATGTTCTAATAAACTTTAGATCTCCTTTAACCTTGGAAATCGCCAAATGTTTCCCATACTACTCATGTAGGCTCTGACATCTTGGTTTCTCTCTTCTGAACCAAAGGTAGTGGTCACTGACTGATGTTGCATGTTTAAAAGCTAAACTAAACAAGTAGAATATAAAACATGGTGGAGTACATATTTCCTGATGATGCATTTAACATAGCTTAAGTGCTCGTGGCTCAGCCCTCTTAGCCTGATCTTATCTTGCTGAAAAGACCCAGTTAATTCTTTTCAAACTGTTACAGTACTTGTCATCAAACTGTATGACATGAAATAGTCTGACAGCCACTGTCCTCTGACCCGTAGGTGCGAGAGTAAATGCCAAAGATAATAAGTGGCTGACTCCCCTGCACCGGGCTGTGGCCTCCTGCAGTGAGGTATGCGAATGTTCCTCTTCCTCGGTGTTATATCTGTGTCATGTCATTGGTAGTATTTTTTTATATCCAAGTTATGTGGAATGTGAGCATTTCTGGTATGTTTTCTTCCAGGAGGCTGTCCAGGTGTTGCTAAAACACTCTGCAGATGTAAACGCCAGAGACAAGAACTGGCAGACGCCGCTTCACATCGCAGCAGCCAATAAGGCTGTCCGCTGTGCTGAAGCCCTTGTTCCTCTTCTTAGCAATGTGAATGTATCAGACAGAGCAGGCCGGACTGCACTGCACCATGCAGCCTTCAGCGGTCACTTGGAGGTAACATGAAACCCAAAGGATTCTTTGATACAGCTGTAAGCTGGACTCAAGGGCTGCGTTGATGCTGTTAATATTGATTTAGTTGTGCTGTAATGAATAGAAATGACAGCGCATAAAGCAAAAGAAATGTTAATTTAGAGGCTTGATGCTCTATTGTGGCTGCACATTCTGTCTGGTCATCCTAAGAACTACTGTAGTGCTCCTCTTTTTGGTAGATGATGTGTTATACTTCTCTGAAAATGAGTGCCAAGTAAGTTTTAAATGTAAAACTGTCAAATGGGGCACATATACTCACTGGCCACTTTATCAGGTACATCTACTAGTACCGGGTTGGAACCCCCTTTGCATTCAGAACTGCCTTAATCCTTCATGGCATAGATCCAAGAAGGTACTGGAAACATTCTTCTGAGATTTTGCTCCATATTGCCAAGATAGCATCACGCAGTTGCTGCAGATTTATTGACTGCACATCCATGATGAGAATCTCCGGTTCCACCACATCCCAAAGCTCTGTTGGTTTGAGATCTGGTGACTGTGGAGGCCATTGGAGTACAGTGAACTCATCGTCATGTTCAAGGAACCAGTCTGAGATAATTCACACTTTGTGACAAGGTGCATTATCTTGCTGGAAGTAGCCTCCAGAAGATGCTACACTGTCGTCATAAAGGGATGGACATGGTCAGCAACAATACTCAGGCAGGCTGTGGTGGTTAAACCATGCCACGATGGTACTTAGGGGCCCAAAGTGGGCCAAGAAAATCTCTCCCACACCTGTTGCCTTCCTATCAACTCTAATCAGTCTGGCCATTCTCCTCTGACCTCTGGCATCAACAAGGCATTTGCGCCCACAGAATTGCTGCTTACTGGATGTTTTCTTTTCTTCAGACCATTCTCTGTAAACCCTAAAGATGGTTGTGCGTGAAAATCCCAGTAGATCAGCAGTTTCTGGAATACTCAGACCAGCCTGTCTGGCACCAACAACCATGCCACTTTCAAAGTCACTTAAATCACCTTTCTTCCTCATTCTGATGCTCGGTTTAAATTGCAGCAGGTGGTCTTGACCACGTCTACATGCCTAAATGCATTGAGTTGCTGCCATGTGATTGGCTGATTAGAATTTTGCGTTTACGAGCAGTTGGACAGGTGTACCTAATAAAGTGGCCGGTAAGTGTATAACTTCCTGATCTCAGCTCAGAGGAAGTGTCTCTGCTGGCCTCAAAACTATGTAAACACATTGGGCATTGAACAGGGTGTTATAATGACATGAAACAACATTTAAGAAGTTTAAGGTGAAGTTATAAACATCTTTGTTCAGCTCAACTCACTACCTGCTGTTGGCAGCTCTGCCAGGCCAGCTGTTTACTTTTTACAGCCATCGCATAACATGTTGTCCTTGCATGTAGCTATTGATACTTGCTCGGCTCCTTACTGCTTTGACAAGGCATTTTGTTTTTAATGTATTGATTTGTTTGTATGGAGTTTAACAACTACAAAATTAAGCTTTTAGAAATGGTGTTTTGTACAAGTTGTGGCCTGATCTTACCCTCTGCTCTAGACAAAAGTACAACTGTGCTAAGCTTGTGCTGCAGTGTTAATAATCAACCTTTTCATGTGGGAATTGCACAAATGTAGTCCTGTCATGCAAATCCTAACATCAGGGCAAAGTACAAACTGGTTTATTTTTTTGTTTTTAAAAAAATGCTTATGACCATTTTGAGTTTTCAGCCATGACTGCAGACTGGCACTGTTGAGTAAAAGACATGCAGTGTGTCCCACTCAAAGATACTGTGTGCTCAGACTGTTCTTGTTCTTGTGCTAACAGGCAAATTACCTATTATCATGTACATACTTGCAAATCAGTGGTCTTAAACGTGGAAATGTTTCATCAAGTTTTTATGCAGAAACGTGTAGGAGGCATCCAGGGAGCCTTTTAGTTATTGCTGTATTTCAGGAAAGCACAAGTTTAGGAGTGATGAAAGGTAGTTTTAGACTGTAACTTTGTAACTGACCTGCCACAATTTACTGCTAGTTTACACATTGTGAGTTGTCTGAAAAATCTTACATGTTGATATCTCTTTGTCACTACAGTTGTTGGCATATCTTCATTAAGCAGATGTGAAATATTAAAAGTATTAAAAGTATCAAAAATTTCCCCCAAATTTTCCAAAACAAATTACAATCTTGTAGTTCAGTAAGTCATAGTTAGGTTAAATCAGGCAGCTGTGTGTTGGGTGAACAAGTTTCCATCAGTAAGGCATTGAAGGTACTAATTACGCAATAGTTATGACTAATTACTCAGACTGTGAAAGGAAGTCATGTTCTGGTTTCAGCTTCCCCTGATGGATATCCTGACTGCTCTTTTTAATTCTCTTTTTTTTGTTGTTGCTGTTAGATGGTGAGGCTATTGCTCTCCAGGGGAGCCAACATCAATGCTTTTGACAAGAAAGACCGGCGTGCTATCCACTGGGCAGCCTATATGGGTAAAAAATAAAAAATAAATAAAATGAACTTATATTTATGCATGTAGCTTCAGGAATACTTTTTTTTTCTGCTACCAGTCTGTTTTTCCTGTTATGCTTTAAATGTGAACAAGCCGCACAAATACATTTACAAGAAGCTTCTGTTAGACTTTAAAACAAATAAATTGTCACCTTTTTGTCTGTAGGGCACATAGAAGTGGTGAAGCTGCTGGCATCTCATGGAGCAGAGGTGGCTTGTAAAGATAAGAAATCTTACACCCCCTACATGCAGCAGCCTCTAGTGGAATGATTAGTGTTGTCAAATACCTCTTGGACTTGGGGGTGGATGTAAGTTCTCCTGCTTATTATCATTACACAGATAGTGTTTGGTGTATGTCTGTAATGATTGTATTGTGTGATTAGAAGAGTACCAGTCCTGTGTTGGTGTTAGTTTGTCCTGATGGAAACAGCTGCGTCATGACAACTCTTTTCTGTTTATCTTGTGTAGATCAATGAGCCAAATGCATATGGCAACACGCCGCTCCACGTGGCCTGCTACAATGGGCAGGATGTAGTAGTTAACGAGCTCATAGAGTGTGGAGCAAATGTCAACCAGGTGAACATGAAAGGTTTTGCACCTCTCCATTTCACCGCCGCTTCACGTCATGGCGCGCTCTGTTTGGAGCTTCTTGTGTGCAATGGGGCTGATGTCAATATCAAGGTGAGTAGAGCTACAATGTTTGCCCTTGTTACTTGTAAAAAAAGAGTGCAAACTGGTCCTGGACGTTGTTATTCCGTATCACCAATGGTGACAAGTTGACACTGAAATTTGTTAGCACGCAGATTTAGTTTAGTTTTTAGATGCATATTTTTTATAATTGATAGTTTGGGGAGGTCTGTGTATATGGGGCCTCAACCTTTAGACACACTTAACTTTAGAAGAAATGTGATAGTTGGATGTTTCAGTCACAGGTCTCTGGCAGTTTAGCTTTTCACTGGCTGCCGACTTACAATTCCTCCCCTGCCATCTGCTCTAAAATATCAAACATGCTAGATATTCCATCATAGTGGGACGTGTCTGCTAGCATCTCAGATGCTATTTTACTCACAGCAATTAACGACTGCCAATCAAACCACCAACTTGCATCAGATCTGACCTATTAATCTGTGATCCTCAATATTTGTCTATAACTGTAAAATTATGTTTAAATTCTCTTTGTGTGAACTACTGGAGGCCTCAGATCAAATCACAAGTGGCGTCTTGTGATGCATTGTATTGCTTAATGTCATCTGACACTCTTATAGCTGTCCACCTGTTATCAGATTACCCAAGATGTGGATCCCTGACAGAAACAGTCTTTATTTGTGTGGATGTGGGGTTGGGTGATGAATTCATGTAGTCAATTAATCATATTTGGTGTTCATAAAGATTTACTTTTATAAAAATTGAGATTTTTTTCCTCCTTTAATCTGCACTTGAAACGCTCTCAAAAAATCAATTAAATTTGGAAACTGGATTTGGTTTGAAAAAATCTGAGATTTTATTTTTTGTCCATATCTCCAAGCCCTACCTGGAGGCATACAATTGAAAGACTTCATTATTTGGGTATGTTTTTTTGTTTCACTTCAGAGTAAAGATGGTAAGACTCCCCTCCACATGACAGCGATCCATGGAAGGTTTTCGAGGTCTCAAGCAATCATTGAAAATGGTGAGCTCCAGTATAAAAGCCAGCCTGATAGACTTTGTGTCATTCTACTCTGTAAAACTTGCTTAGTAGTGTAAAACAACTAATTGCTTACCCCCCCCCCCCCCCCCCCCCCCCCGAAGGTGCTGAGATTGACTGTGAAGATAAGAACGGAAATACACCACTACATATCGCAGCTCGATACGGACATGAGCTGCTAATTAACACCCTCATCATTAACAGAGCTGACACAGCTAAGTAAGTGAGCTGCTCTGCAGATTGTCTTTTTCCCTGCAAGAGTTCCAGCTTGCACATTGAGAAAGAGCTTGTCATTTCAAAGGTTTCCAAGACCGAAATGTAGAGTTATGTGACTGATATAATTGGCTACACATGCATTTCAAATGGAGTCTCCAACTCTGTAGTATACAGTTTTATGTGTGAGCAGGCAAGTCTCTGCCTAGGTGTCAGTAATTCTCTTATCATCTTAGAAAGAAAATTGAAAAAAGCTCATGTGACAAGGTTAATCAGTATAAGTTGTCTTTTCAGACGAGGGATTCATGGCATGTTTCCACTGCATTTGGCTGCTCTCAGTGGCTTCTCAGACTGCTGCCGAAAGCTCCTGTCTTCAGGTGAACGTGTATTTTCGTATTGTGAGGCAGTCTAGCTTACAAAATCTCAAAAGCCTTTCATTGAAATGGATATTTAAAAATTAAAGCGTAAAATTTTAGCACATTAAAACCTGCAGAAGGTTATTCATAACACTTTGCCACGTCCACAGGCTTTGATATTGATACTCCTGATGACTTTGGAAGAACCTGTTTACATGCAGCAGCTGCTGGAGGGTAAGTACAAGACAGCTTAATTTTAGGTTAAACGGTTACTCTTAAAATGTAGTTCACAAAAAAAAAAGATAAACAGAATAATTGTGAGATAAGTCATATTCCACTGCAATAAAACTCTTTTTCCTCTTAGAAACCTGGAATGTCTCAATCTTCTGCTCAACACTGGGGCAGACTTTAACAGAAAGGACAGCTTTGGCAGGTTTGTAGCTTTTCAAGGTGGATTTGGATCAGGGATTAAATTTGAACAGGGAACTAAGCTGTGTTTGTTTTTCCAGGACCCCGCTGCACTACGCTGCTGCCAATTGTAACTACCAGTGCTTGTTTGCTCTGGTGGGCTCTGGGGCCAGCGTCAATGATTTAGATGAGCGGGGATGCACTCCTCTCCACTACGCCGCCGCCTCTGACACAGATGGAAAGTCAGTAATGCTTAGAAATTCCTGTTTGTATTCTTCCTTTTTTAGGATGTGGTTTATGTGGGTGGAATGGCTGCTGCTTGTGGGTTTCTATGGATAAAAGATCACTTATTTAGTGTAAGGGTTGAGCACTGTGAGCAAAGATGTTTTTCCCTTGACTACAGCATCTTTGCTGTATCAGCAGGTGCCTGGAATATTTACTTAGAAATGATGCGAATCCAGGGATCCGGGACAATCAGGGCTACAATGCTGTGCATTACGCCTCGGCGTACGGACATCGCCTCTGTCTAGAGCTGGTGAGGATTACATTCCACTTAAGAGTCATCATCTCCATATGTTTTTAATTATTGTTTTTCTTTTCATTATTTGCTTTTCTTCTCCATTCTTTGACAGATTGCAAGTGAAACCCCCTTAGATGTGGTAAGTTGATTTGTGCTTTTCATCACTGTGCATGTCTTGAAATTATATGTAAAATAGCCCGCAATGCTATGAATATCTGTGGTAATGAAACTCAAGAATGAGAACATGATTGTATCTGTAGTGCACTCTAACTTGTGTACCTCATGTTCAGCTAATGGAAACCTCAGGGACAGACATCCTGAATGACTCAGATGTCAGAGCTCCCGTCAGCCCGCTCCATCTTGCTGTGAGTAGTGTTTTATACTTGTTGTCAGACTCCTCCTCTATATTTCAACCAGCAGAGAACTGGTTTATGTTGCTGCATCAGTTCTGTTTGGGAACCGCAAGTTTTGTTTTCAGGAGCTTGGTGCACACCCATTTACCAACAACAGCATTGTGACCCTGTTTATCCCTGTACTGAACCTGGCTCTCATTGGGAACAAATATTTTATGCACTGTAGCAACTTATCAAATACTTATCCCAATACTTACATTTTTGGATTTTTTTTCTCCCACCCCTACCTGATACTAGAGGCAACCAGATATCAGTTCTGTGACTGTCAAAAATTCACTTCAGTGAGAAGTTGCATGATATTTTTTATTGATTTAATTTAACTGATTAACAGTGGATTCATCTTTTTTTAGGCATACCATGGTCACCATCAAGCTATGGAGGTTCTGGTGCAGTCTCTGCTGGATTTGGATGTTAGAAACAGCCAGGGACGGACACCCCTAGACTTGGCTGCCTTTAAGGGCCATGTAGAGTGTGTGGACGTCCTAATCAACCAGGGAGCCTCCATCTTGGTCAAAGATTTCACCCTGAAGCGAACTCCAATACATGCTGCAGGTACACATTTGGTGTTGGCCACAAGTGAACTTGCTTTATTCTGCATTTTCAGACTTAAATTTAATGAGTAATACCAATGGTCTGTTCTTTGCTGC
The DNA here is from genome assembly GCA_023101725.1 of Atherinomorus stipes. Classification (NCBI taxonomy): domain Eukaryota; kingdom Metazoa; phylum Chordata; class Actinopteri; order Atheriniformes; family Atherinidae; genus Atherinomorus; species Atherinomorus stipes. The sequence continues at coordinate 203,182 of JALJCO010011978.1, forward strand.
AGCTACTAATGGTCATTCAGAATGTTTGCGTCTGCTGATTGGAAATGCTGATCTTCAAAGTGCAGTAGATATTCAAGATGGTAACGGACAGTAAGTAAATTTTTTTTTTATCTTTTTTTGAATTGCCCTCCAAGTCATTCTTCTAAAATAGTTGCTGATGTGATTATCTGTTCTCTTTCAGAACCCCTCTCATGCTGTCAGTCCTGAGTGGACACACAGATTGTGCATATTCTCTTCTCAATAAGGGAGCCAGTGTAGAAGCCAAAGACAAATGGGGCAGGACAGCTTTGCACAGAGGAGTAAGTATATGTAACAATTCTTATGTACAATGTATTCAACTCACACTACAGTGCTGTGGAGCAATTAAATATACTGGCATTTATACTTCTGCTACTACCAGATGTTAGATGGGTCGTGTGACTTTTTAACATTTACAAAGTAGTTTTAGTGGATAACTTTGTCCTCTGAAAGGTTGTTTCAACTTTCTGAGAGGATTTTTTTTTTCTCATACTCTCAACATTTATGACCACAGTTGTGCTTGTATTTCTCATATTGTTTTTAATGTGGAGCAACCCTGCTCAAAAACCAGAAACCATTGTGTTTTGAAAGACTGCACATAAAAGATTTTCATCAGCTTCATTTATATTGAAGTTGAATGCAAAACTGTTAAGTTTCGGCACCCCTGAACAAAAGGCTCATTTTGTAGATTTTTTTCTTTCTTCAATTAGGTTAAATGCTTTAGTGCAATATCACCTGATGAAGACTCGTAAGCATGGGTATGAATTACAATTTTTATGGTGGTTAAAGAATTCTATCAATTCAGTACGTAACAATTCGGTGTTGGCACATAAAAAGATAAAAGGACATGATTTGTGATTTCAAGAGCTTATATTTTTGTCCGACTTGTCAAATCTTTGGTAATATTTCTTATCCATGGGGCTCCCCTGAGCAAATGACTGGGTTTGAAAAATGTATAAATGATGCCAGCACAAAGTTGCTTTTATGAGGTTTAGATAACATTCAAGGAAGTTCAGTTTCTTTGTATATGGTCTACAGGGAAGAATCTTCTTAAAAAGAGAAATTTGAACTTGGACCATATCAAAAAGAAAGTCTGCTTATAAAGTAAATAAAGAAAAATTAGAATGAATCAGCCCCTTAAAAGTTAAGAGAAAATATCTGGACACAACAGTATGTTTTGTAGCATATGATAAAGAGAAAGCATTACCAACTCACAGGTAGGTGGACATAGTCAGCTTTAAGTTTATGTGACAACAAGTGATGCAGTTAAAATTGCTTGAAAAATAGCAGAAATTAAGTAGAACCTGTGAATTTAATATAAACATCTTGCAGTCAGTCAAGAAACAAAGTGAGGAGAGGCGTGCCTCCACAACAAGACCATGAATCCAAACTGATTTCAAAACTCACCACAAATAATTTGAAGAAACTCAAGCTGAGGTTTTTTTGGAACAGAGCTCACATTCCTATGACCTGAATTATATTGAAATTCTGTGGGGAGATTTGTGTGTGTGTGTGTGCGTGTGCATGCAAGGCAGCTGTAAAGCATCAGAGAACTTTCACCTACTTGTATATAAAAGTGTCTCCGTTCAATCTGTCAGCTGCAGAGATTGTTTTTACAGCATTTTTATAAAAGAAAAATCTGATTTTTATTCAGTTTACTGACATGGGTTTAAACTTGACTTACAGAGGTATCTCATTCTTGTGAAACTGTCATCAAATAAAAGCTGTTTTTCTATCCTCAGGCAGTGACTGGTCATGAGGAGTGTGTGGAAGCCTTGCTTCAGCACAGCGCCAACTTCCTGGTGCGAGACTGTAAAGGCCGCACGCCAATCCATCTGGCAGCAGCATGTGGACACATAGGGGTACTGGGAGGCCTTCTGCACGCTGCCCAATCAGTGGAAACACTTCCTGCCTTACCAGACAACCAAGGCTACACTCCACTGCACTGGGCCTGCTACAATGGTACAAACAAGGGGTTTAAAGACCTTGAATAAAGCAAGCTAAACATTTACAGACATAGTAACTGATGTTTAGTAATGCTTGCTTTTGAATAACAGCCGACAACAGAAGGAAATGTAAATTTACAGTAGGCATGCTCATTTTTTCTGTCTAGAGCTTCTTTATTACTGCTTGATGCAGTCTTTTTTGTTTGTTTTTTGCACAAAAAAATTTCATTTTGACACATTGACAGATTTTCTTAACTCTTCATGATGAGGGCTGGGTTCTAACCAATGCTTTATTTCCTGCAGGTCATGATACGTGCGTTGAGGTTTTGTTGGAACAGGAGGTTTTTCATAAGGCTGAAGGCAATGCTTTCAGCCCTCTCCACTGTGCTGTGTAAGTTCTTAAGCTGCTTCTGTTTCAATCAGTGTGCCAGTGAGAAACACTTTAAACAATTAAGCTGTGTGGGGTTTTTTGTTTTGTCTTTCCTTCTTCCAGAATCCATGACAACGAAGGTGCTGCTGAGATGTTGATAGACACTCTGGGCCCTGCAATTGTCAATGCCAAAGACAGCAAAAACAGGTATACAAAGTCACAGAAGTGTAGCAGCTATTTCAACCTTTTAGAGGTCTCTAACAATTTATTCTAGAAACATGGTTTGGTGAAAAGTTAATATCCAGAATAGTAACACTGGGTTAAAAAACATGCCTTCCCTTGATGGTATTTGTACAGGACCCCTCTGCATGCTGCTGCCTTCACTGACCACGTGGAGTGTCTGCAGCTGCTGCTGAGCCACAACGCTCAGGTCAACAGCGTCGATGCTGCAGGGAAAACGCCACTCATGATGGCTGCTGAGAATGGCCAGACCAATGCCGTTGGTACGAATACTTCTGTATTTTTAACCACCAACTGGGAAATATTACAGCAGTGCACAATAATCAGGGCAATATTTAGGACATAACTTGGGCAATATCGAATTATTTTCTTGTTTAGCTGGATTTAATCACTTCATTCTCACACTTAGAGCTGCTGGTGAGCAGTGCAAAAGCAGATCTTACTCTGCAGGATGCTGTGAAGAACACTGCACTTCATCTGGCCTGCAGTAAGGTTTGTATTACCATGTGGTGGCACTGTTGTCACTTTACAGCTGCTAATACTTCACTTTGTGCTGTACATTTGCTGCATTCTCTTTTCTAATGCATGTCGCTGTTATAAACATTATTACATTGCATTTGTTTTCTACAGGGACATGAAACCAGTGCCTTGTTGATATTGGAGAAGATTACAGACAGAAACCTTATAAATGCTACAAATGCCGCCTTACAGACGTATGTATCAAACTGTTATATCATGAAATTGTAATGGCAGATTTCTGTGGAAATTGCAAATATTAGTTTAATGTAGAGAGCACAGTACAAGTTCTCCTTCAGCACACTGAGGGATGTATCTTTCTTTTAAGGCCTCTACACGTGGCTGCAAGAAATGGCTTGACTGTGGTGGTTCAGGAGCTGCTTGCAAAGGGAGCCAGTGTCCTTGCAGTCGACGAGAATGGTAAATACACTGTAGCATTTCTTAAGTATCCATCTGATGGACACAACAAAATGAAGAAGTAGAAGGCTACTATTATGAAAAATTCTAGCTCACAAGTTGAGGCTTTTTGATAATAATAATGCATGATGCATAATGCTTGTAGTTGTGGAAGAGGGATCATATGCAGACAGTTAAACGGCATATTTGATTTTATGGGGGCTTCATGTTCAGTGGCTTGATTGTCACCAGTTTTTTCCTTTGAAATTGTTCAGCTGTTATTTTTATTACAACTCATATGCAACCATATGAGTTGCCCCCTGCTGGTCATTAAATAGAATGCAGATTTAAGGCATTAATTTTACCTTCACAGTTGAACCAGGTTGGCTTGTCCATCTTCTACAATTTACAGTCTTGACTGTTTGCACATGAACTAAATGTTTTATATCGATAACAAGTTAGAATATATCTTGATAAGGCTAAGTTGTTAAGAAAGTCTCAGATTTAGGTTAAATGGAAGTAACAAAGGCTACTTGAGAAAACAAACTAAAAAAATATGGGTGTTTTATGAATTGATCAAGTAAACAAAAAAGCCATATGCAAGAATGCTTTCTTTCTCTTTTGTAGCACAACTTGTCTTGCCTTTCTTTGTACTTGTGCCTGAAGTGACATTTTTGGTTGTTTTTGACATTTTTTATTTAGATGGGTGGTAGTAAATTGAGAAACTTTGGTTATGTTTATATATAGCTAGGTCACTACAGAAGTCATTGTCTCTTAGGTAGGACAGAGTCCCAATTAAAGCATGTCAATAAAGAAACCCAACAATTGCCTCAGCATCCATTTGCCACTGATGTAAAAGGAAAGGCTCTATTAGACAGAGAGAAACCTCTTGCACTTAAGATGCACAAAGAGCAGCTTTGTGATCAGTAGCCATTAAATGTAAAAATCAGTATTGGCAGGTGTGGCTAGATCAGCACCGCCAGATTAAAAACCTGCAGATCTGAAGCTAGTTACCTGTGTAGAGGTTCAGAGATTATAAAGAAAAGCATTTGCAAAAGGATGAGGATTGAGAGGAGGGGCACTTGGTGCATCGTGTAAGGTCCCTAGACAATGTGTGCTTATAGCAGTATAACGTATTGTCCTGATCTTAGATTTTGTTTTTGTTTTTCTTAAAGCCCAGTCTTAAAAGTACAAAGAAACCAAAACTGGAAGATCGTTGCATCAGTGAAGGCTGGAAGCTTTACTTCCCCTTCTTCTGGAAACTTATCACCAAATTTATCATTTAAATTACATACCTAACGCTTTGGCATATTAGTCTTTTTCTGAATGTAATCATCAGCTTGTGTCATCACACAGATTCATTGATTTTATGGCATATGTAACAGCTGTGCATTATTCTTTCTACAGGTTACACACCTGCCTTGGCTTGTGCCCCAAACAAAGATGTGGCTGACTGCCTAGCCCTCATCCTGGCCACCATGATGCCTGTGTCCCCATGCGCCCCGGCACCAACCCTCCCTTTCAGTGCCATTAACCACTACACCACCAGCCCTTCCAAGAGCGTCACCTTTGACAGCCTGCCCGTGCTACGCGGTGAGCACAGCTCCTACTGCAGCTTCAACAACATCAGCCATCATGATGGCTTCTACAAAGATGAAGAGCTCAATGACTCTGATTCAGAGACGTACTGATGGACAGGAGGAAGCGATTAATGCATACACACACACACTGTGTCTTAAAGAGGAAAAAAAAAATCACTCGCTGCAAGCTTGGGAGGCCAGAAAAATACAAGCACCCCCACAGGAGCCTTAAAAAAGTCCCAATCACCATCAGAGAGCAAGTGAGCGGGGATGGTGCAGCAGGCTGGCCCACACTCATCCCGACCTCATCCAGCACCAGATGTCCTTCAGCAGATACTGGAACTCAGTAACCACTGCTTTACCAACACTGACTTCTAGAGTGTGAAAAAAATGAACTTGTTGGGTAGACAGCAGCTGTTGTATGGCAATAACATGCTGAAAAGGTGTGGTTGCACTCCATAGAGAGTCACACCAGCAGGGACCAAAAGACCTGGATGCATTTTAACCCAGTTTTAAATGTGTAAACAACTGAGACTGGGAATTTTAGGGTTTATGAGTTAGCAAGGATGTGGGAGGGGGTTTTTTGGTTGATATACGCACACTACATCCATCAGAATGCACTTGTGCTTCGAGTTTGTAAGTCATGCAGGGGACAAAAAAAATCATTTATTTTTCAAGATCAAAATTTTAATATACACATTTTGATGTCTTAAACTCTTTACCCTCTAGAAATCTGATCCAATGAACCTAGTCATTTAAAAATATTTGATACGTTCATCTGGTAATTGAAATGATCAGCCCTATCTTTGTATAATAACCTTGTCCATCACGGTTTAGTCTTCAAAGAATAAATTATTTGTGTACTTTTTGGTTCCTTTTTTTAAGTGTTCATTTTGTGCCTTCATTAGTTACTAAGAAAACATGGGTTTGTAGAGGCAGCTGTGAAAGTACAGTGAAAGTGCGCATTAGGTAAGTATTAAAGCACTGATCCAATACTGAGGCATCTAGGCGCAACTTTGTGAGGAGAAACACTGTAAACCAATGACAGGACAGCATTGTTTTTTTTTTTCTGCGTGATTTTTTTGTTCCTATATTAGTTTTGCTTGCTTTAACTTAAAAAGAGAAACCACTCAATAATACCACAAAAACTCCCAGTTTTGTCTGTTTAAAAAAGGATTTTAACTGGAAATATGTACATTTGCTAGCTTCAGTAGAATGGAAAGGATTTTTTTTTCCTTGCTTTTTCTTGAAGAGGAATGAAACTAGCATGTATATAGAAATTATGACTGTGAATTCAAAGTTCCAATGAATTCTTTCAGTACTGAGATTGCTGTATATTTTATGAGTAATAAATGAGTTATTTAATAATGAGTGTGAGTCTTATTTTTTCCCTGAGTATTTCCTGATTCTTTTAATACATGATGCTGTAGGACATGGTTTCAATGAACTTTTGCTTCAGTTTTGGAATACTGTGAAAGCGCATGCTCTGTCATTACATGAAAACAGCTGTTGTTAATGTGATTAGTTGCATTTTTGATTTCACAATGACATGATAAAAGACAAACTGAACAGTTAATTTTGTACAGATATATATTTCACTACCTGTGGCAAGTTTTGCAGTTTTACGGAAATTACTCATTGCTACTGAAAGCAGTCACGATGAACAGATGAAATTTTAATTATATAGTACTTTTTCACCAATCTGATAAGGGGAAAGCCTATCTTAAAATTTTGCCCAGAACTGACTTTCATTGCAGAGGCAGAAATTGGCTCATACAGTCCTGAATCTAGGGGCGGAGCTACCGGGGTGGCCCCTGGCCAATCACTGGCCACCCCCATGCTTTAATGGGCAGTACTCAAGCAGTTACAAAGACCCCAAAGCTGCTTCCAAACCACGTTTCCTTCTTATTTTAGACACTAGCTACCCCATGCAGTTGGAATTTTGAAGATCGGAGATGCAGAAGTTGAAAATCCCACCTTTAAGCTTTTCTCGCTGAGATATTGCGATTGGGAAAAGAACAGAGGAGACCCAAAACAGCTAAGAGAACCTTTGATGCATAAAATTAGCTTAATTCATGCTTGTTTTTATTCCCAAGCTAGTGGGAGCTTTTAATGAACTGATTGGCAGCACCTGGGGAGAAGGACTCCTCCCCTGGCTTAATTGGATGCAGGAGGATAAAAGCCGGTGTGCGGACAACAGGAGGGAGCACTGAGAGAGGAGACCTGAGAGGACAGAGCAGAGGACAGGTCCAGGAGGTGCAGCCAGGGGAAGACGTCAAGTTCCCCAGCTGGGGGCTCGAGAGATGGTGGCGGCGGGGTGGAAGAGTGGCTCGGGAGTCCGAGGGCGGTCCCAGACCCCAAGAGAAGGCCTACGGCCGGAGGCGCAGCCACCCAGAGGAGCGACTGCCTGGGCCAGAGAACGGATGTGGCGTCCCAGGGGAGCCTACGGCCAGGAGTGCGGCCGCCAGGAGGAACAGCCGCCACAGACCTGGGATGGAGCCAGCAGAGATGAAGAGGCCAAGAGATGCCAACCACCACAAGCCTTTTAGCCCCTTTTGTCCTTTTCTTTTAGTGCTTTTAGGTTATTTTATTACTTTTTAGTTAAGGAGTTTTATTTATTTTATTTCTTTAATAAAGCTTTTGTTTTAACCACTACCTGCTGGCAAGGGCCTGTCTTTTTTTCCACCCTCCTCTTGCAGTCGCTGGTATCTGTAAAGAATCACCTCTTACTTACATATATATATGCACTCTGAAGTATCCCCTTATTAAGGCCACCCCTATGTGGGTAATGGTCTCTCCCTGGCCACCCCAGTGAAAAATTTCTTCTCTGCCACTGCTTGAATCCAAAATGAAAATAAAGTAGAACAAATGAGCCTAAGTGATCACGTTTTACATTTTACAAGCATTTATTAAAAAATGCCAGCAATTAATTGCAAAATAGAAAAATCTATGAATAAATAAATTCTTAAAATACTAAAATGGACAACAAATGATGTTTTTCATGTGTATATACCTTTAAGACAGCTTGTGCGAGGTCACACGCCTTTCGTCCGATTATTGGCTTACAACACGGAAGTAGAATGAAGGGGGTGTGTCCATGAGGGTACATAGAGGAGGCAAAGTTTAGATAGTTCAGTAATATCCAGCCACAATAACAGTAACTAAAGCTTATTATACTTTGGTGCAACAGCTTGAACCAAGCAGGAGTCATGGACGAAGTGACAGGCGCTGAGCTGATTGCTGAGTCTCTGAAGACTCAGGTAAGATCGTTTGGAGATGTATAACAGTTAATTCTAACTTTATGCGAAAACCATGTCAAAGTTCAAGTGCTACAGAGTCAAGCTAAGAGGACCTTTGAAGCATATAATTAGCTTAATTCATGCTTGCTCATAAAAGTCTTTACTAATCCTCCTGTGGATAAGAAAAAAAATGTGTGTCCTTGCAGAAGGTGGAGTACATGTTTGGGATAGTTGGTGTTCCTGTCATTGAGGTGGCCATGGCTGCTCAAGCTGCTGGGATTAAATATGTAGGAATGCGCAATGAACAAGCGGTAAAATATTGCCATTTTTGTGCTAAATTTGCCACAAAAGTATAACAACGTAATTATGGTATCTAATACATTCTGTCACCTAACAGGCGTGCTATGCAGCTTCTGCCATTGGCTACATTACAGGGAGGTAAGACCTTGAGTTATCAAAGAAAATAATGTGAGCAACTACTGTGCTTCTTTGTAACTCGTGTTATCTGAATCCAGACCAGGTGCCTGCCTGGTGGTGTCTGGTCCTGGACTCATTCATGCGTTGGGTGGGATGGCCAATGCTAATATGAACTGCTGGTATTACACCATGATCAAACCTTTACACCACACATGCATGCTACAGCTACCGTGGTCATATAACTTATAAAATGAATATTGCTTCTGTGCAGGCCTGTGGTTGTTATTGGAGGGTCCTCAGATCGAAACCAGGAAACAGCAGGAGCCTTTCAGGAGTTCCCTCAAGTAATTCTTAGTTTTTGTAAGGTGTAATCTAACAACGCTTTATTGCACTGACACTGTTTTTGTCTTCAGGTGGAGGCATGCCGCCTGTACAGCAAGTTCTCTGCAAGACCCAGCAATTTAGAAGCCATTCCATCAGTCATAGAGAAGGTCATGATATTATCTTTTTCATTATTGATATTCTGGTTTAGCAAGACATTCAAGGGACTTGCATGATATTAACACAGATGTGACTGAAGTTTTGTCGTCTTTTGTTGCTCATAGGCAGTCCGTACAAGCATATACGGTCGTCCAGGTGCTGTATACGTTGACATTGCTGGGGACATGGTCAACGCTAAAGTGGATAGGCGCAAAGTCAGGTTTGTTGGCTTTCTTATAAGCATCAGCCTTGTAACTCAAGGTGTTTAACCCTCAGAAAACTGACTCTCCTTCAGAATAGTCTCCTGCTGTCCACCTCCACCAGTGAGTTTGGCTGACCACAGTGCTGTCAGAGAGGCTGTCTCTGTCTTAAAAACAGCCAAGGCACCTTTAGTGATCATTGGAAAAGGTAATAAAAAGCAAACATTTGCTTCATCTTTTGGAATTTATCTGACTGATTTATCTGAAGACTAAAAAAAGAAAAAAAAAAAACATCACTAATGAATGATTTCAGTGTAAAAGATCATTCATGACAACAGAAGTGATTACATGCTCATCAGGAGCTGCATATAGCAGAGGAGAGACTGTGCTGCGGGAGTTTGTGGAAATGTGTGGCCTGCCGTTCCTCCCCACCCCTATGGGAAAAGGTGTCCTACCTGATGATCACCCCAACTGTGTGGCTGCTGCCCGCTCAAGGTTAGTTACACTCGTTTTAATCAAGGCTACTTAGTTCAGTCCCATAAGGACCACAGTTCTGCAGGTTGTCAATCAGGTTGTCTCCCTGCTCCAACGTATCTAACTCAAATTAAATGGATCCAACAGCCTTTGAAGTTCTGTACAATGGCACATTAATTTGAGTCAGGTATGTTGGAGCTGGGAAACATAGAAAACTTGCAGGGCTACGGCCCCTGTAGGACTGACCTGATCAGCCCTGTTCTAAACTAAGCAAGCCACAGAACCAAGCAGTTGTATCGTTATCTCTATAAAGTTAATTATAACATCTGTATATTTTTGAATGAAACCTTTGTTGTTCTGCACATATTTTTAAAAGCTGTGGACAGATTTTGGAACAAAAATCTGTAGTTTTCAACGATTTTATGAAGTTATCTTAACTCTTAGCTTAGAAAATGAAGTATTAATTTCTGTCAAGCTGTGTGCTCATGTCAGTGATGGACAAAAGAACCACTATGAAAGACAGCACAGAGGATAATTGGCCTTTGTGTGCTCCTGATTTAAAGTTTTTAAAAATTACAAAAACTACAAGAGGTTATTATTGTGTTTTAAACCAAGCCCACCATCCAACTAAACTACGTGTGTTCATAATTGGACACCATATAAAATAATTTCTGAATTTTGGAGTTCCCGGTCAACAGGTGGCTAAAAACAAGACTCTGACGATGTCGTCTTTAAATGGTAATTCATCTCTAAAACCAGGGAAAACATTAACATGCATCCTGCTTCATAACCTTATCAAAACTTTCCACCAATGTGATGCAAAACTACAGAATGCCTTTCTTTGACCGTGCCAACAGAAATTTATTAGCATTTTTCAAGGGTTTTTTTTTTGGAGGGGGTGGGGTGTGTGTTCGAGTCATCTCAAAATGCATCAGTTCCTTTTTGAAATAACATGATAAAGTTTTTTTTTGTTTGTTTTTTTTACCATTCTTTTTTATATAAATTTAGAAAAAGAGACTGAAATCTAATTTTACACTAGTACGGAGATCCTTCACTTACTGTAGTGATGGATTAAAGAAGCTGTTATTATCTGGTAAAGGTTTGTTCAGTTTCCTCTCTAGTTAATTTAGGGTTTTTGATTGATGCTCCAGGCTCAACAGCTGATGATATTGGAAAATTAATTTTGTTGTTTTGGTCCCCTTGCAAACGAGACATAACATCTCATGGGGTTTTCCAAACTGAAATTGAAAATAAATATCCCAAATACTGACTTATTTTAGACACATGCAGAATAACTAAGATAAATATTAAGAAAATATCTCAGCCCAATGTTTTAACCCTTTTTTCGTAATGTTTTTAACCTCATCCAGAGCTCTTCTCCACGCTGATGTCATCCTTCTGCTTGGAGCCAGACTAAATTGGATTCTGCATTTTGGTCTGCCACCCAGATTTAACCCTAATGTTAAGATCATCCAGGTTTGTGCATGTAATGTGTGAAAAGTCAGTGCAGCTTTCAAATGGAAAGTGCAGTTATATCTACTTGATATAAAACCATTTAAACATTGATGTAAAAGTACTTTTTTGTTAGTTTTACTCTGTGGCATTTTGTTTGGCCATGTCTGCTACACTTAAATTAATTAAACATACTTTTCTTGCAGGTTGACCTATGTGCCGAGGAGATGGGTAACAATGTAAGGCCAGCTGTTGCTCTTCTGGGAGACATTAGTGCTATTGTCACTCAGGTATGTCCCAAGATTATGGGGATTAAGATAAATCATACCTTTATAGCTCTGGTGTGTATGTCTATTTTTAGATTTTTTTTTTCTTGTCTTTAGCTATTGATGTGTATCCGCAAAGATGGCTGGAAATATCCCTCTAATACAGAGTGGTGGAGCACACTGAGGAATAAGATGGCTACGAATGCAAAAATATCAAAGGTGACTTTAACTCACTGACTTTATGCGAAGTTTCTTAAATGATAACTTTTATACAGTTTTACAAGATTGCTTTTTATTTTTGTTTTACAGTCACTTGCTCTGAAGGCAACATTGCCCATGAACTACTATACAGTGTTTCATCACATTTCCCAGCTGCTCCCCCGGGACTGCATCATTGTCAGCGAGGGTGCAAACACCATGGACATTGGACGCACTATGTTGAATAACTACCTGCCGCGGCACAGGCAAGGCTACCTCCTTTAAGGAGATGTTAAAAGCAACCTTCTCAGCAGTGTTGGGCAATATTTAAAAAACACACAACAGTGCTATGCATAAACTGCATGTGGTGATAGAGATGAGTACAAGTTTAAGAGTTTCAGCCAAAATAACGAAGGCAAACAATAAGCACTGTGCATTTTCAAAATGTGCAAATATTTTATTTGTGATTCCTGCGCATGTACTGTATTTATTTATTTAAACATTTCTTTTAATTGTGCTTCGTAAGGCTTAGTAAATTAGTGGTACTAGTACTAGTGAGAAGAAAGAGAACATAAATGCTAAAAAAAAAAAAAAGCAGAATATTAATCCCAAAGTGCTTTAATAGCAGAAAAAGGACACACACACACACACACACACGCATGTGTATAATTACAAAGAGCAGCTGTCTTAAGAGAAAAGAATTAGATGAGGTTGCAGTTTTATTCATTAGCAAAATAAATCCACACAAAAATACTCCGCAGAAATGCCAGACTGGGAGCACAGTTTAGATTCCCCTAACTGCATGTTTTTCTCTCAACTCCACAAATAGAAATCCTCTCAATAAAAACAGTCTATTCGTTTTTTCTTTGTTTTTTTAAACAAAAATGTGAACAAATTTTCAGGGAACCAGTTTCCAATAGTTAATTTCCTATAATTATTTTACGTTTGATTGGGGAAAAAAAGTCTACTAAAGTGTAATTAGGAGATAATCCCAATGATGTGCAGGTTGGATGCAGGCACCTTTGGAACAATGGGAGTGGGCCTCGGCTTTGCTATAGCAGCAGCTGCTGTGGAGAGAAGAGACCGAAGAGTTGTCTGCATTGAAGGAGACAGTGCTTTTGGATTCTCTGGTATGGAGGTGGAGACCATGTGCAGGTTGGTTCCTTTCTAGTCAGAATACACCTTTAAATTCTCTTGTGCACCCCGATGTCAGTGTTGTCTTGTTTTTTCTTTTCCAGGTATAATTTGCCTGTGGTCATTATTGTGGTGAATAATAATGGGATATACAGTGGAGTCAGCCCTGAGACGTGGAGAGAAATGACAAAAATGGGAGATCTGACTTCTATGTGAGTCTCACATGATGGAGCAAATGGTCAAAATACTTTACATTCACTGTGACAGGGGCATCTATGAATGTAATAAACTTCAGTAAGTATGTTACCTTTTAGCGCCCCACCTGTGTCCCTCCTCCCTGAGGCTCGTTACGATGAGGTCATGAAAGCGTTTGGAGGTCGAGGCTTGCTGGTGAGAACGGTGGAGGAGCTCCGAAGGGCCTTACAGCTGAGCCTGAGCGACTGGGAGAGACCAAGTCTGCTCAATGTACTCATTGACCCTTCATCCGACAGAAAACAGCAGGTACCTACGGCCTTTAAGAAGCACATAGTCACTTGAGATGTGGTCTGTCAAAATGAAAGAACCTGCTGGAGTTCTGCTATTAAGCTTTTCATCTGAATAGTTTCCTTAGCAGAAACAAGAAGCATGATAGCTGCCATAATTTCCTGCAGCACCTCTGTTGCTTTAAAGCCAGAGTTGGTAATCCTACTCAGAAACTGGGTGAAATGGTCCTTCCATCCTGACAGTAGTCAATACATCATGTATTCATAAAAAGGAAGGAAAAAAGTCAGACCTCTGTGAGAGCTGCAGTTCTGTAAAAACTCTGACCAACCCCTGCCATTCGCACTGAAAGGCAGGAATTGGTAATTCGCAACTTATACAAAGAAAATCATAGACTGTATATAATTACGAATCGATGCCTTTATGTCTCGTTTCTGTCCCTCCCCCTCTCTCCATCCCCCACGTGACCCCCCTGTGCGCCGCTCACTGTAAACAAATGTAGCTAACAGACTGCTAACTGCTGTTGCACTAAAAAACAAAAACAAAACAACAGATAAGGAATAAGTGTTGGAGGCGTTGACCTTTGCAGTGTGAAGTTTTTACACTGCAGAAGGAGTTGGGGGTGAGTGGATTAAAGCTTTAAAAACGTGGTTTGTCAGGTGTTTAATATCAAAGCTATCCACTTAGCTGTTATCGTTAACCTGTTTGTAAAACATTAGGCGCTTTCAGACTGTAGAAACCTTTTGGAGTAACCTTTTTGGGAACCAGGCCGTTTTTTTTGCGCGTTCGGACATGTAGGAACTAGGGACCTCGGACCTCAGTTCCTATAACCTTTTTAGCTCCTACTCTGAGGCAGGGTCTTTTCGGGGTTCCATAGGAACTGAAATATGTAGGTGTTTGGTGATTGGTAGAACTGGCAAGCCCCGCCCCTTGCATGAGCTCTGCTTCTTCCAGCCATATTTAACCCTCCTGTTGTCCTCGGGTCAAAATGACCCGTCCTGTATTGAAAACTTACAAAAAATCCCCTAAACAATATTTTTTCAACTTGAAATTTCATGACTTTTTCTAGATTGACCCAAACATTAGAAAAAAGTGAACTCTTGCTTTTATTCACCTTTCATGTAAGCTGTACAAAAAAAGGTACAAAGATGTCCTTCGGGTCAAAATGACCCGTCAGTCAAATTCAGTTGAAATCAAAGTCACAGAGTCAGTTTCACACCACAGAATGCGACAATGTCTTAGTTTAGTCTCAGATCAATCAGTAGCACCCTGCACACAGATGCTGACATTAGTGATTGTGAGGACAAGAAGCCAACCATCATCCTTGACTATAACTGCAACAAAGGACGTGTGGACAACCTGGATAAGCTGATTGGAACCTACAGCTGCAGAAGGATGACGGCCGCTGGCCCCTGGTCATCTTCCACAACATTATTGATGTTTCCTCCTAAAATGCATTTGAAATTTGGAGAGAGATCATGTCTAGTAAGCGAACAAGAGGAGGGTGTTCCTGGAGCAGCTCGGAAAGGCACTTGTAACCCCGCTCATTGAAAGAAGGAAGCATGTCCCCCACACAGAAGCCTCTGCAGCAGTTGTGAAAGCTATTCAGAGTACCACATCTCCTGACCGACCTGAGGAGCCAGCTGTCACAGCCGCTGCCCAAGCTGGGGCAAGCAAGAGGAAGAGGTGTCAGTTTTGCCCAACAAAGAAGGACTGTAAAACACATACTGTGTGCTGCAGGTGTAAGAAATTTATCTGCAAAGGCTGTGCACTTGTATATTGCCCTACATGTGCTGTTGAATGAGATGTTTGTTGTTTGGTTCACATGTTCACATTTTTGTACTGTACTATACATATTCTTACATTGTTCACTGGCAAAAAAAAAAAAAACAAACAAAAAAAACAAACAAAAAACTGACTCATTGGGATGAATAAAAAATGCATTAAAAACTCCTTTTAGCACATTTCTGTTATAGAAATACTATACAAATATTACTTACCACCTATACAGGAAACAATAATACAACTGATAATGGTAGTGGTGTCTTCAATAAAATACAGTTTTCTGCCAGATGACGAGGAAAAACACAAGTATTCACACAATTTGTGGTGAATGTTAAGTTGTTTCTTCAAGCAATATAATATTTTGTGTTTAAAATTAAATTAAACTGCTTATATTGGGGGTTTAATGAAGACGGGTCATTTTGACCCGGAGGACATAGGGTGTATACAGAAAATGAGGACAACAGGAGGGTTAAAAGTCTCACAGCTGTTTAACTGTTTACTGAGATCGTAATAACAACAAGAACTATTACAACAGTAGTGTTGTAATAGTAATTTAATTTGAGAGACAGAATATGGATTCCGAAACTTGAGTTGGGTTTAAATCAATGTTCTGAACACAAGAGTGAAAGAACTATTTACAAATAACACTTGAAACCTGATCTGATTGTCTGATATCTGAGATAATAAGGAACCATTTACAATTCACTTTTCATTTCATTGTTCTTGAAACTTGAATTGACAACGGCATTTGATCATAAGCAAATTAAACTGAGTTAAGTTTATAACTCAGTTTCATGTAAATAAATGTTAAGTAAACTTGAACACAACACATAATATTTCATGAAGTATAGGCCATAAAAATGAAAAGACAGTGAATATTATCTATCATGGAAGTCTTTTCAACACTCTCCTTCATAGTAACAGAGGGACTTGAACTGCCTAACACAATCCTTTTTACTTAGGGATTTATTTATTTTTGAGATTGTTATGAACCCCAAGGGGATATTGGCTTTGCATTTCACCCAAACCCGCGGCATTACTACTAGGCTGCCCACCCCCTCCGATTTTTTGGGGGGGGGGGGGGGGTTATACTTGTATGATCCATGGGGGGAAATTAGGGCTCTGCATTTTACCCATCTCTGTACAGTGGTACCTGCTACTTAGGGCGCCTGCGGAGCAGTTGGTGGGGGTTGGGGACCTTGCTCAGGGGTCCACGGTGGTTTACCTGAATGTCATGTCGGGGACTTGAAACCAGGTCCTCCGCGTCAAAGCCCACGGCGCTACCACTCCCCCTCATTTACCTCACTCTCATTTATGAGTGTAGTGGCCTGAACTTCTGCTTTTAAAATGCTGGTCTAAGAAGATATATTGTCACTCCAAAGCTTAATAAATAAATAAATAAAAAGACCTATGTATGTCAGAAGGAACTGCTTTGACTGTGATCAGAAGATGGTGTGACAACTCTTTCCTTATGCTGGAGCAGCCTACAGGGTTGAATCTAATTTTGTGAGGGTTCATATATGTGATGAACACACAAAGGTAATGTTAGAAGCATAGTATTTTTCTTTTTCTAACCTTTCAGAGTCAAGATTAATTGGTTATAATAACTAATATCCTCTAGTTTCATCTTTTTATAAAGCATTTTATTTACTTGTAGTTCAGTGTCTTTACAGACCTCATTTGAGTACAGCTAAGATCAAAAACAGCGTAAGCGGCCTACCAAATGTTGTGCAATTCCACCTCTTGCTGATGTAACAGCTTGGACCCATAGGGACACAGACTCTGGGGTGTCTTGAGTGTGTGGAACCAGGACTTTGCAGAAGATCCTTGAGGTCTTTGCTGTTAATTAACCTTAACCCAGCACATCCCAAAGATTCTCCATCAAATTAGGTTCTGGGGAGTCAGACTGCTGGGACAAGGCCTTCTTGTAGCTAAGCTCTTCTTATCACTAAATGTTGCATTTACTGTAAGAATGTGTACTCATTTTTACTTCTTTTTTTTCTTGATTTGGAGAAAATAAGTGACACCAGCAGTTGCAGCACTAAATTCAACCATTCTCAAAAGCAGCAATTTGGTTAAGGGGTTGTACAGGGAAATGGATGACTTGACAAGGTCTCATCTTCTCTGTGCATTATGACTGACATGGCATACTTAACATTAATCCATACACTCCAGGTGCACTGCAGAACTGCTGTAACCCACTCACAATCCCCCCACCTCACACCAACCTGACCTTTCTATTTCAGGGAGCCCATAATTAGAAAGCATAGCCCTCTGTGTTTATGTTGAATGTATCCACGCAACCCTTTGCAGACATGGTGGAGGGTTGTACTGAGGGCTGATTCCACAGTGCTGGGCTCCATAGCTGTTCACGCAGTACGTACAAAGACTTGTTCCCATGTTTGAATTCTGTTTCCCCAATCGTTACCTAATGTTTATTTTTGTCACACTTGAAGTTAAAATAAAGATGAAAACTTTTGTGTGTGGGTGAACAACAAATTTTCAATGGGTTGAATGGATTCCAATATTAACTGGTGTTGGAAAAGATTTCATAGCGCTGTTTTAAAACAAAACATAATTCTGTGCTGTTTGTTTTTACAGGAGTTTCCTTGGCTGACACGCTCCAACCTCTAGACATCAGTCTTCACCAAACCATCAGAGCAGCTGTTGAGTTGTCCTCAAGAAATTGCATGGAGAATACGTAGCTGCTTTCGTTTTGGTTTTTTTGTGATTTGTTTCCATGAAATACATGAAATCTTTTTGATTGTTACTATACTGTAGTATACAACCGCATAATGCCAGAGGAAAACCTTTTGTAATATAATTAACTGATGTTTTTTCATGATGAATCAGTCTTTTTATTCTCCTTAAAAGGGCCATAACAATATGTGACCTGGTGGTTACTATTTTTATAAACTGATCAATAAAATAATAATAAAATAACACTCATAATTTATTAAAGTTCAGTCCGTCCTGTGTTGTCTCTCCAAATAGGTCAAAGACAGAAAAGACACTTTTTGGAGTGTCTTCATAGAAAACATATAGGGGGAAAAAAGTAGGTATTTGTCTACCCAGAACTAAAGACTCTACTTTACTTATGGTTAAGTTAAATTAATATTAACTCTTCTTTTTCTTTTTTTTTTTTTTTACCTGACAAATGTGAGAGTCATGAGGAAATTTATTAAGTTACTTTAAAAAAAAAAAAAAAAAAAGAAAGAAAGAAATTTTTAAATTGGTATATTACAAACAGTAGAAAACAAACAATACTGCCCCCCCCAAGAAAAAAAAATCCAGTCAGTGTTTTTAGTAAACATAGACATCTGCTATACACATAGGCATCATACACATAGACATATTAGAGCCAGTTGCTTTACAAAGTTGTACTTACATAGCTTAAGTAAGGTTGCCAGATTTTAACAAAGATTTTGTATGACTTTCTTTGACTGTATGTTACTTTTTCCAAAGGGATACAACTGTTAATTTCTGCATACCACTGAGTTAGAAGTAGGGGGGAATCAGACTTCCATGTAGAAGCTATACATTTTCTAGCCCCCACCAAAGCTATTCTAGGATTTTTTTTTGGTATTGGTTTAAAGGTTCATCAATTTTCATTAAGTTGCCAAATGACAGATTTCAGGGTCCATAGGTATTAATGTCTTAATTATGTTAGAGTATTACAAACGTCCAGCCAAAAATCTCTGACCTTCACACATGACCAAGTGCATTGTAAGAATGAACCCACTTCTATTCCACATCGAAAACATACATCAGATACTTCTGGTTTAGATTTGTGGATTTTTTTCTAGCGTTATGTGTAGCTGATGAAGAAAATTGTGATAGATAAGCCTAAATCGTGAATTAGTAGTGGCAGATATGCTGTCCTGACATAAATCGGACCAGGGGGCACCTTCAATTCGAGTATTTAAGTCTGATTCCCTCCTTTCCTTTGATTTGTACAGTGTTGGTTTAGGACCTTGTTTTATCAACAGAGAAGGCACTCTAGAAGTAAATTTACATGGCTCGCCATCATGTAACAGTTTTTCCAACTCTGTAAGACTTGGTAAGGCTGTATTCTTCCCCAATGTGCTGCTTAGAAATGATCGCAGTTGAAGTTAACTGAAAAAGGTTTTGTTTGGCAGATTACATTTGACTTTCTGTCGCTCAAAAGTCATCAAGGATCCTTTTTCAAAGCAGTCCTCCAAAATATGTATTTCATTTTTATACCAGGTTTCCAGAATCTTGTTTAAAGTCAATTGGATTAGCTGGTTTTGTTTCAAAGGTGTCTTTGGTGACAGACCAAATCTTTGTCTAATGCTTTTATGTTCATCATACCATAATTTAGGAAGGTGTAGTAGAATGAGATTGTCTGTTAATTTAGACAAGATTTTTAGGTTATACTTGTAGATAAAATCACAAAAAAATTATCTCTCTCAAAGAATTAAATGCAATGTTTAACCACGATGGAACTATTTCACCTTCAAACATGGGTAAAATAAATTGCATTTGAGCTGCAAAATAGTTTTTCTTGAAATTTGGAATTTGAAGTCCTCCTGACCTGTAATCCATGTTAATATTAAGGACCTTCTAGCCACTTTACCGTTCCAAATAAACTGCCCCACAGTTTTGTTAAGAGACTTACAGAAAGCCTGTGGCAGAGGTATAGAAAGGGACTGAAAAAGATACTGCAATCTTGGTAGGATGTTCATTTTAATGCATTTAGTTGTTCCAAGCAAGGTGGTGGGTAGGCTAGACCATCTCTGTAGGTCTTCATCAATCTTTTTAAAAAGCGGGTCATAATTATTAAGTTACTTTTTTAGTAAGATGCAAATATTAACTGGATATTTACTTTTTTTGGAAGTGGATTTGAAGGCTTGCAAAAAGTAGCTGGTGACTTCATAGTATGTTAGGAAACTTTTGGGTGCATATACTGGACAATAATCCTCAAGTATGTGCTGACCAAGAACAAATCTACCCCATAAGCAATGTGATAGACAGAACTATCTCAAATAACTTAAATCTCAACTCAACTCATCTTTATTTAAAGAGCACTTTAACACAACATTGGTCGAACAAAGTGCTGAACAGAGCATAAGCAAAATATTAAAAGTGCAAACTAAAAACAGAAATAATAGAAAAAACAATAAAGTCCATAAAACAATAAAAGCAGAGAACAAAAAGATAAAACAGGAGTCTGGTGCATCCTGAAATCCCCTGAACTAGCTCAGTCTGACACACATTCAGAATAAGTGGCTACAAATTGATTGATTTACCTATAGCTCTCATATTTGTGATTTCTCCATTATAAAGAGCTATGGATCCTGCCGACAACGCCAGAATGTGGCAAAGTACGCAATGAGGGCCCAGGCAGGATTTGATCCCACAGACTCCCAGGTGAGAGTCACGCGCGCTTACCAGTCAGCCAAAGGGATATTCTTGTGGCCAAGTAGCCAGCGCGCTTGATCAACTGGAAGCATAGTGACAAGACCCCACAGGTCAGCACATAAAACTACGGCTGTCAGTTTACACATTAATTAGATTTGTTAATTACACTGCAAATTAAGGCATTAAGAAAATAATCATGATTAATTCAGAGTGCCAATTCAATGCACAATCATTTTAAATTTGGCCCACTGAATGACCCTGGCAGTGGGTGGCGGCAATGCACCTAAAGCTGTTTGCCAACTGCCAATAAACACCAGAAGAAGAAAAACAAGAAGATGTGTCAAGTCACTGTACAAAACTTCATAGGCTGTGTTGGAGCAGGGAAAACTTAAAGGACTGCGGCCCTTGAGGACCATTGTTCCCCACGACTGCTTTAGCAGTTATGAGATTAAAATGCAATTAATTAGACTAAGTGATTACAAATCCCGTAATTAATTAGTTTAATTTTTTTTATTGCCTGACAGCTCTACTTAAAACCTTTCTTTTTAGCCAGGCATTTGGAGGTAAGTCTCCTTCTGCTGTGCTGTATTTTTATTTGTTGCCTATTTATTCTTCAATTTTTAATCTACATTTTTATTTTTTCAATTTTTTAAATTCAATTTTTATCCTACTTATGGTTTTTGCCATTTCTGTGGTCTCCTCCTTTGTTGTTTCTATGTTCACCCTGTTTTTAACATATGCTTTTTGATCTATTCTTATTTTTATCATTTGTGCTGTTGTAATTTTTTGGGTAGTACCTGTATGTCAGTGACATGACGTGACACAATGTCTTCCCTTTTTTTTTAATAACATGTCAAAGTCAACATTGAAAAATGGCTGGACTAAAGTGACACATATTTATTAGTGAAACACACAAATGTTTTTGAAAGAAAGAACTAGAAAGAAAGATATGTATTATTATTTCTTATTTTTTTAAATTAATTATTTAATTTCAACCATTTAAAGAAAGTATAGCAAGAAAGAAAGGAACAGAAAGGAAACACAGAAAGAAAGAAAGAAAGAAAGAAAGAAAGAAAGAAAGAAAGAAAGAAAAAGACTTGACAGAAGTCCAAGTGTTGTCACAGAAAAAATGCATTGTAATACTTTCCTACAAAATCCTATCTATAGTACAGAGAGGCAAAACTGATGTATCTATTGTTTTTTTTCTACTAAGTCTCCCAAGAGGAGTGGAAACAACAATAACAGTCCTCCTCTACAGTAGTAGAGGTCTAATATTGGCACCAGAGGCAGCTGGCGGGCTGTCTCCTGTAATTTTAGCACACACTGATGCAGAGGAAAGATTTAATGGGCATTGGTCAGCGTACCCTCTTGTGAGGGCGCAAGGGAGACTGACAGAGCAAGCAGAGAGAAAGAGGGAGGGGAGCTAAGAGAGGACAGAGAGGAAGAGGGCAGCGTTTTAAAGCTGCTGAGGCTCAGACGTACAGTCAGGCAACTATATGTAGCAGCATGACTCTTTTAACACTCGGATTCTATCTGCCACTGTGCTTTTCATTTGGTCTGGCTCAATCCTCCTTTCTGGACAGCTTAGTTTCATTCCCTGCAGGTAGGAATTTTGATATTCCTGAAGTTACATGTACTGTATGTGTACAAGTGTGAGCGTTCACTGTGTGCAGTCAGTGTAAGCATGCACAGATATGAAGGCATTGATTAATCTCATTTTGAGATTTATCTTGCGTTTAACTTAATCCAATGCACTTGTTTTTATTTTCTAGTTTCCCATGAGGTTGACTGGAAATGCCTCTATAAATAGCGAGAGCAGCTTCAGTTCCTCAGTGAGGGACACTTCATATCTGTGTCCAGCTCTAGGAATTCTACTGGATGGGTGTCATGATTTGATAGTTTGCACCTGCTTCCCTGTTGCTTAGGCTTCTGGTGCATCCTGTAACCTCATTGATTTACCCAGTTTTGACAATATGTTTGAGATTTCTTGGCATTTTCTCTCTTTTTTTTTTTTTTAGTTGCAAGGACATGTCCATGTGAAATGAAGTATTTTATTACTCCTGTTCATGAAGATGATTTAGTTTCACTGGTGCTGAAGTTAAAACAACACATAAACAGAACATGTTCAAACTGTCCTCTCCCAGCTGACTTGTGTAATTTGCGACTGTAATGCATATCTTGCACAGCTCTCAGATCCCAGGAGCAGCAGAAAAGATTCAACCTGTGCTGCTTACTGGGTCCTCCTCCACCCCCCCTGTTTCCTCCACCTCCTTCACTTTGGCGCCGCTACACACTTGTGAGTCAAAGTCATGTGACTTTCTATTGTGGAGTATCTGACTGTTGATATGTCCTTGGGTTATATCCATTTGGCCCCTCGCTCAGTCTTTTGCCTCCTGATTGAGCTTGTTGTTTAAAGTGCTGGTGGAACATGCATTCAGAGAGAATTGAATTGGTAGGTTGTAATTTCCAAAGTCAATATGGAGGAAAAATTTTGACAAATTTTATTAAGACAGCTACTGTAGTGCTGCCACCCATCATTGAGTTTGTCAATGATTATTGTACAACATTTTGTATTTCTGTTTTACAGAATGAAGACACTTCACATGTTGATAGCAAGTCAGAGTTGGACCATGAGAATAAAGGTTCTACCTGGGTTCAAGGCTCTCCAGGGCCTGCTGGTGCCCCTGGAGCTCAGGTAGGATGCCAGAACACTGTGCTTATCCCAGCAGATAGGTGTAGACCAACACCTCTACCCTTCAGTGCTTCAAAGTGTTGAGAATTTCCTGCAACATTTTAGTCCCATCTCCTCTCCAACCTGATAGTTCCTGCAGAACAGGCGATGGGGATTTCTCTGGCCCATGCAGCACAGCAGCCCATTAACGCTCTACATTTAGCTGTGACACAAATAGCCTTTTTCCACTGCCTGCCAGTGTGCCACACATCATTCTCAGAAATTGTCTGAAGTGCCATCTGCTTGGAAAGGCGCACTGCGCCGCGTAAATTCCAGGGATTACCAACACACACTCGCGTCCATGTGTTTTTGTTTTCTAGTGATGAAATATATAGACATTTTGGTTCTATAGGTTGTTGGTAAATGACTTTCTCTGCTGTTAGCACAGCGTTTCTGTAGTGAAAAACAAATTTACACTGATTATCGAAGCTGCTCATTTCAGGCTGTTACAGAAGCAATCGGACTACAGCAGCATTTCAGTATATCACAAAGAGACCCACAAGGCACTTTTTAAATCAATAGGGCCCAGTCAGCCTTTAGTTAATTGCAACTACAGCTGTACTCTTCCAGAAGCAGACATGACTTTGTGTTGGGATGTTGTGGACAATAAAACTAATTTGAATGACTAGCTGAATGATTTATGGACAAATACTGTTTTTTTTTTTATATAAGGGCCCACCCGGATTACCTGGAGTAAGAGGACCTAAAGGAGAAAAGGTAAGATGTGTATTTACTTTATCCACATTTGTTTTTCTAATTTGCTCATTATTTCTATAAATTCAGGTATAATTGACTTATTGCACATGACTGATAAATGCTTTCGGGAAGTGCAGTGCTGTAAGTGACTGCTGTCCTTGTTCCCTCCTCACATCTGGTTGTCAGGGAGAAATTGGAAGACCTGGACAAAAGGTGAGAGTCTCCATAAATCACTCCCTATTCTATGCTACTGTAAGTGGATTTACTCAAAAATGAGATACAAAGCCTCCGCCTGATTGCTGGCTTTAAGTCAGAGCACCAGCACAAGGGTGTGTCCATCAAGAAATTGTGTGCAGGTACAACCTTGACAGGAGACAGAACAGACACTGGCAAGATGCAAGGGTTGCAGACAGGGCTGCTGAGACAGGCTTTTTTTTTTTTTTTTTTTTTTTTTTTTTTTACTTATGACAGGGGGACTCACCATGCTGTTAGCCTCCTCTTTCACTGAAAGAAAGCATACAGCCTCTCTATCAACATCCAGCATCAGGCTTCCCTGTCAGATAGGCTCAGCTCTGTTTGAATTGGAGGTAGACAGCCACACCCTCATTGGAAGATCAGGACACAATTTTTCATGAGATGGAAGATGAGTGACCTCCTAAATGATCTGTTGCTGTCTTGGAGCAGAAAAGGTAGCCCCCGTACCAAGTAGGTTTCCAGCACTGCAGTGCAATTTAGCTTAGTGCTCCAGCCAGATCATTAATCTTTTTATTCCCAACAAGCACAGACTCCTGTTCTATATACAGCCCATCATTTAATTAAAAGAGAGCAAAGTGACAGGGCTCGTTAAAGCCATTCTCCTCCTGCATGTGCGGTAGCGTCTGATATATGCAGTAGTGAGCTGTCAGCCACTGCTGTTTGATTTCCCTGTCTTCTTTTTTTTTATCTGTATAGTAAACAGGCATTAATGCCCTAATTTTATAACAATAAAAGCTGATGTGCCACCTCAGGGTCGGGCGGGACCTCCTGGGCTTCCGGGGAAGCAGGGACCGGCTGGATGGCCAGGACCGAATGGGGCCAAAGTGAGTAAGTCAGACCTTATAATGTAGATCATATAAAATATGACATAAGATGTAAAAATGTAAGAGAGTAGTTATGGTTTGTAGTCATTTAACAAAAGAAAGTTGTGACAAACATTTTGGAACATGTTTTAAAAATTAATCCAATCCATTTTTGGCCTATGTTTTCTTCTGTGTCAGGGTGAGAAAGGAGACCCAGGGTTGATGGGTTTGCCTGGAGCCAGAGGACCAATTGGGCCAAGGGTACGATTTACTCATAAAGCATTGAAATCTGGCTTTGATGTCAACTTCTGGTTTTATTTTCCTCTTCTCTAATTTTTTTCAATGTCTTTACTTCTAGGGTTTACCTGGTTACAAAGGGGAGAAAGTATGTGCTTTCATAAGTACATATCATAAAAGAGGAGATAAGAGGAGAGAAGTAGCACACTGTAACACATTACATTCTTCTCTGTCAGGGTTCTCGAGGTGACCGTGGTGAGAGTGGACTGAAAGGGGACAAGGTGGGTAGAATATCAGCAGTAAGGTGCATCCAGTACACTGTATGAAATCTGAGTTAATACAAGCTGCTGCTCTCTACCCACAGGGTGCAATGGGTTTCCCTGGAATGCTTGGACAGAAAGTAAGAAATACACTGCAGCATCTGTAATGTGGCTTATTCAATTAAATGTCTTTAACAATAAGCGGATGTGATTTGTTTTGCAGGGTGAAATGGGTCCAAAAGGAGAACCTGGTATATCAGGAAACAGAGGACCCACAGGCCGACCAGGGAAAAGAGGCAAGCAGGTGAAGAGTTTGAAGACATATCTTTTAATAGTTTTGAAGGGTACATGCCTCAATGAGCACAGAACAAAATTATTAGGACATGTTTTATAGAGAAAATGCAGTTTAATAGATCTGACAGCACACAGAGTTAGAATTGTGTAAAAGTCCACGAGAGACTCATGTTAATGTTAAAGGTTAATATAACTGTGTTGCATTACCTTTTCATTTCACAGTCTTCTGTGTTTGGCATCTGCTGTTGCTTTGAAAGCAAAATGTTTTCCATTCGTTACAGATCTAAGATTTTCTAGCTGAAAGAAGCAAGATGTCATCTGGAGAGCAACATACTGTATGAGGCTCAAAAACCTCAGCTGAGATTTTTACCGCATAATTTGTTTAGTCAAATGTAGAGATCTCTTTGGACTGTCTGAACCTTTATTCATCAGGACTGCATACCCTACAGAGGATTAAATTCCCAGTTGTACTGACATTTAAAATGTACATAAAATCTCAGTTTTGATTTTTAGTGATCTTTGTATAACTCTTGGATAAATCTTAGGTTTAACCTACAGGTATATACATTTTTGGATTCTGCTCTTGATACTATTTTCCACAGCATGTTTTAGAAATGGGGATCTATTTAGTGCTTATATTGATTATTGTAAACACAAATGCCTGTACCGCGAAGAATGATAATGGGCATCATTAAACAGATTTTCTTTCTGTGCTCATTTTATATCCTTAGAGTTGACTTTTAAGCTTTTAAAATATAATGTAGCGGTATATATTTAATCTTACCTACTTGTATTGTTTTTATTGGGTTTCAGGGAGTAAAAGGAGACCTAGGAAGAATTGGCCCTATGGGACCTGCAGGCCCACAGGGACCTCCAGGCCACCCAGGTCCTCCTGGTTTACCTGCCACAGGTAAAATCCTTAGCAGGACTACTTAAAGGGGGGGGGAATGAAGAAGACATTTTGTTTATTCAGAGTGTGACTGGCAATATGATGGGATTCAACTCTTTTTTTTTTTAATGCTGAGTGTGTTAAAGGCTGTGTTTCTGAGAAGAGAAGCAAACACTGCAGTACGACACACTTTAGTGCAATGAGAAGGTAACAGCAGCAGTCTTATTTAGCACCAGAGTAATCTAATCTCCTGAGCTGAAATAGGATGCTCTGATGATTACATCATGCGGCTAAAGTGGGTTCAAACATTGCAACCCTTCCTATAGTTTTACAACTATTATGTCACCGCATAATCAAAACTAAATTTATCTTGATCAGGTTTCTGTATGAATTAAGCTGATTGCGTTTGCCTCTTGATAGATAAATCACTGACATAACATTCAGTGATGTATGATATCTGGAGCGCCTGTGGCTGCACATTCATTCACAGCGCCACAATATTCTCTTTGCTTGCACTGAACATAAGCTTGTTTTTTATCCATTTTTAAAAATAATGTAATTTAATTTATATGTGTTATCTGTGATTTCATGTCTTTCAGGACTCTACATGGTTGGGACAAAAGGAGCTCGTGGTCCACCAGGGCCCCCTGGAAAGTGTAACTGTGGCTCTCTCAGTAGTTCTCCATTTGATGATTATCCACCCACAGAAAACTATCCCAAAGTGCCCGCAGTAAGGAATGAGTAGCCTTGTTGCAGTGAAAAGCTACTGGCAAGATGACTTGACACAGAACTAAAAACAGAAAGACTGGGGGGGGGGGGGGGGGGGGGGGGGGGGAACTTAAAGAAAAATTATAGCCCTGTCTAAGTTTCTTTTGAATGTATATTAAATTATGATATAATTTTCTTTTGCACTTTTTCTTCTTTTTTCGTTTAGATATTCGTGGTGAGCAATGAGGAAGAACTGGAGCACCTTCACACAGATAATGCACTTGCATTCCGAAAAGATCAAAGCTCTCTTTATTTCAAAGACATTGATGGCTGGATACCAATCCAGGTATCAGAGCATTCAGGACAGTTGTAGTGCATCTTTCCTTTTCTGCAAAACATTGTAATTTTCAGATATATTTTCCTTTATATTCAAGTAACTGAAACTCTCCAAAAGACTCTCCCATTCCAGTTAACACCCTTCCAGTCCATGGAAAATGCACCTGATGATGAAGGTTACTGTGGTGATGGAATTGTACAGATATCCAGTGGGGAGGAGTGTGATGACAAAAACAGAGTTGTCACTGATGGCTGTGTCAGTAAGTCTACATCAAATGGTCTTTAACTGTTCCTTAGTTGTGCACGTCTGACATGACTCCCACACTCCCGCTGTGTCCTCTTACCATAGAGTGTAAACATGCCTACTGTGGAGATGGATACCGCTATGAAGGGGCTGAGGAGTGTGACGGAAAGGATTTTGGATACCAGACATGTAATTCATATCTTCCAGGGTAAGCCCATAATATGTCTGGAGCATGTGTGCACAAAGCAAATTGTTGCATGAAAGATGGGGGGGAGGAAATCTGACTTAACAGGTTTTCTCCTGTCATTTTAGGACATATGGTTACCTCAAGTGCACACCATACTGTTTTATTGACTCCACAAATTGCAAGTACTTCACATGAGGTGGCTTTTGGATGGTGCAACTGGATCCTGTGTGTCATTTGCTTGACACATGATAGGAATATTATCATGCAAAAACAGAAAAAAAGACAATAATCCTCTAAGCAAAAGACTGAAGGGAGAGGCAACCAATGGTTATATAATGAAAAAACAAAAACTCATGTATACATTTACACATAACTCATCTGTATTTCTGCGGCGATGCCTCCCTGAAGTCGGTCAGTGAAGGTGAAAATTCACTCTCTGGAACAGTGCAGGACAACTGCACTCTGTCTTAACAAGCAGGATCTCAACTGGCCTCTTCACCATGCTGGACTGGATGGAAACCAACCAATGAATGCAACAGCTGTGTAACAGTTACGCAGATTTGATGAAGTGCCAGTAGGAAATGATATGGAGAAGCAGTAGCTGGTACAGAAATGAATTCATCTTGACCCAGTTACTGTTGAGCAAAAGAGGCAGTAGGACATCCAGAGCCATGGCCCCAGGTATTCTACTGCAGTGTGAATGTCAGTGTATAGCACTTGCACAGCACAGGAATTATAAAGACCATGACAGCAGCTTTACTTATTGTCAAAACAACTTTCGTACTGTATTCCTTCACTATCACATCAAGTTTTTATGCAACAGTAAAGCCAGGTTTATAATCTTATGGTGAGACTGTTACGATAGAGCAGCGGGCCATGTCTGATGATTCACTGGTCCTAAAATTTCAGAGGCTGGCTTAACTTTGTTAGCTTGTGGTATCCTATACTTGACATGGATACTCAGTCTGGACAAGATTTCATTAATCCAAACTTCTCAGGAACTAACAGGTTATGGAACTCCAATCAGGACCATTTCCACATTTGTCTCACTGTTTTAAAGAAAATGGCTCTGACTGTACACTGAGGTACACAGGTAACTCAAACAAAAGCTTTAGTGCTCATAAAATATGCAGGGCTCAGTGCTTGAGTTCCTTCCCTATGCTACAATGCCAAAAAGAAATATGTGAAGGCTTAAAACTGTTATTGCTCTTAATTATCTCACTGCACAGTAATGGCTGGACTCATCTATACCTGCTAGAGGAGGAGGAATTCAAATTCCAGGTTGTTTTCTGCTCATTACTGTACTTACTTTAATACCTCTTTATCCATTTTTTCTGTCTTATACAGCAACACTGAATCTCAACAGTATACTTAACAGTGTAGATGCAATCTGCTTTGTGCTGAAAATGACTGTGTTGACATAAGCTGACATTTTCCATAAGCTACTGTATGAGTCTCAAAGCCAAGGGAGACTTTTCCACAACTGTACATAGGTAGAGTCAGGTGTTAAAATGATTCACTGAGAAAAGGAATCAGAAGAGCAAGACTGTTATTATAATGTCTGCATGCTTGTGAAAAAATGCTCAAGAGTGTGAAATATTTCCATTTTGTCAAACACTGTTTTGTAAATCATCATTGCAATCATCAGCATAGCAGGTGTCTTAAGATGTGCTCTGTCCAGTGTAGCTAAGTACTGTATGTATGACAAACCTTATAGTGATGAATTATACCAGGCACAAAACACAAATATGTCAGAGACAATGTTGAATGCCATGTCCATGATCTGTGCTGCTCTGGTCTAATCCTGTGTAGGCACAACAATGCTGAAACATGCATGGAATTATTAATGTATTATATTGTAAAGCTTTATGAAGTATAGTATGCACTGTGACTGAAATAGCAAATGTTCATGTTGTTTAATTATTCTGATATGATTTTTACAGTAGTTGTGGACAATTTAAAATAAAAAATAAATGAAACAAGAGTTTCAATCAGTCTCAGACAAGTTTATACTTTCACAAAGATGGTGTTATTGATGCCCTCTCATCATTAACTTCTGAAAAATTATTAATTAAAAAAAAAACACCACACACACATTGGGTTTAAAAAAATGTCAACAGATCCATTTAAAGTGTTCATTGGATTTAATGGCATCAAGACCTCCTAGGAAACTCACCATTTCTCAGACATGGCAATGGGTTTTCAGCTGGTCAGCAGTTTTAATGAAGCCCTGCAGAACTGGTTCTGTTCCTACATGAAGAACGGTGATAAAGTTTGTGGACGGGCATCCAGCCAGTGTTGTCACAGAGATATTTGAGACTGGTGGCGTCTGTGTACTAAGTATATTAGCATGCTGTATTCCTTTCCTAAATCACATCAGAACAATTTGTCTGCAAAGATGCCAGAGTAAAAGCTTACCTTAGCGTACTTACCCCATCATATGCGCTCCCACTGAACAGACCAATCAGATTTGTAGCACAGATGTCCCTATGCAGCAGGGCCAAACAATTCATTTGACTCTGCAACGATAAGATCTGCCAATCTCACACATGAATCCTCAAAGAAAATGAGGCCTTTGAGGAAACGTCCATATTCTAAAAGATAGGTCATTCAATTGAATGTTGTCTAATTTGAACTATTAAGATGATAAACTAATAAATAAAACACTTCCCAAAGAAGTGAGTTTTCCTTGTGCAGGTTGGCTGGTATAATGTTACAGCTGCAGCACCAGAGACAAAGCAAAATAAGTTATGGGGAGAGGGAGCAAACTGGAACCCAAATGTGAACCCAAGCCAAATAAAATGTCTGACCTATAGGCAGGAATTAGTGGCATGCAGTGTGCTGTGTTCTTGTCAGATGACACTGCTGCACGAGCAAATACTCATTTACAGTCTTACGAAAATGAGAGTCCTCCAATTTTATGGTTTTATCAGGATAGGGCAATGATTTTTGTTCTTACAAAGTCTAAAAATGAGGTAAATACAATCTCAGATGAACACATATTACAGTGCTATTTATTGCAATAAAACTAAGCCAAAATGCAAAAGCAGTTACAGGTTGTAAGAAGAAAACCTCTTTTCTTGAAAAACAAGCATCAAATCTACAATAGAAAGCCTGAAAAAAGAATCAAGGTGATAAAATGACACAAAGTCCAATTTATTTAAATTTATTTTATTTTGGATGGGAAATTTTATGAGATGTTGTACACAGGCCAGATTATAGCCTAAGGCTAGTTTCCATCTGTCCTCCCCAAAGAAGTCCAGATCTTGACCTGATAAAAACGCTGCATTCATTTTCTATACCGCTTATTCCAACTCAGTTGTGGGAAGCTGGAGCCTATCCAATCAATTAACAGGTGAGAGGCAGGGTACATCCTGTGCAGGTCACCAGTCTATCGCCAGGCCCAAAAATGCTGCAGTGGGACTTTGATAGAGGTGTGCATAAATAAATGCCTGCAAACTTCGATAAACTGAAATAATGTGAATGTGGCAAGGTACGCAACAGAGGGCCCGGGGGGGTTTTGAAACCCAAATTCCGGGGGGAAAATAAGAACGCTGGACAATTAACAAAAGGGAAATCCCTGGGGCAAAGAAGGAGGGGACATGAACAGTCGGGGGGAGGGGGAGGGGAAGGACAATTGACAAATTTTTCCCCCTTTTCAAAAAACGAGTCCTCAGGGTTCCGGGCGGGGGCTGATAAGAAGTAATGATGGACTATTGGGCGTTGACGTGGGATGTGTATGGAGACGGAGGAAGGGGGGGGGGAGGGGGGAGGAAGGGGGGGGGGGGGGGGAAGAAAATGGAGAGGGAGGAAAGTGAGAGTGAAGAGAGGGTAAAGACAGGAGGGTCAAATCCGTTCAGGGCCATTAAATCGCCTTTTTTTCTGTGTACTTGAAGGGGTTCTGATGGAGAAGAAATGTTATGTGTTTTTGCAACTTATCAGTTTCCATCTTAATGTTGCCAATACGTCCATACACACTCTACTGCCCTCTACTGAAAAAAAAAAAATGCTCAGAGACTAGAATGCAGTTACACTGTAGTTACATTTATTAGGTAAAAATCAAATAGCATCTTATATACATTCATATAAAAGAAAAATCATTTATAGTAATATTACAACAGAACAACAGGATTAATATCGAAACTAGTCTGCAACTGGAAATCAGCTCGTTGCACATCTGTGTTGTAAACAAACGGTCTTAAGAACTATCAATGGTATAGGAGATTGTACAGATTGCATTTCAGAAAGTTTAGAAAATGTAGAAATACTTGGTGGTGCAGTAACCCTTGGTAAAGGGTTCCTGATGTCCCTGCTTTGTTCAAATTGATCATCAAATATGTGGCCAGACTTTAACCTGGCCTAGATGTGAACTCTTGCTGCCCATTTTCATTATTGAACCCAAATTAAAAAAGTACTGAGTAACATTCCCTTATATGTCAAGAAGGGCAGAGATGAGATGCTGAAACAAGCAAAAGCTGAAATCTGTAAATCAGATTTGAGCTGGAAGTTAATGATCATTCTCAGCACAGACATAAATAAAAAAAAAAGAGGCAACGTTTTTTAAATTTCACAATCACCTTTAGGATTATTATTTCACTTGGTTAAATTCAAGCCCTTGGCTGAAGTTAAGTTTTTGCTGGCACCTTTGTTAATTAATACATAAAGCATGCTCTCAGTAAACGTGCCTTATTGATACAAATGTCCATACATTCATACAACAGTTGTACTGAAATAATCTGCATGTTGTTAATGTAAATTTTATAACTTAAGACACAATAAATAGACACAGAATGCACACTATGCATAGGTTTGTGCAGAGCAAGTCCTCAAACAGTTGTTACAACTGTGACATTTCATTCTTTTGTTTCTATAGGCAGCAGAGGTTAAAGCCAATCACGACAAGTCATTTTTTTGGTCCCATGGAAAAGCTCTTGACAAGGAAATAATAAAGTAATACACGGTCAAACAGATGACCTAACTTAATTTTGAGGAGGAAAATATTAACTTATTTTGATCATAATTTATCTTAATTTACAATTAAAATTGTCAGTGCATGAAAAAAAAAAACATATTGCAACAAAGTTAGACCAGTATGCCACACTGTTTTATACTTAAGACATGTACTGCGCATTTTAACTATGTGGCATTGCTTTTCCATCAAGAGTGCTTTGTGCCATTTTAAGGTATCACCCTGTTTCATGAAACCCAGGAAATAGAACAATTTTGATTTATTTGTACTCTTACCAGTTCAAAGAGAATAACAAATGAGCGTTCAGGGAAGTTCCTGGAGCAAAATAAAATCTTGTTATGTACCTTAAAATGTGTATAGTAATAATGCCATAGTACAACAACAAGATGTGAATCAGAAACCAATGTCATGAATAATCGCGTTTGGAGTGTGCATAAGAGGGTTTGAAACCCTTTCACTTTCATGCTCCTTTTGAACAAGACCTGGAATTTACATTTCTTCCAAGTATAATGTCTTAACTGATGCTTCTCACTTTTCTCCCTGTGGACTCTGAAATACAGACATTAATACCACCTTCAGACCAAGACTTGTTGTAGTGTTTAAAAACCACTGAAACGCCTTATGTTGCCATGACATGCTCACTGTTATTTTTACATACCATAAGATGCAGCTCATGCATCTGGCACCTTCTTCAGCAGTTTGCCACTTCTCTACTCTTTCCCACAGGCTCTCGCCTTCTTTGAGCTCTAAACATCTCCTGTTCAGGTCTCACACCACCTCATCAGACTCCAGGTTGTACTCTTCATACAACGCATCCAGGATGGCCAGCTGCTTCCCCATGGCAGGCAGGTACAAACTCAAGTCCCTGTGCATACCACTTATGAAGTCGCTCCTCAGCTCATCACCCTCTTTTGACACTAGGGCAGCAGTGAAACTTTGATATGACGGGGCAGCTCGCAGTGCCAGCTGGGAAATAAGAATCACTTAATTGTTACACTTGAAGATCAGATTCACATCAGAGGAGAGAGGCATTAATGTAAGCAAGAAATACCTACAGCAAATACACCTCGCACAACCCATCCATGGTACTGCCTAAGAGTCCTTCCATAAGCATTATCTAGGCGAAATAAAAAGAACATAAATCCTGACAGAAGACATATTAAGCCCTACGTGTTTGAATCAGTACAACAGACTCAGACTTACTAAGTGCTCCCTGGATGTCTTGCTCCCCAGCATTGACCTCTGACAGAAACTCTTTAAGGAACTTCAAACCTCGTCTGAGCCACAGCAGAGCCTCTGTTGCAGAATTGCGCACATGGGCAACATCTGTCTGCACTTCATGCAGCACAATGGACTGAAGTGTGGGGAAGCTGTCAGGGTCTGACATCAGCTTCTGGTGAATTTTCTATAGAAAAATGAAGTGGTTGATGTAGCCTGAATAAATTTCTAAGCTGTTCGGCATAACTCTTTTCAAAGGGGAATAAATGTTACACTTGAAAAACATTAAATATATATTTTACTCTTACTGACAGAGCAAAAGCATTACAATAAAAAGAAATGTATCTGGTTTCAAATTTCCCTTGACTGTAATAAAGGACCAGACTTGTAGGAATGAAGGCGTTTGTCACAATCTATCAAAGTACAATTTAGATAAACTTAAATACTCATGATTACTTAGCTGGTCAGTACATTAATTAGTTCATAAAATTATGTGCACTCACCTTAATATTTCCAACAAAATCCATTTTAACTGGTGCAAAAACTGTGGATCCCAGTTTGTCTGAGAAAAGAGAATCTGTGATCATTTTGCTGCCACTTTGAAATTAAAAAACTTTAAAAAAGGCAGTTTTGTACTTCCTGACAGAGTGATTGAGGTTGTATTAATGATATTAATGTTATATTACATTTAATAGTCCCTCCAGAAAGTTGTGATGCTGCAATTTTAACTATCAAAACAAATAAAAAGGGGTCGAATACATACAATAAAAAATGAGACAATCCCAAATTTCTCATATTACCAGGAAAACATGGTTTGTAGTTTGTTGCTTGAATTTTGTTATAATTTCTGTTCATATTTGAAATATTTGAAATTGCAACATTGCAACTTTCTGGAGGGACTGATTTAAAACCATTTTTCTTCTCCATTTTCTAACATCATGGCCCACCTCCTATAGTTTCTCTAAATATAGGACATTGTGCTGTATCACTGATTGCTCCATGTTAAAGTTGAAGATGGCACCAATGTACATTTTTTTCAGAAATGACATATTTCCCAAGGTCCCACCATTAAAAAGTCCTGGCTCAGGGACTATTCATTTGAGTACCAGTTACAATACATTCAGACACACAAGTAAGTTGAAGCTTTTTAATAAAATTAGTGTAATCACCATCTGATAAGTGGCAAGTGTACATCTCTAAACTACAAATGACAAAACCAAAAGTTAGACTGAATATATGCTCTAAGTAATCATCTTACCACTCGAGTGTTACAAATAGTTCATATGCCACCATAT
The DNA here is from genome assembly GCA_023101725.1 of Atherinomorus stipes. Taxonomy (NCBI): domain Eukaryota; kingdom Metazoa; phylum Chordata; class Actinopteri; order Atheriniformes; family Atherinidae; genus Atherinomorus; species Atherinomorus stipes. The sequence goes on from JALJCO010011978.1 coordinate 238,877, forward strand.
CATATAAATGCTATTAATGTTAATGAGTCAAATCACCTGGAGGACTTTGAGCCAACTTTAACTTAACTTGCTTCTGCTGGCTCTCTTCCATAAGGAATGCTTTGATCCTGATTCCATGCACAAATGTGGAACATTTTTTCCCATGTTATTATTATATTATTTCCATATGGGAGTGACTATAGCTCATATAGGTTATTAACAGATAGTTATTTCAATTCAAAAGAGAACTACTATGAAATAGCATAATTATTTGTTTATCTTTAGATAGTGTGCTCATAGTACTGTGTATTTGGGGCAACTTTAGGTTGATGCAAGACCAGTTAATATTCCCAAGTCCAATGGTGCTCTAAAACGGGATGATAGATTATCAAAAAACAGATCCCTTTATGATTTTCTTTTGAGTGTGAAAAGTTAGAATACAACACACACAAATGTACTTTTAAATAAAATCATGATTATGAACAAACATTTCTATCTTTGTGCAGTACACATAGTAGTGAACTGCACAAAGATAAAAGCACAAAACCACAACAATGTGCATAAGCTGGTCAGTACGATAAACCTTGACATATGAGAGGCTGTTAAGCTATAAAGAACAAATAAAGCCCAGACCAGACATACAAGTGCAGTAGGAAATAATGCAAGGCATGAAAGGAAAGGATGATGTGGAGACAGGAAGCTGCCACCTTATTAAACACAAATTATATGAATGACAGGGCATGCAAACATAAGTAGAAAAAGTTTTGCATATCAAAGTTACAGAGACTGAAATGCCAAAGATGCAATTAGGCAAAGTTGTGAATACTGTTACGACACAGGGAGGCAGATTAAGATGAGGAGAGACGGAAAGTAACCGGCCATACCTAATACAGGCACTATTGCATAGCATGAATCCAAAAAATCTTGTGTGGGGATACCATTGTCGTCATCCAGTCTTATATCACTAAATCTAAAAAAGTAGAACAGATTCAAACAGGAGAATATATTAGAGGTAAATAACCAATTTCAACTTTTATTTGCCCAACTCAAACAGAAAAATAAAAAGGGATACAAATGTTGAAACCAAGTCAAAGAAATGATTCACACAAAATATCATGCAGTTCTAGACTTGACAATACCTGAGACTACTCTGCTACTTTGTCTACACCTTAAGAGTTCTTTTTTCATTTCCCCTTCAAGACCATCTTGGCTATAGTCATAAAAGACTAACTCAAAACCTTTATCAACTGATTATTTGCTGATTGGGACATTTCCTCCATTATAATATGTGTACCTAATACTTGAGAATGACAGAAATACTGTACTAATTCACATACTAGTAACATTTTTCAAAGTCTTAAAGATAGCAAAATATGTTGGAAATATAAAGAGAAGAAAATATTAACAAAAGAGCTTTACAAACCCAAATATCAGATGAGCGCCTCTCTGTGCCATGATCAAGAGAGAACACACTGATGAGCCTCTATAGACATATCTTAAAATACAAGTTCCAACTTATCAATTTACTATGTGCAACACTGCATGATAATAATTAAGCATACTGTGCAGTTTAGTCAAAAGATGAAGCACAAGTGAAGTGGCTCAATGACAAAACCGTTACATATAGCTTAAACTGGTTTACTCTAATACTGTTTTAACTGTAATATCACAGGTGATCTCAATCGTTAAGTTCATACAGCACCTCAAGAGTCCTAGGAGATGTGATCTTCCTGAGTGGCATTTTCATACCTGTGACTCATTGTGCTGAAGAAAGTTTCCACCTGCTCTGCGTCATCTGACTCTGTTGAATCTTTAGGAGTCACGCCTTCTTCTAGAGTCTCCTTTTGGTCTAATACAGCTTCTTCCTGTTGCTGGAGCTGGACAGCATTTTCTTCCCTGTTGTTGTCATCATCATGCTCTTGACTTTGGTCCACTGTGTCTGTTTGTTCTTGTTTCATCTCTTTTTGAGCAGCAGCTTCATTCTCCTCTGTTCCCTCTGGTGGCTGGTCATAGTGTTCATTCTCAGAGACACTTTGGCTAGTGTCTGATGCAGGGCTGACTTGCTCCTCAGGAACTGAGCTGATGGATGATTCCACATCTGCAAGATAAAAAAACAAACAAACATGGTATCATCCATAAACAAATACATGTAACCAGACAAAGGAGCAGAAAACAAATAAGCACAGTTAATGTCTATTTCACACTTGTGAAAGGGTTTTAAAGCCTTCTTTTTTTTTTTTTACTGACTTAAGTGTGTAGTAGTTCCAGTTAGACAAAACATTATTTCAAAATCAATAAAACCAAGTACCAACTTCTAGTAATCAAACATAAAAGTAAGCAAACCACAAAAGTAAGCAAAAAAGTTGACACTGCACAAACACAAATGTGATGCTCACTCTTCAGAATTGCTTGGGTATATTATACCCAGATGTATGAACACGTCAGATGTTTTCAGGGACAGAATTATAGTCATGGACTTATTTTATCCATCACCACTGTCTATCCTGTCAAAGAAACCTTGTCAAATATTCCATGCACAAGTTAACCGAATCTAAAACAAGCAAAGCTAACAGTTTCTAGCAGTTCACCGAAGTCCTATGATACAACCATACAGTATGACTTTTATAGTATAACTTGTTTTTAATGCACGTTTGAAAGTTTTTCATTGTTTCATTGCTATGCTTAAGAGATCTGGACCCCAGGAAGAGTAGTTTTTACTCATGGGGATCCATAATAAACTAAACTTTTACATTTCGATTGGTAGGGCAGCAGGTATGCCTATGCCTAATTATGCTTAAGTATAGTCATGAATAATGCAACATTATGCACTGAACAAACAAGCTCCAGCTGATCCTATGATGGGTTTAAAACTCAAAAGCTAAAAACACCCTGGTAAAAACACTGAAAAAGAAGTAGCTACAGCTACAGCTACAGTCATCTAAATGATATAATGAAAGAGATCGTTCTTATTCTATTTTTCAGGCAGTGGCTTCATCTGTGTAAAAGCTTTGTTACAGCTAGAGGAAATGCAATAATATGATGAGGCATCCATCACTGTCTGCTCACTAAAAGGCAATAATCTATCCACTTCCTTGAAAATGTTTCTCAACCAACAACAGCCACGTCCCTCATGGGCATTTTGGTCTTACCTACAGTATAAGGGATGAAAATATTATTTCCACATGGGAAATCTCTGACAGGCACAAAGTGGGTTGTAGGAAAACCTGACTTACCCAAAGTGGAAGGATGCAGATCCGGCCTATCTGGTACATCTGATCCCTCTGTTCCAGAGTCAAGGCTCTGGTTGTCATGTGCAGCTGCTTCTCCTGAAGTTTCTGTCATATCTCTCCACCTGGAATAAATTTCAGGACAGTTTACTCTATTCCAAACGTCAAAATGAAACACTAAGGATACATTTATTTGCTGAATGTGCAGCTGTGTCTATTCTGCTCCAAGTACTTTTACTGGCCTGGCTGTGGTTGTTGAGGAGCATTTAAATAACCCATATAACTTTTGGAGAAATTCTTTTATGCTTTTGAACAAAATACTTTAGCAATAGCACGTAGGATAAAGAGTACCACAGAAACTGTTCAAGAGAGTATAACTTTGACCATCTTAGTGAGAAATTATAATAGAGCATCACTATATAATAACCAAAAAAAGACCTACTTTTCTCCAAGGCTCTGATTGACATGGTTGACAGGTTTAACCTGCTGGGAAAACAACATTGTGTGCTTACATTACAATAACAAAACTAGTTACACCAGCTCTCTCTCACATACTGACAAGCCAAAGAGATGGTGAAAGAAATACCTTCTGTGGTTTGATGGCTGCAACTGGAGGAGTTCCTGGTGGACTATGTGTTGCCATATCAGTACTGAAAGTACGATTTGCTATTTGCATACATTCCTCCAGAGTTTTAAGAAAAGTAGTGCATGTTGATTTCACCATGTTTCCAGTGTCTATGCCAGTCTGAAAGAACAAACAAACACAGTAAAACTAAAATTCATCCAAATCCTGCCAAAATATTCGAGTTATGTATATAGTTTGGCAACAGGATGCAAACAAAAGCATATAAATCATGCAATTAAGAGTTAAAACACTGTATCTATACACAGTACCTGTAAAACGTTTGGTGACAAACTCATTAAATGTCAGTGGTTAGGTGTGTCCAAACTTTTATACCAACAGCAATTTAAAGATTAGCAAATTAAAAATGGGCAATTTCATATTGAAGTTTCTCATACCAGCTTCTCTAATTTCAGTAGCTCATCCAAACAATAACCTTACCTCTGCTGATGTTTCTCCTAGCTCATCATTCTCTTTGATCTTGTTAACTTGCTGGAGAAGAAGGTCACAGTACAATCTGAGCTCTGACATCTTAGTTTTTAGTGCCTCTGTGTTTTCCTGCAGCTCTGTTATACAAAGCACACAAACCACAAATCAGGCAAATTTTGATAAGCAATGATTTCCCCAGCGTTTCTAAAAGGCTTGAGCACTGCATATGGGATTAGGAATTCTAGCTTTTTTTTTTTTTCTTTGAGCTCACCATTGGTGACACTCAAATTTCCAGTCACCATGTTCAAAATGAATTTCTTCCCTGATAACACCTGATCACTGAAGCCTTTACAATATAATGAAGGTTAAAATGGACTAATCAACTACTTTTGATGCTAAGTAACTGAAAAACTGTGCAAGTGAACTCAAAACAATTGAAACCAAGGAAAAATTGAGACTGTGTACACTCTCCATACTAGAAAGAAATCTAATCAGGTAACTGCCTCACACTGTCACACAGGCTAACCTCCAATTTGACTTTGGGCAATAGGATCACCTTTCTATTTCTAACAGTCTACTCTAAAAATGGTTTAAAAAACAATCATAGAAGCAATGGAAATGTTGCACTATGGTCACTTTACATATTTGAGATTAGTTGTTATGGCATCTACTTACCTTTTTCTCTTTTAGTTCGGTTGTCTGTAAGACAGGCTTTGGCTGTTCCGAGGGCCACCAGCCATTTCTGCCTTTCTGCTGCATTGATGGCTCTGAGGTAAAAGTACTGCTCCCCTGGTATGGTCAAGTCAACTCGAGTAGAGTCAGAGGAATGAACTAAAACACAGTACCAAGCAAAGAATCAGGCTGGTTAGTAACATCACCAAAGTACAATAAAACTGTGCTCTGGGTAAATCAAGCTGGACCGACCTTGGATTTCGCAAACTGATATTTTAATGCTGCCCTTACAACCTTTCCAGGCATCTTCTTGAGAGTCATAATATGACAAAGTTCCTCCATCAAGCACAAACCAACGAGGCTGCCAACCTGACGACAAAAATAACATATAAATGTTGGAACGCTGCAGATCTTATAAAGTTGATTTTCTTTTCAAGTAGCTCAAACAGAGATAAAGTGTAATCAAGCTTTACTTTAAGGAATGCAACCAAACTACGTAAAGAGTTATACTTACGATATGCTAGCAACAACTAATCAGTTAAATCAGATTACAATGACAGATGGTGGAAACTAGCTTCATGACCCAGTAATTCTGTCAAAGATATTATAAATATGGTAAATTCATAAACGCCTGCTTTACCACGATTTTTTTTTTCAAAAATACAGTTTGTTACATTAAAGTGTTAAGTGAAGTCAAATTGTTGGAAGGTGCCAGCTGCTAGCTCGTCCATGTTAACGTTAACACAAACTCAATGCAAGTGAGCTATGACGTTTTCGCGCTAGCTAGCTGTCGTAAAACTGCTACTACGACCTCAAACACGCAATTATTTCGGCCTAAACTTACCACTTATGTAATTAGTCCACTTATACAGCATACCCTCCATTATTTAACTGCGTGTATGTCCCTTTCATTACTTGTTTATCATAAAATGTGTTGCACAGCTGATTGCAACGACTCCATCGGGGCCCGAATGAGATTTGCGGAGTAATGTGGCAGTATTGCATTCGAACTACGTAGGTTAAAGTGTGTAAACTGTTTTGTGAATCACAACCTGATCGCTCGTGGGAGACGCTATCGACGTTCATCCTGGTTACGTCAGAGGATTTTAAGTATTCTGGGTGTGGATTGCAATGATTGACGGCTAAGACATCCAATAAACATTAGATAGTAAATGAAGGCTGGGACTTTTCTTAGAATGTATCCAATTGTAGCGGGAGGAGGGCAGAGGTGAACAGTGGTCGCATTTATTGCAGAAGTTTTGGCTGCCACGTAAGGGTTTTTTGACAAGTATATAGTGTATGCTCTGTAATTTATGGAAGTATTGAAATAATCGCGAGGATGTTTGCTCTTTCTATAAAGATGGTACTTTTGTCTTTTTGTTCGATATTGTCCTCAATGTTCGTTTTTGTATTTGGAGGAAAACTGCCTGAACCCGACGTGAAAATTGAGGTGATACACAAACCTTTTCTGTGTCATCGTAAGACAAAATATGGAGACATGCTTCTCGTGCATTACGACGGATTCCTGGAGAGTAATGGCACTATGTTTCATTCCAGGTAATAAGATGTAATAGCACACCATGCATCATTGCACATATTGCTAAACTTTCGCAAGAGTTACCATGAAAACTTTACAGTAGCAAATTCCAGTCTTTCCTCCTTTTTTTTTTCAGTCTACCAAGATCTTTATTATCAAACCTTTTCCCCATAATCAAACCAGTTTTCTGTATTTTTGTCTTGAAACTGTAACAGTCTTTTTGACCCTTTGGCAGCCGTCAGGAAGGCGATAAAAATCCTGTTTGGTTTACTCTTGGGATCCGAGAGGCTCTCAAGGGTTGGGATAAAGGTTTGCGGAACATGTGCACAGGAGAGCGCAGAAAGCTGACCGTCCCTCCATCACTTGCGTATGGCAAGGAAGGAAAAGGTAAAACAGACTGTATAAAACATGAGATAAGTTTTCCTTCCATCTTACACAATAGGCTATGTTTAACAAGGGTTTGCATTTGTGGCTTTTTTACAGGTAAAATTCCTCCAGGTAGTACCCTAATATTTGACATTGAACTCATGGAGATCCGAAATGGTCCCAGATCACATGAGTCTTTCCGGGATATGGACCTCAATGATGACTGGAAGCTGTCCAAAGAAGAGGTGTGAATGTCTTTTTAGCTGCCTGTTTTATACAGTGTGCTATATATATATATATATATATATATATATATATATATATATATATATATATATATATATATATATATATATGTGTGTGTGTGTGTGTGTATATATATATATGTGTGTGTGTGTGTGTGTGTGTGTGTGTGTGTATGTATGTATAAATTATTCACCTAAAAGGGAAAGAATAACATTCTCATTTCTGTCCACATTTTCAGGTGAAAGAATACATAAAGAAGGAGTTTGAGAAACATGGCTACTCACCTAATGACACACATCATGAGGCGATGGTGGATGACATTTTCATAAATGAGGATGAAGATAAAGATGGTTTTATATCTGCCAGGGAATTCACCTATCAACATGATGAGCTCTAAGTGATTGTTTGTTTGTTTGTTTTTTAACAAGTGGTTTATATTTCATGAGTTTAACTTGTGAATGCAATGTAAACATGTTGCCATAGTTTTTCACTTCCTTGGTTGAAACTGAATTTTTTTTAAACGGTATTTCTTTTTTAAAAATCGCATTCATGATGTATTTATATTATTGTTACGGATGCACTGATATTGATAAGGCAACGGTAATGTATGTTGGATATGGAAACAGATATGCAATAATTAATCTTTAAGAGTTTAATAATTAATGTCCTAAACTATGAACTTGTCTTTCTACCCATGTGTTATACTACAGATAAGTAACAGTTTTTCCCTGTAAGTGTGGTCATCAGTCAGTAGAGGGCACCCTTGTCCTAGACATTTGTGCAACTCTTTTATCTCTTAAATTCTTCCAAACAGCAAACATGCACAGCCAGTGTTCCCCCTCAGTATTTGACTGACCTATTTTTCAAAATGGGAAAATGATCACATAGAGCTGTACTTGCTATCAAAAGCACATTTTGAGGATGTTGCAGTGCTTACACAGCATAGTAAGGGTAAATATCATTATGTAAATTGATGTTCTGCAGGTTATTTCTCAATCAAATTTATCTTTAGTTGCAATTTCTGTCATGGATTCCTGAATGTGAGCCAATGTTGGAAAACCAAACCAAATTCTGCCTTTTTGAGTTGTAAAATATGAAACAAGACATTGAATCTCTTGAATAGGATGCAAACTGAGTTATATAAAAGATTTCAATAATCTTACATTTCATTCAGTAAAAATTGGTGACTTTTAGTACTGTGAAATGCTCTATATTTTATACCAGTGCTATGATGACTGGCAAAATCCAGTAAGAAATCAGTGGGTAATTACTGCTAAGCTGGTTCCCAGGAACATCCCTGATCATAAGATCAGAGCAACACTTAAAGCTTTGAGCAAATAGCCAAGCACAAGAAATTTAACATGTAGAGTAGATGTAGCTCAAGGCTCAGTTCATAGACTATTGCCGTAAGTAAGAATCAAGTCTGCTTTTTACAAAAAACACCTATCTTTAAAGGTCTAAAAGGTCACTGATGTATGGGCTAGCTGTCGACATAGTTCCAAATTTCCTGTTTTCTTTTGAACATATTAGTACTGGAGGAAATTTGGCTGAGCATAAGTCAAGTGTGACACAATGTTAGATCTGATGCAAAATTACCGGGAGGTGCATGAAAATAGCCCCATAAGGAAGTAAAACTGGGAACATACAACACTTCCAGCTTGTTGTAGGTTAGTTTTCGTCCCCAATACTCATTTCCTAAATAAATATAGTATCATTATTCTGCATTGATACCATCTTTTATGTCTAACATGACATGTTGATGACAGCTGGCATGTATGAGTGATGTTCTCAGGAACCACAGATTCCACAGAGCGTGAAGCATTTAAGTGGAAAGACAGGACGTGACTTTTTCTCAGAGTACGTCTGTGTTTTCTTTCAGTCACTTGCAGTTTATCTAGTGTCTGGCAAAATTCCCCTCTGCTGACTACACCTGCAGGTAGAGCTGGATTAGTGGAGGATTTACATGGCAAGAGGAAGATTTTTACAGTACGTTAAGATACTTTAAAGATTTCTAGGTAATATTAGATCTCTGAGCTCTGTAAGAGCCACTTCCACAGTCAAGCCACTACTTAAAATTGCAATTACTCATGCTCAAGTAGTCTCAAGTTTGACATCCTTTAATAAATCATTTCATAAATTACATTTTTAATTGCAACTGTCACAAAAATACGTTTTGATAAAATGGATCTGTAGAAAGGAATCAATACCCAGACATTACAGAGGAACATGCTTGGCACAGTTTTTGGCATGTCTGATTATGGTGATGTTCACAAAGTAAGGTACTGTACTGAGCAACGTTACTGGCATGGAAAAAGATGAGGGCATTAAAAAATAATTATAAAATAATAATTTTCTTTTTCACTTGAACATATCCCAGATTACACAATGTTGACTAAAGTATTACAACACTGCCAACTGGCATGTGTACTGTATAGCAAATAGTTTTGCACATGTGTTTCAGCCTTCAATAAGACATTAATAAATACACTCAGTACGCTGAAAGATGACAGAGCCACAATCTGTTGCTCTCACAAACCGTTGCATAATTAATATAACAAAACAATTCTCAACAGCAAATATTGTGACAAAAAACAATGCAGAGCTGAAATAAAAAATAAACATCTTGATGCAAAAAAGTGCTTCATGAGCGCCCAGATGTCTCATTTCTAATTTTGTGGTACATACAATAAGCATGGATCATTACATGATCAGATTTTATCTACAATGAAAGGACCAGCATTGCATCATTTAATTTTTAACCAGCATTCTGACAATATGCACAAGCCACGTTGGAGCGTTAGCTTGGTTGATCTGGGAAGCTTGGTTAACACAGCACCAGGCCTTGATGATTGTGGTCTGCTAGTGGCAGATTTCACACTGCACTGAGTCTACACCAGGTAGGAACAGTCGTTCAACTACAGAGAGGAAAGAACAGCACTGAAATAGTTAAAAATACAGGACCCTTTCATAATATAAAAATGATGGTCTTGTCTGAGAATCCAAACCTATAACTTACAGTAACAAGACAATGTCAACACTAAACCAACATAAACTAAAACAGTCATGCGAGAAAACAAGTCTTTCAAGTTCAGTTTGAGTCTTCACTAGAAATCAAGGTGGCTTGCATTTTCCTCTTTGACAAAATAAATAATTGTCCATCACTTCTGTTACAAGGCTGTGTGCCTCAGTCCTCAGAATAAGACATCTTCATGCTCTATCATAAGCTGCACCACCAGTTTCTGCTGCCTCATGTCATTCAGGGTCGTCAAGGCGTTCTGCTCCGGCGGCTGCATGAGAGTCGGACCGAAGACAATCCCCAGGTTCTCTGCATTCATTAGATTGTCCTTTTCGAACATCGTCACCCTGTAAGATGCAAGAGAACAAGTGAACACAATGAGGAAATATCCCAAATCCTTTTAATTAAAGGGCCAGGCTGGAAACATTTTCTAACCAAATCTTTTGAAATGTACCATAAAATACTAAACCCTGTCATGCATTAATCCTCAAATTTGGTTGCACAAATCTTTGCAATTGATTGCAAGATTAGTTTCAAAATTTTGCCAATTCATTTAAAAAAACATCTACAGTAGTTTTGAGTAAACATTGCAAATACTGAGTTTCTGGTAAAAAGTGAAGTTCTATGACAAATGCGGTTAACTCCGTCTTGATATTTTAAGTGCATCTATACACATAAAGACAAATGAAACTGAATCTTATGTGAACTGACCTCTTAAGATGAGCCATCAGGTAGCGTAAGGTCTCATAGTGTGCTGGAGGAAGTTGCAGCAACCCTTCATGGATGGCTTCCAGTCTGGATTCAGCATTTGGAATTTCTACACATCACATTAGCAAAACGATGAGTATAAGAGCACTGCACAGTGACACCAACCCAACAATGGTTTAGAGATGCCAAGAGACTAATTCTTACTTGCAGCTTGGATAAATTTGGAGTACAAGTCGAATGGAATGACTGGTATAGGGAGGTCTCTCAAGTAGAGCTTCAAAGCACCAGCAATTATGTTGATGTCTGCATAGGCACTGGCACTGATATCAGCCTTCTCACCATCTGTTCTCATGAATGAAGGAATGAATGAATGAATGAATGAATGAATGAATGAATAAATGAATGAATGAAAAATACTTAATTAATCCCAAGGGGAAATTGTGAAATGAATAAAAATGAATAAATAAATGCTAAATATTATACTTACTATAAATGAAAGATTCATGTTTATCTACGGGGCCAATAAATAACAAAAAACACTACTCTTGCTGTGCTGCAGCTGAATCAAGCTTATTTAAAGCTGTAAACCTGTGACATAAAAATTCAGAAGTAGAGATCCTGAGGCAAAGACATGTCTGATCAACAAACCTCGGTCAAAAGCGAGCCTCACATCTTCAATGTGCTCTGAAAATCCAGACACTCTGTAAAGTCCTTCAGATTTCATACCTGCAGGAGAGAATCATCAGATCAGATTTCTGTGTGCCACATAAACTTTAGGCCTTTGTGATGTTAAAATATGATTAACACACGCACACCCATTTTATATACAGTATATATATATATATATATATATATATATATATAAATGTCTTATAATAATTAATAATTTATTTATCCTTTTACTTATAAAGGATAATTTACTCAGCCCCCCCTCATCCTTTTACCCTAACATTTACTTATCAATCTTCATTTTCTGCTTCACTTTTTTACTGACGGATTTATTGCATCCTACCTCTCAGTTCTATCTCTCGAATACACATATCCACCACCATGGGTCTTGTGGCGTTGTGAGCTTTCACAAGCGTGGTGAGATCACAGCTAAACACTTTCTTTATCCTGCGCAGGTCCGGCTGGCAGTCACTGGGAACCAGTTTGGAGCACTGTTTATGTACATTCAGCCCACAATCTAGCAGAGTAAAAAATGAGATACAGGGAAAGAGATTAGTCTCAGACTGATTATAACCCAACCATTACAGCAGACTCAAGACAGCAGTTTGAAAAGCTTTCTCAGAGTCTGTGATAAACTGCCCGGTCAGACATCACAGGAGCAGCTAAGCTGCCACAGTGTGCTGCGTCAAAGGTAGATAACAGCAGACATGGCAGCATGGGTAGGGTGCTCTTGTTGCAGTTTTAGTCATATGGAGTGTTCTGGGCAGCTGGCAAGAGGTGTTCCTGCTTGTTTTGCAGCCCAGCTTGGAAATCAAGGATTTGAATGAGGACTATGTGTAGACAGGGAGGTGATTTTCTGAGATCATTCATCACAATGACATTTTTAGTGCCTGAGCTAGGTTCATGCTGGTCTGCTGACTGGGGTCCTTGTTGGCAGAGAGTGTGTAGCTGGAGATAAGGAAAAAATAGAGGCTGGACAGAGTGAGAGAGAGGAGAAAGACATCTCTCCTGTTTCCCATAGCACATGAGGTGTCTGATGATACCAGTGTTTGCCTCTGGCTTATCAGCATGGAAAATGTCTTAACAACAAACACTCTGTTTAGGAAGAGAGCAAAAGAGTCCACCAGTGTTCACATCAGTTCCAGAATGGTGCCTGTGCGGTGAACAAATCTCATGACAGCCTTGACACGACCCCCACCCACCATCTCTAACATGCAACCAATCACTTGGTTCTGTAATAGTTGGTGATATGGAGTGCCAAGTGTGCCAAGGAAATATCCCCCACACCATTGTACCACCACCACCAGGCTGACCTGTTGATGCAATGCAGGATCGATCCATGCTTTTGTGTTCAAATTGTGACCCTACCATCTGAATGTTGCAGCTGAAATCGAGACTTATCAGACTATACAAGGTTTTTCTAATTATGGTGATCCTGTGTGAGTTCAATTGCCAGCTCAGTTTCTTGGTTTTAGCTGACAGGAGCGACACTGGTGTGATCTTTTCCTGCTTTAGCCCTTATGCTTCAAGGTTCAATGTGTATTGCATTCAGAGATGGTATTTTGCATGTATTGGTTGTAACTAGTGGTAATTTGAGTCATTGTAGCCTTTTTATTGTCTCCAACCAGACTGCTCCTTCTCCATTGACTTCTGACAGAAACAAGGCATTTTTGTCCACACAACTACCACTCCCTGGACATTTTTTTCTTTTTCTGACCATCTTCTGTAAATCCTGGAGATGGTTGTGCATCAAAACCCAGTAAATAAGCAGTTTTTGAAAAATTTTTAAACCAGCCTGTTTGGCACCAACAAACCTTGTAACATTCAAGTTCACTTAAATCTCCTTTCTTCCACATTATGATGCTTGGTTTGAACTTCAAAAAGTAATTTTTACAATGCCTACATACCTAAATGCATTACGTTACAGAAATTTGATTGGCTGATTAACTATCTGTGTGATCAAGTGATTGAGGACGTTTACCAAATGAAGTGACTGCTGAGCATAAATATATGAAACAAATTTATCATTTATGTCTTCTTAATCCTGGGATACGCTGTGCAATTTTTTTCAATCGTTGCTCGCAGCCCCAACTCAAATTGTGCGAATCAGTTGCAGAGTTCAAGAGTTCTCAGTTGCAATGTCTGTCCTCATACTGTACGAACCGACGCTTGGATGCGATCGAACTACTCACACTGTATGTCCTCAAAGACACATTGGACAATCCCGACATGCAACGCAATAAATACAGCTAGTAGTAGAAGAAGAAGAAAACGGAGAAGATGATGACAATAACAAAAACCACAGCAGCAGCGACAGTATGCTATCACCAAAAAAATGCGCTGCCTTGGCGATTTGCGCTCTTCTTTGTGAAGAAGTCGCCAAAAATAAAAAGGTGACGACGTCACGTGTGGACAAGGAATTGCCTGTGCAGACGTGGCCTGTACGGTCTGTCGGTTTTACAACGAGATCTCCATCCAAATGACAAGCCGGGTCGCCATGCTGCCTATGGTTTACTTACGTTTTTGTTTCAAGCATGTGAAAATATCCGAGGAAAGAGTTCTCAGTCTGGTCGTGGCGCCGCTTCAACATGCGATTCATTCACGAGCCATGACCAAAATATCAAACAGGTTTGATTTTCTTGCGACTCACGATTTCTGATTGGGAGCTCCTTGTAAGATGCCAATCACCTCTCTTGAGCCTCTAGTATACTGTACAACGCACGACACACGATTTGGCCAAGAGTCGGCCCGATCGCCAAACTTGTCGCACGACTGGAAAATCGGTTCAAAAACGGCCAAATATCGCACAGTGTATGCCGGGCTTTAGAAACTACTCCAAGATCAATCACAAAAGTGACTAAGAATCATTTAAAACTATAATATGGTAATCTGTTTATATTTTAAAAGTCAATCAAAAAGTAACTCAATGAGTATGTTGAAACCTGAATTTAACAACTTGCAGTTTGCATTCTTTTACTCCACAAAAGCACATTTCACTTAAAGGTTGAATACAGGGCTGGACGACATAGAAAAAAAGATTATCGATGAAAAAAATCTGTATTGATCGATATAATTAAAAAAAAAATAATAAAAAAATAGAAGTAAGAAGTAAATGTAAAAAAAGGTGCTGTCCACATCATTTGTCATTTCGTTCGTCAACATCTACTGGTTTCATGGATTTGTGTGAAATTCTTTTTTGTTTGTTACTTTGTTTTTTTAATCAAGAGGCAAGACTTATGAGATTTGTTTAGTTTTTTTTTTAGTTTTTTACAGAAAATGTAATTATTGAAAATTAATAATCAAGATACAAAAGTAATTGAGTGCTGTCATGTTAAAAACTGTGCTTTTTTTATTACTCAAACCAAACAAACAAAAAAACAACAACAAAACATTTGTGTTGAACTTGGGGTGCCATTGCATCCATTTGTGAGGGTCCTCCTAGTGGCACATTTACTAAGCCATCTTTTTGGGGCAATGAAAAGGTGCAAGTTTGGTGACCAGGCTTTCACGTTCTTGTCAGTGAGAGGTTTCAAACAGGGTGATTAAATGTACCTCACTGAGTCTGAATGTGCTTCAATGAGTCAATGATAAGAGGATCTCTATTTGTTTCTCCAATGATAAGAGAAAGAAGCAAAAACTACCATAAAAACTAACACAAGCAAGTCAACTCAAAGTGAACATTTTTTTTTTAGAGGGATTATGTAAGTGAAAGATGCGTGACAAAACCCTGTTAGCTACAGATCACAAACTACTTCTGTAATCCCATATTCACGTGATATGAAATCTTCATGTAATTCACAACATGAAGTTTTGATGCTATGGTGTGAAGTTACCTGAGCAGCGGACACCCTGGGCAATGAGGCCCCACATAAAGTTGGCACAGTACTCGCACCAGTGTGGTCCTCGAAAGGTATGTACCTGTGGTAAGAGACACATTATGTAATGCAAGCCAAAACCCAGTTCAAACTGGAGAACCTCCTCATGGATGTGCTGGATTGTGATCTCAAACTACATGGGATGGGCCCCCCACCAAATGAGAGCATATGTGTATATACAAGGCAGATTAAAGGATTTACTACAATGTGTCTGGCATCTGCTGCCGGGCAATCAGATACAGGCACAGGGACAAGCCTGGAAGTCAAAATAACAGATGTACACCAACTCTGCAGCCTAAGATCACAGATAAGATCGCAAATGGAGCCACAGTTAGAGGCAGACACACCTTCATTACTACTCTGAACAGGTATCAGTGACCTAATGAGTGAAGAAAGCATGTGGCAGGTGGCAAGTGAATGGTTTTTGTTCTGTTTCAAAGGGGAAGGGAACAAAAAGTTAGGGGGTGGGGGGTCGTTATAACCTCCCTGTTAAGTGAAACCCAAGATACAATTGCATGCTTGTTGAGGCACCCAGAGGCAAAATGTCTCCAAGTTCCTTTTTGCCTGTTTACAGACCCATATAAGTATGTTTTAGATCCCAAATCAATGTTAGTCTAATACAACTATACAACTCTATAATAGTTTTTTACAAAATCAGTAAATTGAAACAAAAATGGCTCTAAGAGCTTTAAAAATCGATGTTAATCAAAGCTTACTGCTGTTAATGGGTTGTGGTATAGTGCATCCATTAGTTCCCCTGAGTGCATATGAGTGTCAGCTGGATGTGATGTCATCAAAATAGCAGAAAACACTAAGGGCTGTGATAAGACAGACAAACACCAGGCAAAAACATATCTTTCTACTCAATCTAAGAGAACTAAAATTCAGCCAAAGAATGATTTATCTAAAGGAACATACTGATGTTTGAAACAGATTAATAGACTTGTAATGCAGCTCCTAGCTATCAATCTTATCAATTATATTTTGCTTCTGGTGTCAAATAAAAAGCTTCTCACCTTGAAGTTGTGGATCTTTTCATAGGAACACTGCTTCTCAGGTGTGTCTTTCAAGGCACTCCGTCGCACCAGAGGTGAGGAGATCTGTGGACAAGAAGCCAACAGTTTAATAGGCTTCCATAGAAGAGTGCCTTTGCTCCCAAGCTTGACTCCTAAAGCCAAAGCCAGCAGCTCTTGACGCTTTCTCTCCTGTCTTTTAGCCTTGTGGGTAATCAGCTCCGCTCCTAAACCTCCTCTGTTTTCCTCAGCCTCCATGCTTGGCTGATCGGGCTCCCAGAGTCTCTCCAGCTCTTCAGGGGAAAGGTGTGTAGGTGGAACGTGGGTGCTGTGCAGCAGACGCTGCTGGCAACAGCCCAGCGCAGAGGTAGCAGCTACACTCCACTCCCCTCTGACCCAGGAGGGCGACTGATGACAGCCAGCACGGGGTTGACTCTGCATCTGGTCTGAATGCAGTGGCAGCAGTAGGCAGCAGGAGGAGCTGGGGAAACAGGACCAGTAGTGGGCGGCCTGAGGGCTGGAGCGTGCCTCAAACAATGGTCCTCTTTCACGCGCCCAGAAAGGGAAGAGAGAAAGAGAGAGAACAGAGTCCAAAATTGGCAGGGGCCAGGATGTTGAGAGTGAGGTGCTGTCAGGAACGCTTCACACAGCTCAACAGCTCACTAAAGCAGGATCAATAGTGCAGACGCCCGCTTTATAGCACAGAGCACATTCCCATTAGCACACTGCCTTCCGGCCACACTCTGCTTCACTTAGCAGGAGATAATACTCCACTCCCAGTGGTTCGCAGTCAGCACAAAGTCTCCTAAACGGGTCACTCGTTCGCTAAAAGACAAACACAAGATTGTCCGGCCTGACAGAGCTGAGGCTGTGTCGTCGTAATTCAAACAGATCTTGACCTCCAGCTATGTCAGCCTGCTGGTGGAATTCCCCACACTGTCATCCAGACTAGATCTTCCAGACACTCTGGCTGCAGGCTGTTGCCTGTCACAATCAGTTTTCTCACAGAACCCGCAGAGCCAGACCATTTACTCAGATTGGGAAGGATTACGACCATAATCCCAACACAGGGAATAATCCAGCAGTGTCCAAATCAAAGTTAAAATCTCCAAAGGAAGCTCATTTGCAGGTTAGTAGCCATGTAGTGGGTTTTTTTTTTTTCATGTTTTTTTTTTTTTTTTGGGGGGGGGGGCAGTGGGGGGCTGTTGCTATGTTCACGCTGGATTCGCACCCATTAGCTCTGCCAGTAAACAGCCCCATGAGGCTTGATGTCCTGAAATGAGGCACAAAGCACCAAAAGTACATAAACATCATATGATTTGCCAAATAATACATATAAACAAAAGTTCTGTCAAGCAAGCTTCTTTATTATGGTAAAGTTGGAAGACCTTACAAAAAGAAAAATGAACTGATTAATTAAGTAGAGAGGAAAATTTAGAAAGCCAGCAAACATTTGATTTATGATAAAAAAAAAAAAATGCTGGCTTGAAGGCAGAGCACTGAGGCAGAGAACAAACCCACAGGGCAACTCCAAAGCTGAGATAAAATTCAAAGACTGGAGCTTCAGAGCTGATAGACACAGACATAAAGTAAAAAATAAATAAATAAATGAATAGTATTGACTTCTTGTGTGTCAGCTTTTTTTTTTTTTTTTGTCTGTTGGACTCAAGCGAACTGACTCACAGTTGCAAGACTGACAAGGCAGGTGAAGATATTTGTCACTGTGGCTGGCATTCTTTGACAAGACCTAAACATACCATCCCACGCAATACTTATCTACAGCTATGTCTGTGACAAATGAGGTATAGACAACTGAGATATTTTAGCCTTGCGAGGAAGGAGGGAGTGAGACAAGAGCTGTGCTCTTTGTCTGCTGGCAGATGGCTTCTTGTCTCTTAAAGAAGAGCTTGGAAAAAAGAAAAAAAGGACACAAAAGGGGGGTCCACACTACAAGCTCTCCCTTCTTTTCAGTAGCGTGGCTCCTTTATTCGAGCAAGGCTTTGTGAAGTCACAGTGAGTGGACTGAGTGGAGAACAGCACAGTGAACAACTACCCACAGCTCAAACAAAACAGCCTTAACAACATGAAAAACAGATATATACTGTCAATGCTGTACTAAAGGAAAAAAAAAGAGAAAAATGGCATTTTTGTCTACACTAGGAACATTGGAAGCTGATGTCTTCCTTTGTGTTTAAGGCTACAAAAGTTACTTCTGGAAGTTTACAACTAATAAATGCATTTCAAGAGTTGTTGTTTGTTTGTTTTTATAAATATGTAGAAAGCCACAGGAGAAAACGGGTACTTATTCTAACAGAAAACATAATGATTTCTAAGAAAAGAAAAAGAAAATTTCGCCAGGCCAGCCTTTGGAGAAAACAGCTGAGAAGAAACCAGTGTGATGAGGATCAGGAGCAACATGGCAAAAGTTTAACCACTGCAAATTCCTGCACATGCAAAGAAGCACAACAGTCTGATCTAGTCAAGCACTGCTTTTCACCTTCCTACAGCATTTTAACTACACAAGCACTCACAGTCGTGGGATTATATAGGTATCAACCCAAGCCTGAGTAAATACACATGAATTTTGACTTTACAGTGAGGCTACTGTGGCTTTAAAGTCCCAGGGCGTTACTGTGTAATTGGTAAACATGAAGTTCAAAAAGCAACCACAGATGCGAGCCGAGAGGCCAGGTCTAAGCTTCATGCCATCTCCGAGCTGACAGAAGACAGCTTTTTCTTTTAAAAGTGACAAGCAGGTGGTTTTCAAATGCTGCCTGACAAAGACTGACATTATCACAGCTGTCAATAACGGATATGATCGGGTGTAAAAACAGCGCAGGAATGATATATCCTGAGTTTTATACAGTAGAAGCTCCCAGATAAGTGACATTTATTAGGGGATACGTTCCACATTTATTTGCAATATGGAGACTTTGAAAAAGTAGTCCATAAAACATCAAGTCAAGCTGCAAATCCAGCACAGAGGAACACTGCTTGACTGTTTTCAATGACGCACTGTTTTCTTTTCTTTGAAAGGAAAAGACGTCAGACGGGATGTCTTAAAGGACTTCTGGGGGCTCCAAGGGCTTCTTTAAGGATAGTACTGCAATACCATATTTAAACCGCAATAAGTCATATCGATGACTGACAAGCCGATAGCCATAAAATCAAAGTAGGCTTCCTTCAATAGCTCATATCTTGGGATACAGAAGCTAAACTGAAGACTGATGATATTAATACTGCAAATGATGCTCCTGCTGGCAGAAGCTGTCATCTGTCTGCCACTGAGTGACAAAGTACAGGCTGACATTTTAAAGTAAAAAAAAAAAAAAAACATCATTCCCAAAAGCAATATATCAACGATAGAGCTTGTGAAAGAACGGAGATAGGGAGAGGACCAAGAAAACATGAGCATCTGTTGATGAAAAGAGTTTGCTGAAGTCTATCAGCACATAGAAAAAGACACGAGGAAATAGCTTAATATTGCCACCTAGTGGACGGGCATGTTGTCTTTTCTTTTCATTTGTGTCCACAGTGAAAAAATAACTGTTCCTCATTCTTTAATGATAAATCATTCACAGACTTTCATCTGACAACAGCTCACAAGTACCAAGGAGAACAATAAAAAATGTGTCTCACCCAAAATCAGTGTGTCTGATATGGGTGACAGGCAGAAGCAAAGTCCCAGTCCCCTCGGTCATCATTACCTTTCAATGTAAGCAACGAAGCATGGTAGCAGCGAACACAGCCAGAAGCTACAGAACAAGGATAATGTACATCGCACATAAAGGACAAAGCGTCCTCACAGAAGTACTCTTCACTCTACTGTAAATGTGGAAATTAGAAGCAGTATAGAGAAGTGGATAGAATATAAGTGCTATGTGGTGACTGCCAGATGACCCAGTGAAATGACATATTGCGTTATTTCAACAATAAATAACTCCAACTTATTAAAACTGCATTACATGAAAGTTTGTTTTTTGCAGTGTTTGCAATATTAAGTACATTTTTTCACAGACTTGGCAAGTAAATTATTTGATCTAGTTGGATTAAATCTCTCGGTATCTTGTGTCCTTCCATGTACTCCCAGACTGACTCCTTGATGCCGAAATCAGGGCTCTGTGGGGGTCTGCACCATCTGTTCCAGGACTCTTTGTTCTTTTTGCCTCCTACAATTCCTGATGTATATTTGAAGTTGATGTCATGGACTGCACATGAATCTAAACATCTAAGCACCCATAGCACGCAGGCAACCATTAACTCACCTTTTCATCCCTCTGGAAGGTGACCCTGCGTGGCTCTGTGCGCCCGCGGCTCAGTCTGTGCACCATTTTGTCTTTGAGCAGCGATGTATAACCAAGATGTTCATAGATGGGGTTGGTGGTCATTTTAGCAATGTACTCTGCTGCCTTGGTCTCGATGTAGAGAGTGATGAGGGCATCTGTCACCAGGTCATTGACAGACTCAAACCTCTTCTCCCCAACAAAATGCTTCCCATCATAAAACAACCTGTAGTTGAGGGTCTGGTGCCCAAACCTGGATTGAGATTCATGGATAGAGTTGAGAAAAGAAAAGAAATCAATAGCTGAGAAATAGTGGATTGCTGATAAAGCTGAACCTTTAATGTTTCCAGGCACTATGCTGATGGTTTTGGTACCTTAAGGCCAAGGTGTGTGTCCCTGGCTGTCTTTGGCTCTCCCTGATGAGGTATGCACCTTCTACACCTGCCAGCAGCTCATCTGTATAATCTCGAGGGATCACGCCATGAAATCTTTTAAAAATAAACAAATAAATAATAAAAAATTGCAGGTATAACTCTCCTTGTGGTGTCATTTTATCAACAAAACTACAAAGATCTACATACTGGATGTTGCTTAAAAATCAATTTACAGACAAAAAAAATGCATTCATTCTATTAAACCTCAGTACTAATTAAAACGACAAAGAACAAACATTCTCTACAAAGTGATATTTACAAAAAGGCATAAGAACTATAAAAAGTAATTAAGTTACACTCACTCTCTGCCATAGTATTTGGGTCTGCTCTCCATCTGTAAAGCAGAGGAAGAAATATTGGCTGCAGCAATGTGATATGAAAGCTCAATTTTATAACTTGCAAACTGTTCTTAGAGCCTGTGTGAGAGATAAAGGACTCTACAGCACAGACCAGATAATCTCCATCTGTGCCCTTGCGTCTGTTCACAGCTCACAAACCATAAAGCCAAATCACAGAGTGTGGAGATAAACGAAAGGCAGTGCAGGAAAGCAGCAGGCCAGCTGTAAGAAATTATTACTAAGCATGTTAGCTTGCCACATCGGACTCTGAGTACAAATAATACTAAAGATGGGACTAAAATATAATTTATATTGTTTGTAAAATTCTACATAATATTATCTAGACTTCACAACACTGTCAATGTGAGGCGGTCTGACGGAAAGCATAGTAAAATATTAACATTCAAATTAACCAGGCCCTCTTTTTATACACTTACTAAAAAGAGTGTAGAAACTCCCATAATGGATTTTTCTTTCCCATGATGGATTTTCTTAATATGTGAAAGTTGATTTTTTTCTGAATTACTGGCCAGCCACTAATCTCATACAACCAGCCCACAGCTTTCACTTTGCTCATCAAAGTGTGACAGGATTGAAAATAGGATGAGGCATGCTTTATTTCTGGTAGGTTGTACAATAGAAGATTGATGGGTCTCTCCGTAAGGGCCATGACAAGAATAGCAACATCTTCCATCAGTTTATTAACACGGCTCAGAAAAAATAACTTCATCCTGTCAAGCTCTGAGGATCTGGCTACTACCTGTAACCTGTTCATTAAAAGGTTCAAATGTGATCCTTAAGCTGTGTACCTGTAAGATTATTAGTGTAATGTTATAGAGGGCTCTCTAATTTGTCCTCAAACTTGTAATTGTATCAGAAAATAAACCTCAGAATCAGAGATCACGCTTAGGTTTCTAGTTGTGGCATAGTGCCGAGTTTAAATAGTCACTCATGAAGTGTTTGAGTTAAAGAAGCAGCCCATCACTCCCAACAGGTGGGTACTGACTGGTGCCAGATTCAATCATTTCTCCAAGAATGCTTTACAGCTTCAAACTTGAGAGTAAAAAAGGAATAAATAGTAATAGCAGATACCAGCAAATAAATGGATTTAGCTTATTAGCACTGACATATCTGATCCCGCTGCTGTTTCCCCCTCCTCAGATGTGATTGATTACAACACCAGGTGGTTAAGTGCATACTTGCTTCTAATTTCTAACATTTTTACAAGCTAGATGAATAATAAAGCATGAACACCCCCACGTCAGCCCTAAAAAATAGCCTGCTTCTTAAAATTCACGGATGTACTGACCTCCTGAGGACATGTTATCCTCTTTGGTCTTGGGGCTTCCTGCTGTAGCTGGTACACTGTTAGAGAAACATGAATGTTAATGAAGTTTGTCTGCCCTTCTGAGCTATAAACAGCTCAGTGCTGCTCAGTGCAAGATGTAATTGCATGCATATTGCAGATGTGCCATCCAAAATAAACAAAGTATGGTTTCTAGAATTTATTCACTGGCTTCTACTGGACATAAAACATTATTTCCGCTTAACAGACCATTAATTCTGCTTAGTCTTCTGACCATTACTGAGTAAAGATGTGTCTTTGTACAAAAGGATGCATTAGTTTATGAATTCAGTGACAAGTGAGTGGATTACATGACACAAGCCGTCTATTCAAAATACGGTCAATATGTCAGTAGGTAACTTTACATCTAAGCAGAAGAAAATTACCTATGGAGCTCCCCAGGGGTCAATCCTGGGCCTCTTCTATTTAACTTCCATTGTTCCCATTGGCCCAGGTTATAAAAAACACCAATATTAGTTACCATAGCTATGCAGATGACACTAGATATTTCAATGTCACCAAGAATCAGAGACCCTGTATAGGCTCTTGGTAAATGCATTGAGGAGATTGCCTCAACTTTCTCCAGTTGAACAAAAACAAAACTGAGGTCAACTGAAGCCAAACTACTGCAGGTCACTCACCAAAGAGCTTCAATCTACAGTATACACCTAAAAACCACCAAATACTAGGCCAGAAATCTGGGTGTAGTGATGGACTCAGACCTAAATTTTGAAAAACATGTTAAGGCAATCGCTAAATCAGCTTATTATCACCTGAAGAACATCTCAACATCTGGTGTCTCTGCAAAATCTGGAGAAACTCGTCCATGAATTTATCTTTAGTCAGCTTGATTATTGCAACAGTGTCTTTACTGGTCTACCTAAAAAAATCCGTTAGACAGCTGCAGTTCAGAACTCTGCTGTCCGAGTTCTCACTAAGACCAGAAAAGTGGACCAAATCGTTCCAGTTCTGGCTGACTATCTGTTAGAGGATAGACTTTAAAGTTCTGTTGCTGGTCTATAAAGCTCTGAATGGTTTATGCCCAAAATACATCAGTGACCTCTTGGCCCAGTATGAACCTACCAGACTCCAAAGGTCATCTGGATCTGGTCTTTTATCTGTTCCCAGACATGGAGAAGCTGCGTTCAGCTTCTATGCTCCACAAGTCTGGAACAAACTCCCAGAAAGCCTCAGAACAGCTGAAACACTGAGCTGCATTTACACCGATTTTATAAAAAAGTTAAAATCTCCACTGCCCCATTTTCTCTCTTTTGTTTCTAATTTTAAATGATGCTTCTATTCTTTTGTTCTTTCACTTTTAATGTCTTTTCTTTTGCACCCCACTGTAATGCTTTTAATGTTTTATGTAAAGCACTTTGAATTGTCCTGTACATGAAATGTGATATACAAATAAACTTGCCTTGCCAAAATCCATTTGTGTGAACTAAGTCTTCCATTTACCTACATTCACTTCCTCAACCAAAAGGAACTTTGACTTGCAATACACCTACAGAGCAAATCCAAGCTTCTGTGTTTCAGACATGTTAAAATATTGGTAGAATTGTTTAAAGGAGTCATCACCCGGAAATCCCACTTTTTCACGTTAAAACGTGTATTGGAACAGGACCTCAGTTAAAACATGCCAGAAACTCCAGAAAGTGAAAGTAACTTCGTCTTTGTGTGCGGGCTCTCTCTTCTCACCAGAATCGGCCACAAGCACGCGCTCTCCACAGTACACGGTTTGGATTTCTTTCTCCGAATGACGTGAAGAGAGGCTGCTAGCTGCTAAGCTAGCCTCTTTAGCGCCACCTAAAAGCAGCTGATTACCTGCCATGGAGTCATTATAATCAGCTGTTATGACGTGAACTAGAGAGGCTGCGAGCGAGCTGCTAAGCTAGCATCTTTAGCACCACCTAAAGGCAGCTGATTACCTGCTACGGAGTAGACCAGCTTTGTCAGAAAGGATGCCTGCAACAAGGACGAGAAGGCGGGGGGAAATTGCCATTCTGAGTTGCCTCGGCAGAAATTCAGCAGTTTCCGGTGCTTTAACAGGAGGGACAGCACTACCAGGGAGCAGTGGATTATATTTATCAGTGAGGATGTGCAGTCGGTAACTGTTGCTGCTTGTGTACCTTATTATCTTCTGTGTAAGAGACCAGTAAACAGTGATTGATGAGCAGACAAGCTGCTAATATAGCTACAGAAGCTAACACTGTTTGGTTAACTTCACGTCAGACGTCTGCTCCTTATATTCATCAGAGTCCAGCCCTTTTACTCCGCGGATCCTCTCTATCAACCGCACCGTTACATTTTTCTCTGTTGGGACATCATTTTCCTTCACCTGCTCTGTCCTGATAAAACTTTGTTTTGGCTCTGACGTTTGCCTCGTGAACGCGATTAAAGACAGGTCTAAATCTCGTACGTATTCTTGCGACAAACAATAGTTGGGGATAAAAAGAGGTTAAAATGAGCTTATTAAATTTTCGTCCCACCCAACTAGAATTAAAAATTCATTTGAACATAATTTAAGAAGGATTGTGTATGTAAAACAGCAGGTTATGACACCTTTAAATGGGATAAGGACAGTTAAAGCCAGAAAATTACACGCATCCTTGCTGAAAAAGTACTTTTTAATAGTAATCAAAAACTGAAAAGTAAAAATCAAGTCCATAGAAGAACTTTATCAGAACAACAGATTCGCTCTCATGTTTGGCAAACATTGTGAGAGGTGGCATCCTCTTCACTGCTGAGCAAAGAAAACACTATGTGAGGCTGAGCTAAGTCTTAACCACAGCAGATTCTCCAGCAGGGAGAAGGAAGACTCCTGACTGTGAATTTTCGTGTTTTGTCAGGCTGACTTAAGCCAAACAGCAAGATCTGGACATCATCCATTCCTACGACACTGACACCTCTATAAATACCTCAGAGGACCAAAGGAGCCAGATATTTCAGAGAAGGGCTTTTTTTTTCTTTTTCTTTCTTTCTTTTTTTTTTTTTTTTACAAATGAGTTTTAATTACAGCAACAATTCAAAGTTAAAAAAGGTATGGGTTGTAACTGGTTTATCAAAATTTAGGACAGACACAGCTAGAGGGTTTCAGCACAGCTATACGCATCAATGCACTCTGAGGAGCTGTGCTGTTTCCTCCTACATGGCAAAAACAATGTATAATGAGGTGGGTGATCAGAGGACCCTGTTTTAGCTGAGCCTCTTTGCAGGTAGAAAATCTTATTTTTCTGTGTGCTGGTAACCTATTTTACCCAGGGAACAGAAATCCACTGCTTAGCATTTTTGTATGGGTGAATGTGTTCTGTGGGTGTCTGTGTTTGTGTGCATCATTTTCACTCATGTGCAGCTTTTTGAAACCTGCAGTGTAGCTAATTCAACTATGCACAAGACCTAATTCCTCAAAGTGTGAGAACTGTAATTTTATAGACCATAAATAAAGTTGCATTAAAAAAAAACAGAAGAAGAAGCAAGCTTAAGATCAAAGTCAGGTTAAAATATTGTTACCGTAATCAGAGTTCAAATAAATTCATTACTCACAGTAGGACTTCCATATGGGCGGCTGATAATCATCAGGGTCTGCAAAACACAGAAATAAAGCAAGTTTCTGAAATGATCTCACAGTAGTGTTTATAGACTTCTCTCATTAAAAACTCAATCTCCTTCCCTTCCCCAGTGGATTAAATGTGAGCCCTTCATCGTGGTTATGTCATTGTTATTTATCACTGTTCTAATTATGCATATGGCTTCATGCTGTGCATTGGCCTCTTGAGATGCACCAGTGAAGGCACCTCTAATCAGTGCTTCAAGGACAATCAATATGGATGTGTCCTGTTTTTGCAAACATTGTATTGCACACACCTGATCTCTATTAACCTGCAGTGGGAGCCTGACAATACAATATTTCCTTGCTGAGATAAGAGCACAATAAAACTTAGGGGATGTAAGCAGAGCAAACCCACATCTGGAAAATGTGGCTGCACACTGATCATGTGAACACACATGGGATTACATGATGGTGTCTGCGTTTGCATTAGTTTAAGATGAGGATGAGTGATGATGGAGTAAACACCCTTGAGCAAGTTATGGTTTACTGTTATGTTTTAATGACTTACAATACTTAAGTAGGAAAATTTGTCAGCTTCATTTGACATTTCCCTGAACTACTCGCCACTCAACACACTGCTACTAGTAATACACAGCAATGATGTTGACCGAATGAAACATCGGATCATAATTTATGTTTTGTTTCAAGGATGTTTCAAATGTTCTGGAGACTGCATTTAGAGGAATAAACTGCAATTTCTTTTAAGAAATTTACATCAGGCTGGTGTTTCAAAACTCCAGAATTCACCTCTAAACTCAAAGACAACATGTTACATTTGTATCCTTACAGTTATACTTATCTGAAGATAAAGATGATGGCGGGATGGTTACCACTGTTACTTACAGCAAGGATGTTGTGAGTTTAAACCTGATGCTTAGCTGGAGCTTTTCTTAGTGAGGTCTGCATGCACTCTGTGCTTGTGGCTTGTGTGGGCCTCTTCTGGGTGCTCTGCTTTCCTTCAAAAGTTCAAAGCCATTCATGGCAGGTTAAGAGTTGGTTTAAAAATGGCTGCAAATCTACATTGTCTGCCTAGCAGCTGATTTAGGATCCAGCTATTGTAACAATCTACAGGGGGTTGTGACTCCTGGTTGGGTGATATACAACAAGATAATTGGTGCTCTTCAAATGGCACTAAATTTATGGGTCTAGTGTGTATGATGCTACAGCTTAAATTTTTTAACGATATTTGATAACATTTTTACCATATACAGTTAACAGCATCAACAATGGCAGTGGAAGTTCAACCCCCCCCCCCAAACAAACAAACAAACAAACAAACAAACACCAAAAGAAATGAAAAAAAAAGAAAGAAAAAGAAATTAGACCCACTAAGTCAACTCTTGCCTTTACAAAAAAGCAAAAGAAAAGAAAAGAAGGGAAAAAAAACACATACATATGCACGTACAGTATGTGCATGCATAATAACACACTTATGAAGTACACAAAAATGCACATGCGCATGAACACACACACATGCAAACAGGATAAAACAAGCAATGAAAAGTAAGCTAAGTAAAAGTAACATGGGACCATGAGTAGGCAAAGAAGTACATCACACAGCAAGACACAAGCAGCAAAGGACACGACATTTACAATGGGGTGGCACAACCACGCTTGTGGGTGCGCGACGCCCAGCAACCACCACCACACCAACAATATTCTTCAACCAGTTACCTGTGAACATTTTTCAAATACCTTTTAAGTCACCCCAACATTTATCAAAAAGATGAGGTTTCTTCTCCTTATTGAACATGATTTTTTCAGAGCAACTTCCCTGAGTCAGATTGAAGCAGTGGGTGGGTTTTCACTTTTCCATAATATTGCAATGCATTTATTTCCAGTGATGAGGAATAACCTAATAAAGCGCGTTTTCCTTGTCCTATTGATGGAAAGAGCGGGTAAATCCCCCAGTAAAATCAGTCTTGGTGAGTGAGGGATCTCAATCCCTGTTTTGTCCTTAAGAGCACCCAGGACATGTTCCTAGAACTGTTTCAGCTTCACACAATCCCAAAACATATGAAGGACAGAGCTCAGAGATGGTTTTGAGCATTTTGTGCAGTCTCTCAGGTGTAAGATAAACTCTATGAATGAGCTACAGCTTTGATTGTGAGCTAACAGAATGCAACTAGAAAATTTTCTGAAATTTTTTTTAATGCTGCCAATGCAGCTACGCACGTCCAAGAGAGCGGCAGCCATGTTACAACGGTGGAACACCTGTGCTAACAGATAAGGTCCTAAAGACATACACATTTATCTAAGTGTACATGCATGGTGTGTCTGAGAGAGAGAGAGAGAGAGAGAAGAAGAGAAGAAGAGGCGTGCTGTCGCGCGTGGCTGTTGCTGCATTCCATTTGAACTTGGAACTAGGAAAATCCAGCCACCTCCGAGTAAAGATTTAAAGATGGCCGCACCCAGTGTTGGCAGTCGGGTTAGCAGTTGTAGAAGCTTCTGTAATGGTACATTTATTTCACTTCTGAATTTTTTTTGCATTAAATCAGTCAAATATGTGGAATTGTTTAATATAGATGGAGGAGGAAGCTGCTGTAGTGTAATTCATATTTTTCATGTGGTATATGTGAACTACAACACTAGCTGTGCTGACAACAGCTAATAACAATAGCCTTAGCAAACACGTTGTTTTGCTAGGATTTTCCGACCAGTGAACTGTAATGCAAGTTGGTCGGGTGGGACGTCATCCCCCAGTTCCCACTTCCCAGCTCTGAGGTAAATAAAACGCAGCATATGTCAATACTGACAAACAGCCCAGAATCACTCATGTCCATTATAAACTAGTAACTACTAAAACCTGTGGAGGATTCAGTTTATCCATCCATTTGCTCTGATATATTATTACAGTATGAGGAAAGTGTGTGTGCATTACACACAGAGCTGACAGAACTCCTGCAGCTGCGTCGTTGAGCGTTGCTAGGCAACGGGGCCTGCCTGTGTGAAACTGTCAGTTACACAGACACAGAACTATACTGAATGCAGTCTGTGTGGACTCCCTGAAGAACTGTACCTTGAAAGACAACCATAAGAGATATCAAAATAATTTTTCCACTGTGAGCTCCACAAGGCTTTGAGGAACTCAGAAATGTATTTCATTTTATCCTACTGTGAACAGAATTTAAACAGTGGTGAGTTTAAAACACTGGAGAAAAAGATAGTCATTTTTTCTCCGTTGTAATTGAAGTCAATGGGATTACACACACGTGGGTCAATTTTGGAGCAGCGTAACTCAAAAACCTTGCATCTGAATGAATTTTGTGCAGCGGTCCCAAATGAAGCTGACAAATTTTCCTACGTTTTGTTATCAAATTTATGTCTGTACGATGAAAGCTGGAGGAATTATGGGCATTTGTTTCACATCTGAAAATGCTTCAAAATTTTCAGATTTTTGGGCTTTTTCTGATTTTTACTAAAACGTAACTTGCGATTGTCTCAAAACCATATCAGATATGTAAACATCCTTTCATATGGTGAAAATTTTATCTTCCATTACCCATTTAAACTTTGAATGATGTTTCTATGTGATGGTAAGGCAGAGCTCCAAAGTGACCTGGGTTTTTGGCTTTTCTCGTCTGATTTTGGGTAAATCACAGTCATTCCTATAGGATGAAAAAAGTTTTTTGCTAATTTCGTAAATACCGTTAGAGTTTTGTACAGCAAAAAAGCAAGCACACCACTCCTGGCTGAGACACATGTTTTGATATGCCTTTTGTGGGGGTGCTGACAAAGCCCTGGGAGGAGTAGGGCGTCAAAAAAGTGACAGAAACTGAATAAGGGCGTGGTCTCGTGGGTTTCCTCAAACGAACTAGACTTGAACGATCTGGATTCACGCAGCAGCGGTCCGATAACTCTGTGCGGTCTCATGTTTGTTTTCTGAAACGTTTTGAGGACAAAATCGTTGTCATCACGCCGTG
This sequence comes from Atherinomorus stipes, assembly GCA_023101725.1. Classification (NCBI taxonomy): domain Eukaryota; kingdom Metazoa; phylum Chordata; class Actinopteri; order Atheriniformes; family Atherinidae; genus Atherinomorus; species Atherinomorus stipes. Next base: position 269,172 of record JALJCO010011978.1, read on the forward strand.
ACGCAAGTAGAAAGAGACAGCAAAACTTCAGTCCAGCTGGTGGCGTCACCACCTGTTAGAGTGCGATGTCTGTCACTCTATGCACATACAGTGCGCGTCGTAGTCAAGCGGCAACCTCCGGTGGCTAACTATGAGGCTACCGGGGAAAAAGTCATTTTTTGTAGTTCTCCCTTGATCCGCTAGGTGCTGGCTGCAAAACAGAGCAAATCCCCATAGACTCCCATGTTAAAAACGCCAACTTCACAGCAGAAATAAACCTGTTTACAGCCTGGTTCAAAAAATCATTTTAGCTTTAATAGGTCAAGTTTACCTTCATGTTAACTGTGAGGGGGGTGAATTCTTTTTATAAGTCATCTGTTTAGATGTTATTTAAGCTTGAAATTACACATAATTAAGGGAATGTCCTTTTGATTGACATGCGGTAGACTGGAAGCCCGGCCTGCCGACCAGTGGCTCCTAGTTAGCTCCTTGTTTGATCTCAGTAAGGTCTCAGTTTGTAGCAGAGTCGCACAACAGCGGTTTTTAGTCAGATAATAGCAAATCTAAGCGTGTCTTACCTTTACCCCGCCGCCTAGGGGGCTAATCTTTGTTAGCTCCTCTTAGTTTCGAGTTAGCTCGGTTAGTGTTTAGCCCAGAGTACATCAGCTGTCAATCATTTGCCCCGCAGCACAGAGTGGCCTTGTCTATGCCCATTTTAGTATTTTCCAAACAACCACTGCCAGAGATCCAACACCACCCCTTTTTCCCGTCCCCCTTGCGTCAAATGCTCCGGACTTTACAATCGTGCAGCCGGCATCGTCCAACCGTTCCGTTCTGACAACTGTTCCAGACTTTTGGCACGGTTGCATGGCGCAAAAAATACGGATCGTGACAAAAGAGTCCATGTGACCCTACCCTTAGTTTAATATCGCAGAATAAAAGCTGTCAAGTAGTAATATACTGCCTTAATGCTTTACAGCATTGGCAGCATAACGAACTAAATATTTCTAAGTACGATGGAGAATCTATGAAGGCTTGGGTGGAGGAGTTTTATCTGTTCTTAACTATGGAAGAAATCTGACTCTCTTCAATGTAGTGAGTAAAAGAGGATCCACTCCTGCTGCAGATAAAGAATCCATTCTGCTCAGTGAATTCCACTGTGGACGGCTGCATCACGTTACTGCTGTGACTGCCACTAAAGCTGATAGCCACTCATTCCATCAAATGTACTGCAGCGTGTTTCCTAAGATTCCCAGTAGTGTTGCTGTACTGTACTCCTAAGAAAAAGAAAAGCCTTGACAGATGCCTGTGAAGGTAAACAAACCATATAACCCAGGCAGGAATTCAGCAGCAAAAGAAACTGCAAGGATAATCCAATTAATTTATAACCACAAATAAAGAAAATCAACCCACTGTGTACGCTTATGATAGTACATCAACACACAGAATTGACATTAACCTGATGAGCAGATGGTTTGTTATGCAGAATCATCTGCAAAGTCCTGGAAGTCCATCAGAAAAGGGCAGACACTATAAAAAAAACAAAAAAACATACTTAACGGGCAATTTGCTAAAAAGTTGGTTAGCAATTGTCTTTTACAAGTTACATTAAAGCAATCAGATCAACAAAATGCAACCAACTGAGTCAGAGAATCAATAGGGTGTTGTGTCACGTGTAACATTAAGTTATAACTGCTGGTATTGGACATTGATTGAGTACTGTAACAGGACAGCTAGGGAACAAAACACAAAACACAGTTGACCCATGTCAGGTTGAACCTGAGATGAGTCAAATGCAGAAAATGAATTTCCTAATTGGCTCTCTAATTGGGATTAATAAAGTATATTTTACATTCTCTCATGATTATGCTGAGATTCTAGCACCAACACAAAGAGACCAGCCCAGACATCAACAAGAGGGTGATCCTTTATGACAAGAAACAATTCTGCTTTTATTGAACATGTGATTTTGTCTGAGTCAGTGTGCCAACTGGCAAACAAACACAGAGGTTCTGCAACTCTAATGATGAAAATGAATGGCGACCAGAAAACAACAGACCCGGACATAATGTTGGAGGCCTGGTGTTAGGTATCAAAAAATACAACAATCTATTTACCGATACCCTCATACCAACAAACACTCTATGAGTAGCCCTCTATATTCCTATTCAGCTCATTTATACCAGGTCCCACACACTGGGCAAATAATTTACTATTAACGCTTCTTCTTAAGCTTCTAAAAATCCCTGTGTTCACCACACATTGTTAGTGTGCCTGCTTGCTCATACTGACACAATAAGGAGGACAATGTCATGAAGCATTAATCGTAGTAGTCTACATGTATCACACAGGAAGGTATTACAACATACAAGATATATCAAATAGCTGTTTTGATATTACATTAAGCTGCTTCTGGATGTTAAACCTAAGTTAGACTTACCTCTTAGAAAAAAAATTACAGTGCCATATCAGAAAGATTTAATGGCCTGTGTGAGCAATGAATCATGTTAATCCAGAGGATACATGCTGTATCCTGACCTTAGGCATTCCTTTGTACCCATCATACCCAATCAGTGCCACACCTCTCTGTACAGAGTGAACGAAATAAAGAATGAGGATGGGAATCAGTTCGTGGAAACCTCTTGTTTTACCTCTTGTAAATACAGAGGTTGATGCAGTTTAGCTGAGATGGTCAGTACTTATAAAAATAACATCAGTTTTAAAACTGCATTTTCAAATAGTGTAGAGTTTTTATTTTCTTCTTGCTGATTCCCCTTGAAGGATCAGAGCTTTTCTTCCTGATGTTCTCTTTGCTCACAGCAGCAGGAGTTTGACTGGGGGACTTTATTAAAGAAAAAAAGGGCTCATATTTGCATCTCATCATAACATATCTACTGTGAAAAAGAGCTGGATACAATAAGAGATAGCTGGTTGCATATAATCACAGGCTAAATCTGAAAAATGGTTCTTTTTAAAGAAAAATGCCGATGCAAACCCCATCTACGTGATATCCACTTCAAATACGACTCAATGGCCTTCAAGGTCTGTTTGCTGATGAGTAGCCAAGCTGCCTTGGAAAATGTATTGTCCTAAGGCTGAAGCTTTGTCGCCGTGTGCCACGCTAGCAACAGCCTGGGAGATTTATTTCACTGCAGCTTATGTAAAGAATGTGATTTCACCTGGTTGGCTGCCAAATGCTCTTTTTCCATTTATTTCTTATTAATGACAAATGGCATTTCAGTCTGGAATTCTGCCGCAGCTTCGACCACAAAAAGGAGCTCTTCATGGTCTTTTTATTTATCCACTCTTATGCAGATAAGCACACCTACAAGCATGCACATGCACATAAATCCAAGAAACATTAAACAGAATTTCTAAGTGGTTTGTGTGGCATCCGAAGATAACAGAAAATTTGAAATTCTGGAGCAGCCACAGGGTTCCTATCCTGAAGAAACAACAATTAACTGTGTTGCCCTCTAGTCACCAATCAGAAGCATTCAATACTTTAATCACCCGCAGATGTTTGTCTCAATGACAAAGAGAATATGTGATGAATAAAGATCAAGCTAAGACTTTTCCCTCCAGGGATAGCTTCTCTGCCTCTACAGCCTGTCCATGCAGCAGTGACTTCAGCTGAGGTGAATAAGGTACATGGTTGACAACAGTTATTCAGACTTGTGCAGAAAAAAAGGCTGATGTCAGGTAAACCCAAAACCAGCAAATACAAGCAGAAAAAAGACCAAACAATCGCTGAGCACAAATGAAATGTAACAGGGCCATGATGTAACAGCTTCTGGGGACTTGGATGGATTTGATGCAAACAACAAAACAACAGTTATACAGAGATATGGAGATGATCGTTTCAACAGCATGTCACACAGCTGTAACTGCACCTAGCAAGCTGTTTGTCTCTAAATGTATCTGTTTTCAGCTCTACGGATAAACACAGTTGTGAATTCTTGCTCAAAAAAAGAAAAAATGGATGCAAACCCATGTAGTTAATAACAAGTATTAATAATAGTCAGTCAAAATTTACTATATTTTCCCTTCACTGGTGCATCTCCCATTTCTCATGGTTTCACTGAAGGAAGACCCCCCCACACAGGATGGTTGGAGTCCAAAACAACCAAGTTTGTTTTCAAGTGAGGATCAAAACTAAGAAGGCAAAACTAAAACTGAAATGAAGCAGGAGATAGATCAAATCTATAAATAGTACAAAATCCAAAACCACAGACACAATCACAAATAAAAGCATAAAGATTAAAAAATGACCAAAAAAGGCAAAGAAAGCATAAATATTCAGTATAAAGAAAAGAAAGGGAAAAAAAAAAAAAACAATTAATGGAGCATAGGTGTATGTTTGTAAAGTAACTGAACAAAGATGTAAAGCAAAACAAAAAAAGTAATTACAATGAAAACAGGTTCTGTTGATTTCCAATCTAAACTCTAAAGCTTTTTTTTATACTAGTGGACACATAAAATATCATATACAGGACTGCTGACTTTGAGAAGGCACAAAACTCTATGGCAGAAGTTGAAGTGGGTGGCAGCCGGACTGTTCCCCCATTTTAGTCATTTTTGCCATCATATTTTCAGTTTGTTTACAGTTCATGTAAGATTAATTCACATGCAGTTCATGAATAGCATGTATGAATAACAGATTCTGTGCAGACCCAGTGGGGTGCAGCAGAGCTGCAGCAGGGTGACCATCTGTGTATTAAACAGTTTCAAAAGCAGAATTTTTACAGTTAGCTGACCAGATAAACATGTGCCAGGTAAGAGGCTGCCTCTCTGAGGTGTGTTTGGGTCCTTCTTAGTTCAACACCTTCAGAGGAATGATGCATTTGACATGGACTGTAGATGAGTTAAAAATATGTGAAAGTATATTTTGGTAACCTGATCCTGGCATTTCCTTGTGTCTGCCATGGACAGCAGATGTTTTTGATATTCATCCTATAATTAACGATTGGATAGGTTCAACCATAAGTACTGTTGAATACCTGTGGGAAAACAGACCCCCCTCCCCTGCTAACGCCAAGAACATGAAAGTAGTTTATTTAACTGGCTCAGTGTACATGACACAATTCCAGTGCAGCATGATTGAGACTGGAAGGGAAAATAAATCCAAATAATGAAAGGTTGTTGAGGTGAACTGCTGCATTTGCCAAAAATATGTGCAGGATCATGTAGAATACTTGGCCGCCTGCCTTCCAGACCAACTTTGTCATTTAAGTTCGGGAGATGAAGACATATTTTCATGGCCTATCCCTTCGTTTATTTTCCAACCTTTATTTCCTGGAGCAATTTGGCAATAGTGTACTGTTGGTGCAGTGTGTGCCTCCATACTTACTCATGCCAAGTGTGTGTAGGAATGTGGCTGATCTCCATCACACACACTCACATCTCTCCAAGAAAACTAAGACATCGTATGAACGGTACCGGACTTTAAAAGTATTAATTTTCAAACATCTATCAGAGATGCATTTAAGGATCTTAATGTGTGCAACAAACTATATGAAAAGAAAATTGTCTACTTCTCTTTATACTGCAATAAACAGCAGCTAAATAAATAAATCAATGTTTACTGTCAGCACTCAGTCAGTACTTGGCAACAAAACATTACATTAGTGACACTTTTATTGTTCACACAGACCTGATGGATGAACTTTGTTACATGCAACCCTCAAAAACAGCCTCAAAAATGATATCAAAAGATAGACTTATCACTAGAGGCAGCAACACCAAGAGCGATCTGCTTGCAGCCAAAACAAATAACCTAATATGGAGCAGAAATTTAGTGAAGATTCATTTTTGAGTCATGTGCCTCATAGACAAGATTATTCAAATGTTGTGTCTGCCTGCCAAAGAGCTCTGCATGAAAATAATAATACCCTTGTGACAACCACTCTATCCCTGGCAGCAGTGCTGCTTGTAACCTCTGATAATTATATTGAGAGCCCAACAGTAATGACAACCCTCCGATGCCACAGAAAGAAAAGACTTTCCTGTTAAAGCAGCAGTGGTCAAAGGCTACGCTCTGAAACACACACATGAGATAATGCTCTGCGAGGCATGTGGTTACCACAGGCTATATCAGCTTGGAAACGAGTGTCTGTCCCGCCTAGTGGGCAGTGCCTTGGGAAATATGACGCTGCTGTGTGGTCTGGTTGGGATGCAGACACAGTAAGAAAATAAAACAAATATGTGTGTGCTATGCTGAGTCGTCCTGTGATAAAACTATCATATAAAGCCTATATAAAGCTTTGTCATCCACATTATATTATGTTATATAATATAATAAGTATTATATATATATATATATATTTATATATATATATATATATATACATATATATATATATATATATATACATATTTATATATATTTTTTGAGGAAATAAACATCTGGATATGTTTAAATGTGACTTTCCATGAATGTGGTTAGCCTGGTATTTTAACCCCCCCACCCCATCATGCACACACCTCAAGTAGCTTCTGAATCAAACAGTGGTGAGATAGTGGAGTTTGTACTTTACACCCTGGCAAACACAAGCAACATGCTTTATCAACACAAAGAGGAGTACAGTGCGGGGTGTGTTTGAGCAGCCACTAACCCACTTATTCCTCTCACTCTGAGAAAAGTGAGCCCTGAAAATCACATTTGAAACAAAAAGGATATTGGTGCACATAACTTACCTACACCTCCTTCTATGCAAAGAAGATTCGACTAGAGCTTCACTGTCAATGGGCCATTGCATGTTTACATTTTTCACCATGTCAGAAGACATCTTTCATGGGAGCTGCAATTTGGAAAATGGTAGACTACAAATGCCAAAAATAATCCTTAAAGCCAACCTAGTGGAAAGTCAATAAGGGATTTGTGGGGATGATTGGCAATCTAAGGATAACATCCAAAACCAGCGTCACACTGACTGCGTCTCACAACCTTATAATTCTTGTGCACAAGAGAGGCTTCCTTTTCATGTTAACATTTCCACCACTCCATCCATTTATACCAACAGAAGCTTTCCCATCATCATCCATCCTAAATCACAGCAGCCTGGAGGACACTTTCAATGAGATGTATGTGTGCAAGCACATATAAGACAGCCGAGGACTTAAGATGTGGTATTTATTGGTTCATGCACTGGTGCACATAAGGTTTAAAATGGTTTTAAATAAAATTTAGCAAAAGTTTGATTTAGGCCAACTGAAAAAAGAAATATTCAAACACATGTGAACGTATCAAGATAAACCTCTGGACTGAAAGAATGAACAGTAATCATATTCAGCCATTACTGTCATCATCTTAAACGCAAAAGCTTCACTCCTTTATGTAGAATTGTCAACTCTTACCAGAGGACAATGATGAACCTGAGAGGCTTGAGTTACTGGATGCTGCCATCCCAACCAGTTTCTCGATTCAGTTACTCCCGCTTGGCCAAGGTGGGCTCCCAACAGCTCGTCCCCGGCGGTGCCTCCATGTCAATCAGTGTGCTTCACCTTTGACGGCCGCCTGGTGATTATTCCATGTCTGCTTTAATCTCCAGCTCACCACCCGTCTGTGTGAATGTGCTGATCGCTTCCCTCGGCTCGCTCGCTGTGCGCCTTCAGGAACTCACGCTGCCGCAGACACTGAAGGTGCCAGAGATGAAAAAGGAAAAAAAAAACAAAAAACATAACAGACACGATTCAGAAACACGCTTCGTGGATCAATCTAGGTAAAGCGTTTCCTCACGCGAGACAGAAGTGTATGGGGTTTGTGCAACGCGCAAATCAGGCACGGTTTCCATGTGCCACTTTAAGGATTGTAATAAACACACCGCAGCGTAGACGCGCCTTCTTAAAGTGAAAGTTTTTAGATGAAAGGCGAGACAAGCCCGAAATAAGAGACTTTACCTATGTTTGCAGAATCTCCAGCAGTTAATGTTTGTTGAACCATGCAGTTTAATGATTCATGCAATGGCCAGACAGGCTGAACCTCATGACACCAGCTTCAGCAGTGCATATTTTCATCAGATGTCATGTTATGTCATGTTGCGTTCAAAGAGCCGGATGAATTTCAGTTTTTCCGCCATCTGGTGGCCTTTCTTCCATGCCAGCCGTGCTACTGCTATAGCTGCTCAGACTGAAGGCTAAGGGGGCCCCAAGAGTCCCCGCTTTATTCAAATCATATGGTAAAATATAGGATTATCACAAAAAGAAACACAACCTTGTTAAAATAAAACACAAAGCTCTAAGAAATAAAGAGCCATAAGACAAAAGTAAAACTTCAAAAATTAAAAAAGGTTCAAAGGTGTTATTAAGTGATTTAATTTTTTTTAAATTTAATGCCACCCAAATGAGTCATAAAATGACCGAAATAAAGACATACTAAACAACTATTAGTTGCGTAATGTAAAGGTGTTGAACAATAAATTATTTATATGTATACATATATATATATATATATATATATATATATATATATATATATATATATATATATATATATATATATATATATATATATATATAATTGCTTTTGTTCAGTTTTGATATTTCTTTTTCAGGACCCAATAAGGTCACAATGGCTGCATGGTGGTTAGCACCACAGCTTCACCACTGCTTCACAGTAAGAAGGTCGCTAGTTTGAGTCCCGACTGGGGAGGGGGTTTGAACAATTGTGGCCAACTGTGGCCTTCCTGTGTGGCGTTTGTGGGTTCTTTCTGGGTACTCCGGCTTCCTCCCGTCCAAAGACATACATGTTAGGTTAATGGGCTCTATGCACAGCTCCACTACTTCCTGAACTTAAGGTAGCTCCTTCATTTCCTCTCTTTTCTTACTGGATGAACTGATTAATCCAGGTGTGCCTGACCTCATTAACTGACCTGACCAGACACATCTGGATTAATCAGTTCGTCCAGTAATGAAAGACAGGAAACAAAAGAGCTACCTTAAGTTCAGGAAGTAGTGGAGCTGTGCATAGAGCCCATTGGTTACTCTAAATTGTGTGAATGTGAGTGTCTCTATGTGTTTGCACTGCAACAGACTGGTGACCTGTCCAGGGTGTACCCTGCCTCACACCTGATAATAGCTGGGATAGACCCTGAATTAGATAAGTGGTATGTAAAATTAATGAATTAAATATATATATATATATATATATATATATATATATATATATATATATATATGTATATTTGCAAGATTTACATTAGACACAAAACTAGTCAAATTATCCATAATCCAGCTTTGTGAACGGACGCATCACTCTGGCACTTTAGTTCTGCACCCTGGTTTTATAAATATTTCACATTTTTTTAACTCATAATGGTTTTGCCTTTCTATAAATCTATATATTTTCTGATAACTTCTTAATGAGCTTTATACATTAACTTTAACACACTGTAATCAATTAGGTCTTCAAATTTTAATAATTGCAACTTTACAATCAACGGTGTGATGAATCTCCATATACTTCCACTTATGATTCTTATTGCTGTTTTTTGTAAAATGAAAACTGGTTTCATGTTGGTTTCATATGTATGGTAGTTACCCAAATTTCTATGCAGCCAAATATTGTATTTCCAGATGCTTACTGCAGAATAGGGTATGGCAGATGCAACTAAATAGGAGTAATATAAATAAGAATTTAAAAGTGACTTCAGACAAATTCAAAATATTTAAGCAAAATTTGCATCCATATCGATGCACATATACTGATCAAAAAATAAAGGGAATGCTTTTACAGCAAATCAGCAGATATTAGATCTTTAATTAAATCTTCCAGGTGAAAATATTTCTTTATTAGCTACATAGTGATATGTGTTGAGAGCAAAATAGCATGAGAATGATGAATGGAAACCAAAATCATTAACCTGTGAAGGTCTGGATTCAGGATCATAAATAAAAGTGGAAAGATCAGAGCTGACCAAACTTCTGTGGGAATTCCTGCAGACAATTCAAAAGGAGGTTCAGTAATGTGTGCGGCGTCCACATGCTTGTTTGCTCTCCCTACAATGTCTGGGCATGCTCCTGATGAGATGAAGTATGCTTTCTTGAGGGATGTCCCCCCAGATTTGAATCAGGGCATCAGTTAATCCTTGGACGATCTGTGATGCAGAACAAGACATGATGTTCCAGAGGTGCTTAACTGGTCTGGTGAATGGGCAGGCCAGTCCATAGCATCAGTGCCCTCATCATGCAAGAACTAGTCACTCCAGCCAGACTGTACAACAGGGTTTTAAGCAAAGTTTTTGCCATAAAGTGATGCAAAAAGTCTCAGATCCAAAAGGTTTCAGATGGCATTATAGGACTATGTGATGACTAACCCCTAAATATAAGAGTAAATTAAAAAGGAAGGTTAGCCTTCTTTCTAAAGTTAAAGGGAGTGTCTGCCTCACAAACTGGGAAGAGGATAAATAAGAGAGTAGCTTGATATCTGAGAGTGAAATGCTCTGCTGGGAATATATCGAACTATTTTTGGTAATCAATGGAGTTTGGCCATTATATGTGAGGATAAAAATGATCAATTCTATCCTATTTAGGATTGAATCAACAGAGGATGTAGGGAGCCAATGAGGAGAAGCTCAAACTCTCCTGCTAGTTTTCATAAGGACTCTCATTGCAGCATTTTGGATTAATTGGAGGCTTTTTAAGTTGTATTTTGGACAGGCCAAAAATAACTACAGTAGTCCAGTCTTGAAGTCCACGTAAGTGGAAGAAGGCAGGTCTAGAACTTATTTTATAAGTAAGCCAAATGAAAAATCTAGATCCAAAATAACTTTAAGGTTCCTCATTGTGTTACTGGAAGCTAAATCAATGCTTTCAAGATTAATAACATTGCTAGACTAATTTCTCCTGAGTTTTTCAGGTCTAAAGACAACAATCTCAGTCTTGGTGAGAAGAAAATTCAGATCAGATTCAAATCAAACAGAGCAACAAAAGCAGCCTCAAATGATTTTTTTTAAAAAAACATAAATATCTGTAACAGAAAAACGAATCAGCTTCTAAGTTGTTTCCTTAAAAATAAATAATTTCCCATTTTAGGGAACGCTCGGCAGAAATTTACTGCAAGACAGCGTTCAGGTCTCAAAACGTTATTCAAACAAAGTTGATCACGTGATCCAGAATCTCACATGACCTTCTCAGAGGTGGTCATGTGATTCAGCCTTACAGTCAAGAGTTTTAATCAACCTGGAGCTTCTTCTGGTCGGGGACTAAAGTGAGCCCGTTTCGACAGAACCGACAGGAGAATGAGGTGAGCTGTTTCCCGCTCTTTCAGCCCACTCGCGGCCATGATGGTGACATTGTGGTCGGAGTGTTTTGACATTTGAGAGTGACTGGCGTGTTTGAGGTTAGCACATTGACGGCCAGGCCTGTAGTGTGATATGAGTTGTGTGTGTATGTTGGCAGGCTCTTGACGGCAACTTTGGGTTTCTTGTTACTCTGGGTCTGTCTGGACTCTGCCACCTCCCGGAGCTGCACGTCGTTTTTCTGCCGAAAATCTCACCGTGTCAGCGGCTTGAATGGAGTCGACCCCGGCTCCCCTCTCTTCCTCACACCTTATCTGGAGAAGGGTGCCATAGCTGAAGGTGAAAGCAACACTTCATAAGGATAATGCAGTTATACTGTAGCCAGGGTTGCTTACTTGTAATTAATTGTAGTAATTACCATATTGTATCACCACCTTGCGTTGCAATTGATGTTTACACATGCTCGTTATCACAACGTGTCTACACTTGTTCTTCCAGCCAGGAAACTAAGTCTAGTTGGAAAACTGCCTGGAGCAAACGTCAAGAGTTATGCCGGATACCTCACAGTCAACAAGAAGTACAACAGCAACCTCTTCTTCTGGTTCTTCCCAGCACTCCTGGTAGGCTCATCATCCTCAGATTAGCGGCAGCGTGAAAGGATCATATTTCATTTCAACACCCTTCACCTTTAATCCTTCATTCAATGTTGTGTTGATGCGTTTGATCAGCTGCAGTGAAGGAATGCTTTCTGTGATGATAAAATTGTTTTGTAAACAGTCTTACAGGAAGGGAGAGTAAATGCTTCCCAAGGTTTTTTTTGTTTTGTTTTGTTATAGGAATAAATCACTAACCAGGGTTCTTATCTGTAAATATAGTGCAGTACAGCCAAGTCACATGCCATCTGCTGCTGACATGCAATGACGGACAAGACTCATAAACTCCTTATTTTGCAGTTGTAAGTATCCTGTGTTTTAGTTAATAAAATGGTATCAGACATATAAGTTAAACATTAATTTGTAATTGGCTTAAGGTACAGAGTTTTGTCATGGAGCTAAAATATTAGAGATGTATGGCATTATCGGCCCGATATCTGTATAGGTTGATATTGGTTTTAAAACTGAATATCAATATTCGGCCGATATCATCCGATATAATTACACAATATATAATGGGCACTGTTTGGTGACAAACCTGCTAAATGCTGTGTTTTTTTTGTTTTGTTTTGTTTTTTGTTTTAATCCGTGGGGCATAGGAACGACATATGTTGCCCATTGTGTGACGTTATCACATCTCCAGAAACTACTGGGTCTACAGTTGATGCAGAAGTATTTTCCTAATTTTGCACAAGGAATGAATATTACATCATTTTCTGCTTTGATTTGGGATTCGGTATCAGCCAAGTGAGTTATCCAATGTTGGTATATTGGATATTGGCCAAAAATCCAATATTGGGCATCCCTACAAAAAATATTTTAGAAAAACTTAAGTAAGATGATAAATATTCATTTTTAATGCTTATCAAGAATCCTTTGCAGGCAATGCCTGCATGAAGTTTGGTACCAGTGTAGTTCCCTGATGAATTGGTCTGCATTGCTAGCCTTTGTTGTTCTTGCATTGGGATGAGATCATGTGACTGACTCAGTCATTGTGAAATATTCCAGTGGGCTCTATGCACAACTCTACTACTTCCTGAACTTAAGGTAGCCCTTTTGTTTCCTGTCTTTCATTTCTGGATGAACTGATTAATCCAGGTGTGCCTGACCTCATTAACTGGCCAGACACACCTGGATTAAGCAGTTCGTCCAGTAATGAAAGACAGGACAGGAAACAAGAAGAGGAGTTGGCATGAGCCCATTAACCCATTAACTCCTGGTGAACGTTCTGGAAGGTCCTTCCCCCCCCAAGTGCCCCGGGAGCTTGTGCAGCCCACTGCTCTCTGATACGCCCATTAAAAAGATGGGTAAAATGCAGAGCCCTAATTTCCCCTCGGGGATCTTACCAGTATAACAAAAAAAAAAAGTATTTTTGGAGTACCGTTTTTTTGTCCAGCTGTATTCTGAAATGCTGCCTGGGCAGTTTTGCTGTTATTCCTTAATTCTAGGCAAACAGGGCTGATGCACTTGAGTTATGTGACTGTTTGCATCTTCTGTCAAATCATCAATTAACTTGTGACTCAGCTACAGGAATCCAGCCTGACCATGGCTCACTGCCTCCATGTGTTTTATGCAACATTTGTTCAAAAAATGCTTTCTGTGATTTTTCCTTCTGTCTCATTCATCGGTAACAGTTTGATCTGAGATTTATTATACAAAAATGCTTCAGACCTGTTCTGACTTTTTAAAATGTCACCAGCAAAGTTTAATCTGGCTACTTTATTTTTGCGGCTAATCAATGGTTTACACTCGAGATGACACATTTGTAATTGCTGCGCGGAGCTGTCTCATCATGGGAGACTTGTACAATGTTACATGTATATCGCGGAACATGTTCTTCACTTGTCTTGATGTGTGTTGTGAATAATATGCAATATCTCATGATTTGATATGGTAAGTCCATGAGTGCTGTCAGGTAGGTCATTAAACATAGAGGCATAGATAGAACTTCAGCATTAAACAAGACGATGGAAGAGATGCTTAACAGTCCCCAATCTCAAGATAATTAAATTCTAATGATAATTATTGGTAATGAAGCCAAATCAAATCAAAGGAATGTTGGGATGCACTAAATGAAGAACAGTAAAATCCAGTTTTTACTTTGGTGATGAACAGAAGCCACCACTAGGTGGCGATAACGTCAAAACATTGTCCTTTCTTTTACCTGACTGACAGACTGGCCGAGAGAATGCTCCTGTCCTGCTCTGGCTGCAAGGTGGACCTGGTGGCACCTCCATGTTCGGTCTCTTTGTGGAACACGGACCTTATGTGGTGTACAAGAACCTGACAGGTGAGAAGAACTGATCCACTTCATCAGCAGCAGACGCATCATTATTGACACTGTCTTGTAAACTTTGTGTTGGAGCATTGTTCTTTTTCTCTCTGCAGTTAGTTTGAGGGATTATGCTTGGACAAGCAGATATTCAGTTTTGTACATTGACAACCCGGTGCGTATTTTTTTTATTTAACATCATGTTTTTTTTTTTTTATACAAAAACAAACAAACAAAAAGCTGATAAATAATTCTTAAAGTTAACTAAATATGGTTTGGGGTTTTTGTTTGTTTTCTTTTAGGTTGGAACAGGCTTCAGCTTCACTGATGATGACAGAGGTTTTGCTCAGAACCAGGATGATGTTGGCAGAGATCTGTACAGGTCTGCCTTATAATTAAATTACTGTCATTTCTTTTGCATCATTATGCTGGCATTAGATTGTACTGTAACTAACTCTTTTACCATTCCCACTCCTCCTTTAAAAGTGCTTTAACACAGTTCTTCCAGATCTTCCCTGAGTATCAGTCCAATGAGTTCTACGCTACAGGAGAGGCAGGTTTTACCTCTTAATATTTGCAATTGAATATTTCTTGCACTTTGAAGCACAACAAAATGACGCAGCCTTCAGATTTGGAGACATTAAACATCATATCCAGACATATTTTCCATTATAGACAACAAATAAGAACACTTGATCATGTGAAGACACTGCCTTATCAATCTGTTTGTATCTGTAGTCATATGCAGGGAAGTATGTTCCTGCTATTTCTTATTACATCCACAAAAACAACCCCACTGCCAAAGTGAAGATCAACTTTAAAGGCATGGCTATTGGTGATGGGCTCTGTGATCCAGAACTGGTGTGTATCCATAAAATGTTCCCAATAAGTACAAACCTTTCATAACTCAAGTCTGATCTGAGTTCATGTAAACGGTTTCACTGTAACGTCATAAAACACATTTGAAAGTTTTTCTATTTGTTCATGTTTTATATTTGTGCTGCTGTTACTGATGTGTATCAGTAAAATGTGGAGATGTGCTGATTTCCTTTCTCTTCCATATCAGATGCTGGGTGGTTATGGTGAGTTCCTGTATCAAACAGGAATGATAGATCAACTCCAAAAGCAGTATGTGGAAAAGCAGACGGACCTTGGTGTTGAACTTATCCAGCAGGAGAAATGGGTGGAAGCTTTTGAGGTTAAAAAAAAAAAAAAAGAAGATTCCTCATGTATTATTATGCAAAATCAGAAATGGTGCTGGAAGTTGATCCCTCTTCTGACTTCAGGTGTTTGACAGTTTGCTGAATGGAGATGTGAACCCATATCCCTCCTTCTTTCAAAATGCTACAGGATGCACCAACTACTTCAACTACATGACATGTCAGGTACTCTGAGCGCTCCCTTTTGTTGTATGTAACATTCCAGTGTCTTTATACAACAGTCTAAACAAGTGGCTGCTTTTTATGTGTGTGCACAGGAACCTGAAGACCAGGAGTACTTCTCCCAATTTGTGACCCTGCCGGCGGTGCGACGTGCCATCCACGTCGGCAACCTGACGTTCCATGATGGCTCACAGGTAGAGAAGCACCTCCTGCAGGATGTCATGAAGAGCATTAAACCATGGTTGGGGGTGCTGATGGACAACTACAGGGTGAGGAGTACACAGTGGCAGTACTTGTTTGCACTGATAAATTATAGGTACTATATACTTGGGAATATTTTGATATAAATTAAAAGCTGTCATGACAGCTCACCAATGCAAATTTAATGTATGTCCAGGTGTTGATCTACAGCGGTCAGCTGGATGTGATCGTAGCAGCTCCTTTGACTGAGAGGTTCCTGCCAACTGTCAACTGGACCGGGGCTGCAGAGTACAAAGTAGCTCCCCGCTTCCACTGGAAGGTTCAGCCCACTGACACAGAGGTGGCAGGTTACGTCAGACAAGTTAAAGAGTTTTACCAGGTCAGCATATTTATTATGGTTAACATAATGGGCTTGTTGAGGATATAAAAGATATGAAGCTTTAAAAAAATAAAATTCTGTCTTCCTATCACACAGGTGATGATACGAGGTGGAGGTCACATTCTGCCGTACGACCAGCCAGCAAGATCTTTTGATATGATTGACAGATTCTTGTCAACGCAGGGTTGGAAATAACCGGTGCTGAAATATAGCTGACTGAAATGCACAGGCCTCATTGAACAAGTTGATTTGAACGATTATTGATTGTAAACAACCAGTGAAAACCAACACCCACCTGTATTTTACATCTTAACATTTTTGCAGAAAAAACATTTGATTTTGTACAAATCTGCTCTTCAATGCACCGCAACAGAATCACTTTAAATTCTCTATTGAAATCCAGACCTCTAAATTGTGTTTTGAGTGTTGAAATGACTTGAATAAAGTTTCTTTTCTACTTCACATTATTTTTAATTGATTTTAAGTTTGCAGTCTGACAGTTCTGTGATAGATGTTGCTGACTGTGAAAGTATACTTACTACGAAAGCTTGGTTAATCAACGAAATGTATGCTGGGGGTCACTGCCTTCCTGATGTATTTCACCGTTTGCTGACAAACTTAGAATTTTGTCTTTTTTTTTTTTTTAAATCAATCAGCCATTGCAAGATATCTTATACGCATTTCCTATTTTAAATCCACCTATGACCTTTAAATGGGATTCAAATCTGGCTCTTGATAATTCTCCAGTTTCCTTTAACTGATTTGGTAGAATGATGGCCTTTCAATATCCTCAAGCACTCTTTGGTATGTTGATAAATAAGCCCATGACTCCAAGGTACAGGTACTTTCTCTGTGGCAGCTGACAAACCCCAAACTGAAATTTAAACACCCATGCTTCATAGCTGGTTTGAAGATCTCATGAGAAATTTCCTTAGGTCAAACAAACTTGTATCAAGCTGTTGTTGCCAAACAATAGTCCTTGCTTTCTATCCAGTCTTCATTATTCCAAAAATCCTTATCATTGTTTCTGTTTATTGGTAAACTAATTTTGCTTCAGTGCCTTTTTTTTTTTTTTTTTTTTTTTTTTTGATGGGTCTTTTAAATCTGCTCAGAGATTAAAACCTGTTCAGACTTCCAGCATCCATAACTTTTTCTTGATTGCCTCCCAGCGCACTTCAGCTCTTATTATAATAACCACATAATTCTGTATCAAAAGCCCTCTTTGATTTCTTTTGTATGAAAGTTTTACATATTTTTAAATGAAAAATTATAAGCACTCATATTTGAACAATGAAAAAAATTCAAAGGCTTGAGGATATTTTCTCAGTTTGAAGTGGCACTGTGTCTATAGTGATCAAGGCGTGTGTGTGTGTGTGTACTGAAGTTAACTGCCATGTTATTTCATCAGGCATCTATCAAGCTGTCTAGACACTTCAATAATTAATGAGTACTCTAAACCTTTAAAGCATCTGACTATTTCATGAGCAGTTATTTTTCAAGGACAGGCATCAGGAAATGCTGAACACAAGATTATACTTACACAAGATGATCTGCGCATGAAAAGACGACAGCAGAGTTCAAGAAAAATCAAATCATAAAATGAAGTTGTATGTTAAAGAACAAGTGCTTTATTTTCATACCATAATGTAACTGTAAAGATACTTTAACGTCTGTACAAATGCAAAATAAAATGAAGGCAATGTAATTACAGACACACAAAAGAAATGTACAAAGTTATGCAGGCAAGAATGAATTCATCAGTTCATTACATATCAACACTGTAAGCGCTGGAATGAGCCTCGGCATACGACAAAAAAGGCAACAAGTGCTATGAAAACATTATTTACAAACATACCACACATTTATACTCCTTTCAAAAAGAAAGGTGGTTGCATTACATGTACAAGATTATAGAAATTAATGATATTATGTACAATATTTATACTTTTAGATTTAAAATAATACAATAACAACATTAATATAGGAACTGCTGTCCATCTCTCATACACAAGTCCTGAGACACACACACATACGCTGCACTTCCATCTGACCTTTTTTGTTTGCCAACACAGTAACAAAAGATTTTTTGTTTGTTTAGCTTTATTTTTTTCCTAAACCTGGATCTACTCTTAAAAAAGAAAGGAAAAAAAAGTCATAATATAACTTTTAGATCCCCTTAATTATTCCAGTTGGAAGAATTTTGAGGTCATCAGCATGTTTTCACTCGCAAAAGGTTAGCTGTGATATCTTCATCTAAAAAAGGGTTTTGAAATCTAAAAATAAGGCAAAGCTTTAGTTCAGAGGATTGGTACAACAAAGCCCTTTTCAAGAGAATTTCTCTGACTCATCATCACACATACTGAACTGCAAAGACAGGTTTCACTATTAAGAAAGTACATAAAAACTACAAATTCACCCCCTTCCCCAAAAGAAGTAAGATTGAAGAGAATTTCCTCATCTTTGACAAGGACAAATAAAAGAAAAGAGCAGAGTTCTTACTGGAGCCTTGAAATTCTATCCTAAATTAAAATACAAACATTCAGTTTTCTCATCTTTGACAAAAAGAAAAAGAGCTAAAGAGTCCTTGGTTCCTGTGTGAAGCAAACCAGGCACAGTCTCTCCATAAAGCCAAACACAGTTAAGTTTCACGCTGGTGTGTTAAGACGGGGGATCACTGAGAATTACTCTGACCTTAATATGGCTATTCCTACCTCTGGTATGACAGAGGACAAAGTGCATAGACAACTCTGCGATCGCTCCACCTGTCAGTGGAATGTATTTCACTCATCCTACTGTAAAACACAGTGCATTACGGTCTTCATGCTCATGATCTGACATTCCTGGTCATAGGGAAGAAGAGAGAAAGAGGATCTGAGATCAGCATAAAAAGCTGCAAGTTTCAAGGCTGGCAGGGTGACAACAAAGGTGTGGTGTACATATATATATAGTATATATATATATATATATATATATATATTAGGGATGCACCAAACTGAAATTTCTTCACAGAAAACAAAAAATGCGCAAACCAAGGCCGAAAACCGAAACACTGAAAGAAATTATGTCAATTGTTAGAAGAACTATAGCATTTTTGGCTACGATGTGTACTAACCTCACTAAAATCAAGTCATTGCAATAAATCAATTACAAAAGTATCAAAATGTTTCTTTACCACTGACATTACAGCAATGCACAGTATAAATTAAAATTTCAAAATAAAATATTTAGTTTGACCCCACTCGTGTACATTACATAATGCCATTTAAATTTTTCTCTGTAGGTCTGCTACAACAAATAATAATTACAGGCTTATAACTAACTGGCCTGCTGAAAGACTGAAATTAAATACATGTATGTTCTCACATAAAAACACAAAGTGCATAAGTCGCATGCTGGATGCGCTGTTTTCCATGTGATCACAAGTTTCGGCCGTGTTGTTTCTGTGATTTATGTCTTTCGGACGAAAACTGAAAATGCACTTTTTGGTCATTTTCGTCCGAAAACTTTTGGTAGCCGAATTTTAAGTGCATCCCTAATATATATTAATTAGGGGTGCAACAATTCATGCATTTGGATCAAACCGTGACCACTATGTATCAAATATCGAACAATGCAGAGTTTTTAATTTATTTCATCAACTTGTTTTTTGACGATGAGCTCTGAGTTGAAAACTCAATAGATCTGTGTTCAGATCTGGCATTTGGACCTACTTTGGTTTTATTTTTAAGTATGATCCTGATGGTTAGCTGCTGTGGACTAAAGGATATTGTGTTAAAAAAGGCATAAAAATATTTGTTGGGGTTTTTTGTAGCGAAAAAATATCGAACAGTGACACTAAAGTATCGAACTGAACTGTTAATATTTTGTATTGTTGCACCCCTGATAGGTATTTTATATATATATATATATATATATATATATATATACACACACATTTGTCCCTTTATGTGACAGATGGGAAAAAAAGAAATCAATAATAGATATTTTGGAGGGTGGGGGAGTAAATATTGTAGTCAACGTAGGCTTTAAAAAAGAGGGTTCAGGCACATTGTGACATCTTAGAAAGCATGCAGAGGATTGATCACTTCAAAGATGCCAGTTCCCCAAAGGAAACCAAAAAGAAAAAAACTTACATGCTTTGCTACTTTCTCACACACTTCTTTCTTTTTCTGTCTTAGCATAGTTGCTGAACTTTGTTCTGCAAGGACAGAAAGTTAAAAAAAAAAAAAAGTTTAAAAAAATTACAGTATTCACATGCAAAATTATGTTGAAACACACACAGTCAAATGTTATTTTCATTTGGAATTTGAATCCAAAATTATGGACCCAAATGCACAAGACGCACAGAAAAAGAGACCTCAATGATTAAAGCTTCAATTGGTCCTGCAGAGCGGAGGAGTTGGTCTCAACCCCTGAGCTGCCTCGCCGGTATCACAGTGTTCAGTTCTGAAAAGCTGAAACAGCATCATATGTCCTTGGCCAGTTTGTTCAAAATGTGGGTAAACAGTAGAGAGGATAATCAATACTGTGATGTATTGCTTCTATTCAATCACTGTCATGTTGTATCATAAAGATATCCAAGAATAATGGGAGAATGTTAACAGTCATACATGTTCCAAGGACAGAAGTGAAGCATTACACCTGCTTGCATATTCTTGTTTTTCAATGTCATTTTAACAGTTTGACTTGGTTTCAGTATGTAACAAGTGTTGCTAATGCTGAGCACGCTGTCCACGTGACTCACGGATTATGATTCAACTCATTTTTCAGTCCATTAGGCATGTAGAGATGTAAGACGTGTTTATAGAGATGACAGTCTGATGCTTAAGTCTCTTTCCGCTAGTTCCATTAGCACTGTGGTCAGTTTTGTACCATCACACAACAGAGGAAATCACAGAAATGGAGCAAGAGTGAAGCAAATTTCTCTTTTAGCCAAGCATGACAAAAAAAGCAGAAAGAAAAATAAATGAGAATGAACTGAATAAGCACATTTATGCCTTAATAGGTTTGCTCTATGAAAATATACTGTAGCTACCGTAAAAAGAACAGCCTCACAGGCCTTTGAGGTTTTTCTTGATGGAGAGGGGCAGCATGTGCAGCTGGTAACCCTCAGGAAGCAGGGGTGGTGTTGGGGGTGGTAGGGTGGGTGTTGTAGCTGCAGATCTTGTCCCTAGTGGATGGGGTTAATGTCTGTGCGGTGGTTGGTCTGCCCATGCACAGTGCTGCCCCCTACAGTTGTGGTGGAGGTGGTGATGGTGTTGTGCTGGATGACCTGCTGCTGGGAGCACGCTGGGGCTGGGCTGCCTGCTGGACTGCTCTCTGGACCTGAGGAGACAGTAGAGTAATCATGGAGGACGAACTGCATGTGTGTCTAGTGCAAATCCTGTCATTTTAAAGTACTACACAAAGATTGCAAAACATGCTAATGAAATGTGAAAATAAACACAAACCACACATCAATATAGAAGAAAATGTTTTATTAGAAGAAAGAATTATTTAACACTAAATTCACATGTGCCGCTCCAAAGACAAAAATAAATGGATAACACAAATATGGAAAAGTGAATCACTCAACTCCATAAACATGCATGATGAATGCTGGACACATTGAAGGTGACATCTGTACACAGGCTAGACTCATCGATGAAAGTCATTCCAGCCCAGTCTGGGAGTTGGCTTTCTTCTGCATAAAAGAACCATTCAACCACTGGGGATGTGAGCCTTATTTTCCTGCACTAAAGCCACACAGGGAGGTGCCTTATCCTAATTACATGGAAATGTCACTCGAATCCATATCAAAGGGAGGGGCTCTGATGTCATGTGGAGCTGAGCCATTGCACCATCCAAAAAGTCTCTGAGATCGTGGGCAACAGTTTGCCAGAGTGCAGACTGTGATGCCTTTCTCACGTTGAGTCTGAGTCACCTCTATGCACAGAAGTCCTGGTTAGATGGAAAAATAAGTCTCTCAGGAGACGCAGACGACCAACTCCCAGTCCAGGCTGGCTACCAGAGTGTGCAACACCCCGATGTGAAAGGAAGAGTCTTGTGGTGAGCGTGGGAGCTGGATACCAGCACATCAGGGCAAAGAGAATTGGCAGTGTCCATCAGACTTGCATCTGTAAGGCTAAACCACACCAGTGATGGTGTGTTTCTGGTCTAATTCCCAAGTGTGTCGGTGTGTGTGTGCGTCTGGGTTTACTGTATGTTTGAGCTACTCACTGAGGTAACCTTGGGACTCTTTCTGCATAGTGGTGATGGGGCAGTCCTTGTGTGTGAGCAGAAGCTGCTTGAGTTGGGTCACCTCATTCTTTAACATAGTCACTTCATTCTGGAATTAGAAAAAAACATGACTGTTTTAAGAAGTTGGGGGTCATCCAACCTTTTTTAAAAAAACTATTTTTCACGACTATAGTATTATTAGTATGGAATGGAAAATTTGAATAGTAAACTGGAGACAGCTAACACATTTACATATGAACTACAGTAGTCAAAATAACATGTAACGTGCATGACATCAACCTTGTGTTTGAAGTCAAACTCAAATCCCGACAGTTGTGAGTCAGTGCTTGCTGCAGATTTCAAGGCCCTTGGGGGTTTTCTGTACCTGAAGCTGCATGTTGGTTTGAGTGAGTTCCTCTGCTTTCTTCTCTAAGGACATCACCCACACCTTTCTCTTCTGTCTGCATCTTGTTGCAGCCGCCCTGTTTCGCTCCAGAAACTTTCGCCGCCGTTCATCTGGATCTTCGTCTACTACTCGCCTGCGCCGCCCACCGCTCGGTGGCGGAGACTGCAGGGTCTGTGTGGGCTGCATCTGCTGGGTTGCAGGTGACATCTGAAACATGTGGCACATAAGATTAGCATTACAGGGATGTTTGATGAGACAGCCATCATCAAACTACATAACAATCAGTCCTACACCTGGAAAACAGCCCGTCACCTGTCTGCTGTCACAACTCCACTGCCCCCTCAAAGCCTCCTGCCAGTAAACAAGCATCTATAGATTATCTCCTCCAGCTATTTAATGGCTGGCAACTTCCCCAAAAACAACATCTGTTTGTACCATGTGCTTTAGGATCTGAGCTGTGTGTGTCAGGAGTGAATGAGTGAGTGAGTGACTGGGCTGATTCACAAGGCTGCCCACCTTGTTAAAGAGGTGTCAGAAGGCAGTTTTCCAACGCCCACTTCCACTCATACTAATAACACCAGACACAGTCAAAAGGCTCGTTTCTAAAACTGTACATGCACTGACAGATCTTGACATAAACTTGGCAAAGTCAAGTGTTTTCAGTCTTCAGATCATTACCATTTTTATGAGAACCATGGAAAATACAAGCTGCTTTAATGGTGGCTGTGCATACAGACAGTGTTGTTTTAATGCCTTAATGGCACATCTGGAACATACAGTGAAATGCATTTCTTCAAGTAAGTCAGACTGTCTTTGATCCATAGTGATTGGCACTGCAAAGAAGGTTGGACAATGCAAGGACAAAGAGCGTCACATCATAATGCGACAAGCAATCCTTTTAATTGAAATTAAACTAAATACATTCACAGCTGAGATGTTCCAGAACTATTGGCCGAAGCTGCCCGAATCATCACAAGCAGCATTTATAAAACTTCTTTGCACCTGGAGCATACTAATACAGCTGTATAACTGAAGCTTGGTGATGCAGTTTGGAGTGAAACACAGATTTCAAAGGACAGTCTTGAATATCTTTTATAATCACCATGTTATGACCTTTTCCCAACCTTGTCTCTTCATGACAGGCATCAAACTCTGACCTGTGGCTGACCAACTTCACGAGAAAAATTGCATTTGAGAAATATGCCAGGAAACTACTTGGCATTATGGCTGCAGCAGAGGAAAATGAGTTTGTCCACTGACTTACTGTGGATTTTAAGCATCATTGCAGCTATGCTTCAACACTAAACCACTAATAGCTGACTTCAAAAATGCTCAAAGGGTTACTGAAACACTGCTTTGTTTTAGTCACGGTACATACACACAGGCCTCTTGCTGTGTGTGAGAGTTTCGTATGCAGCATAGTTAATGTGTTATTGAACTTGCGGCTTTGCCTTTGGACCGTCTAAAAGCTTCAAACTCTCCAAGGAATGCACTTCGCTTACCTGGGATGCAGAGTGCATTGGAGGGTGCGGTGAGGTCTGGTGTGGATGCCCAGGATGGAGGTGAGGATTGTGGGAGTTGTGATGGGGATTGTGTCCCTGCGGATGGTGGTGTGCCCCCTGGCTGTGGTGGTGGTGCCCGTGGTGCTGGTAGGCATGTGGAGGGGCTTGCAGGTGCTGGTGCGGGTGTGAGTGCATGTGATGATGGCCTCCTTGTTCCTGCCGTGACGACATCATCTCCATCATGTGGCCCATGGAGTTCATGTTGCCGTTGGCGATGGCACCAGGGTGGTGTGAAAGGGCAGCCTTCAGCCTCTTTAGATGAAACGGAAAGAGAAAGAGCAACATTTAATTGCATTCTGTCACCAGTATTTGTCTTTCAGTGTGCTGATAAAGCGTTAGAAAGCAGGATCACATGCTGGTGATGACAAGACAAACGGCTACATAAATCCATATGTCAGGAGAACAAATCAAAACCACTTAGGCTGTCCTCTGTGTCTCCTTCAGTCCTGTCATTCTTGCTCTTCACCTTTCATGATAGCAATCAAACCAGTGACTCCTCTTCATATTCCTAATAGCCTATTTCTCTCTTATACGTGTAAGTGTGTGTATGTGCGTGTGAGCATCTGGACGTCTGTGAGACGAGATAGCTGGTGAACCTCAGACTGCTCTGTGACTGCTGGCCCTGCTAACAGTGGGTTTGTTGCTTTAACTGTGTGGTCTACTTAGTCCTGACTGTGATGGTGTCTGTGAGAATCTGTGAAAAAGACCAGAGGAAAGCACATTAAGGCACGCTTGTTTTCCTCATGTTTACCGAATGCACCTCTCCTCTCCTCAAGTCTGTTTTTCTAGGCACCACATAAAGACGACCACAAGAGCACAAGCCTAGACATAAATAAAAAAAATACATGACACATTTACATTTAAATGGCTTCTAAAATAGACTATTTAACTTTGTTTCATGCAAGTACTTGTATTTGTATCATGCAAGTACTTGTATTTGTACACGTCTTTTAAATTTTAGTCCTTTGTACTTTTAACAGAAATGTTACCAGCCGAAATGCAAGCAGATAGATATTCATTCCAAGGCTACTGTTGTGAATTCCACAAAGTTTTTTATTCTCTTTCCCAGTGCTCCCTTTTCTCTCCCTGTTCCCTTCCCCCTTCTCCCAGCTGCTGTCAGTAAGTCCACGCTCAGTCCAAGGCTCCATATCTTTTAACAACCTTCACATTCATGATTCCCATTGGGAATGGCATCCAGCTGGTTCGGCTCACGATGCTAGGACGTAACCACAGCTCAACATCAGCCCTCTACTCCTCACTCACACTTTCTGTGAATAAGGAGAGGCACATTCAAATAGATAATTTTGAAAGACAAAAAAAACTTTAAAATAGTGCATCAGCTGGGTTGTATAGTACTTACTAATGTATGTATTTATAAAAACATTTAAAAGAAGTTCAGTTGTTACCTGGCTTTCCACGAAGAGAGTGAAATACAGAGAACGGCACATGAAACCGGCACAGCATAATTACGACCTTGTCGAGCCTGTTTCAGTTGAGTATAGTTTCTGTTTGTCATACCAAGAAATGTCACACATTCTGACACAAATACATTTCTGAAGCTGCATGTTCTCTACCTTGCAAAGACTTATTTTAAATTTACTCAAATGTCATTGCAGTATATATTCGGGGTGCAACGATACAAAAATTCATGGTTTGGTTCTATACTTTAGTGTCACGATTCAATATTTTTTTCAATACAAAAAAAAAAACATTTTCATGCCTTTTTTCACCCAAATGCCAGATCTGAATGTAATTAAACACACATCCACTGAGTTTTCAACAAAAAACTCATTTTCAGAACACTAGTTGATAGAATGAATTAAAAACTCAGTGTTGTTCGATATTCAATACATAGTGCTCACGGTTCGATACACACCTGTATTGAACAGTTCGATATAATTACATATATTGTTGCACCCCTAATATATATATATATAGACTTAAGCAAACCCTGTGACTGTGAATTGGACAAGCGGTATTGAAAATGAATGTATGAATGAATGAATATATACACACACTCTGCACTTGGTATACGAGCACCACAGCCTAATGAGCTCAGCTCTCAAGGTCCACAGATATCAGGGTTAAAATACCACAGTCTACACTAACACGCAGCGGGTGTCCTCAGGCCTGCAGCTGTCCACAGCATCACAGTCATGCTGAAACCCACTCAGGGTAATAAACCAAACTGAAAATCCTCAACAGCATAAGTTTAATCAATAAGGTTTTGTATGAAGTAACTATCTGGAAATGGTATAAAGCAGAAATGACAAAAAGCTGAAATGTATCTAAAAATTCTAAAACAGATGATGGATGGATTTAAAAGGCTTACAGATCAATCATATAGTCTCCCGGGTTGACAAGGACATCCTCTGTGGTGAATTTTAAGGCTGACAGCCTTTACTAAACACCTTCCCTTCAGCTATTAGCTTGTCAGCGTGCAGCAGAGAGGTGAGGCCCACCCCTCTTGTGAAAGAGAAAACCAATCAGAGTTCGAAAGGCTCCTGTCACTCACTGAGCAGGCAATCACCTGAATGTAGAGAAGCCAGAGGCTGCCCGTCTACCTCTGTTCTCTGCTTTCGTAGTCCTGGCAAACATATCTGTATGTGGGCAAGATGCTCATTTGTTGTTGCAACTGGAGCTCCTTACCGAACAGGCGCCAGGGGAGAAGAACAGAGAGGGAGGAGGAGGGAGCAATAAGAGAGAAAGAGACTAGAGGTGGGGAGAGATTAGATGGATTCCAGTGTCTCTTCCTCACACAATCAGCCCAAGACACAGATTGCCCATTTATCAGTGTCTCCAGGAGCTTTCCAGCTGGCAGTACAGCACTTTCTGTTTATTAATTGAATTAGCCTGCATCTAAAGAGGCCAGGGAGTGTCAAATCACAAAGGCTGGTCAGAGAGTCGGGGGGGGGGCGACACGACACCACAACGGTTTGTGGTGATTGAACACGACAATGCATAAAAGTAACTGAATGTAACGTAGCAGGAACAAACGTTTATGGGAGACATCAAATCAAACATACAGTAAATATATAAGGCATGAACACATTCACATGCAGCTACTCTTCATGTTTATTTGAAGCCTAGACTTGAAAAAGAGACGAAAAAAGGCCTGACAGTTGTTCCTGGTGAGTTCAGAGCTCCAACCCCAGTTTCCTAGTAAAATTCACATTCACTGTCTTTATATTAACTTTATTTTGAATGAGTTTTCATATTTTCTTTTTTCCTCTCCATTTTTTTCATTGTTTTCATTCTAAGGTTATTTATATTTGTATGCATATGAGCAAAGAAAAATGTAACTACTTTAATTGGTGGCATCTATAATAATCAACTCAACTCTTTAATAGTAGAGTTTATGGAAAAAGCCACAGCTCACATTTTGTCAAAAGAGAAAAACCTTACCGTGCTATAAGTCAGTTCCTGAGGCTATCTCTGCACCAGTGTCTGCTTCTGTTCCATCCTGAGTTGAGACACATCTCAGTCACTCAGCCAAAACTTAAGTCTTTGTATCCAGAACCACAGTGACGCAACTAAGGGACGTTAACAGAGCGATGATGAGCAGGCTGTGACTCTCAAACACCTTCATCAGCTCCCTAATGACTCTTTAACACATGGTTGTATTTCTCCAGACTGTGCTGAGCACTAGAACTTAACCACAATGTGCATTTTACTGTAATAACTCTCTCTCACACACACACACACACACATACAGTACATACACATTTCTCCTGCACCAACATGGCTGCCACAGAAAACAGTCATTAAATCAGTGCAGGTGTTAGCCTGTGGCAGCACAGAGCACTCACAGACGGGATGGCATACTGCTGATCCCATCTGCCCTGCTGTCATTCGAAAATTGAAAAGAAAGCAAGGAAAAAGAGATCTTTGTGACACCGTAAAGAAACGGTCAGCTTCTTCCACCATAATTCTATCAAGACGTAGTATAAATATGTGCATTTGACACTACAATTCATGCATTCTGAGAGTGTACTAAAAGTAGTGTCAGTATTGATTTTTCACTGTTAAAACACCATCCCTGATTTAGCCATCTTTTGCCCAGAGGAAAGCTATCTTCTTACAGACCTTTGCCCCTTGACCTCTCCACTCCCACTCCTTTTTTAGGCTTCTCTCATTTATGTGGTTTCAGGGATACCAGGTGATCATCCATTAATGATATTTATTAATGGCTGCTTCCTCTGTGACACGACGGGCTGTGAGTGATGTCGCATTGAGTGCTCTGGGCACATCCTGAGAACACACTCAGGTTTCTCCTCGCAAGATGACTTCATATCTATTAACCCTGGGAGGAGAAAGCAAGAGCACAGAGCAGGTACAAAGGGAGGAGACCACGCCTGGCTAAGGATGGGTAAATCAAATTCACCGAGGTCAGGGTGAGCACTTTTATTCCCCTTAAAAGTGGAGCAGTGCGCTATCAGGGGACCTGTGGCCCTCTGGCGCCTTACAGCTGGTTAGAAAGATTTAACCAGTCTGTGGAGTCATAGTTTAACGGCAAAAAGATCAAAGTTTTAAGTGAAGATCTTCCTTTTCTCATAAAAACAGACTGCAAAGAAATATTAAAGCTTCTGTCTGTCTCTGTCAGCTTTTTGTTAACACAAGAGCAGCACACTGTTGAAGCGCACAGTATTGCTAATTGTATAATATATCATAGTTGTAACTTTCCTGGCAGAATTTATGTATGCCTAGGGCCCCTAACCCACACTTTAAACCCAACATGGGTTCACCAGCTGCAGTTGAAAGCAGGAGTTTGGCTCTGCTGCTTTGCCAAACAGTCAGAGGATCCTGTTCCATCCTCCTCACCTCCACCACCATTATCCATGAGTGCCTGCCTGCAAAACCCACTCTCTGTCCCCTAAAACTCCACACCCCCATTAGTTCAATTTTATTAGATTTCCTTCTCGCCCAGAAAGGCAGTAACACCCCCCCCCACCCCTTTCCCCCCCATCCCCCCGGCTCCCCTCCCCCTTTCTTCTCTTCTCTCTCCCATACACACCTCTTCCCTGTTCCTCCACCCCCTCTCCCTCTGCTTGCCAAGAGCTGGGGACTGTTAAACTGATTTCCTCGGGGAACGGTGAGGCAGACAGTCTGATGGGAGCGCTGGGCTGTAATGTCGCTCGCTCTCTTCTCTCTCAGGTTCTAGGCCAAGCTGATCAGGGCAGAGCTGAACAGAGCTTCCCTGTGGTTCCAGACGCAGACAGGGGAGATGGACATAGACTGGCTGTTCTGCCAGGGCCAGACACTCTGGTGGTGCTTGGAGGAACCGAGGCGGTATGGGCGCAGTGAGACACACGCCCACTGAGGAGCATGCTCCAAAGCATGCGCTCATACTCTTGGCAGCTTCTGCACCCTGTCAAGTTAATGGATGGGCCTCTGACTCCAGTCTGCATATCCCCACTGTTCCCCCTCTTGTAAAAGCCCTGCTCCAGCGCAGCCTACATGGTTATCACTACACCCACTGTCACAATGTTGAATACAGTGAATGCCCAGCACTGACAGACAGACACAGCATGAACAAAATGCTAAATATTAACATACTAACATACTGATGTTGTGACATTAAAAGAATGGGCAGATTATGCATCACCAAGTTTAAAAAAAATAAAATAAAGCAATTTAAAATATGATATTTTTTTTTCAAAGACTTAAAATATCAGTCCTCTGATATGTGTATTTTGGCTGAAAAGGACTTTTGACTTCCCTGCTGCACATGTATGGTAGATTGCAACAAGTGTCCCTCTTTGTGCTTGGTGTTTTCATTCAGACAATTTCTGTGATAATAAAAGCTGCTTTCATAACAACTTATTTTTAATAAGTTTTTTTTTATTACCATTTAGACTAGGTTTAAACATGAAACCCACAGGCACAAGATGCCTCTTCTTTTTCCAACATGTTAAAATAAGCAATCCATTTGCCATTCTGGCACGTAAATTGTTCAAACTTGTGAGCATAACGTGTTTAAAGGATAGAATGGGTGTCTAAAAAGTTGCCAAACATTCACTAAACTTTATCAGGTTAAATGTCTCTGATCCAGCCGGCTTTTTAAAAAAAATCACCATTACAGTGTTTTTTTTTTTTTTTTAGTTCTGTAAGTTGTGTGTTCATTGCTCAGGGTACAGGGGGCTCGTGGTGGCTGGACCAGTCCGGTCTAGTCTGGCCTGTAGGGTAATGCCAGCTGGTTTACCCAAGCTTGGCTCAAGTGGAGTTCCATCCCATTCACGAGCCCTGAACCATGACGAAATGGTCTTCACATACACCTCCCATCAGCACCCCTAAAACAACACACGGTCATCCAAAGACAAACAGATGCGACACTGTGCCGCAACTGCCTGCCTTGTCCTCTTAACCCAACCCACATACAAGCAAAGCAAAACATATACACATGGAAACTGAGACAAACACACACTCACATGATCAACTGAAATATACAGACAACAATGTAAACAGTTCACAATAAATCTGAAATGTCTGCGATTTGGATTTGTCCCTGTTATTTTTTATTTTGCCTTTTTATTTGGATTTGCCCTTCAAGTTCTTTCAGCCTGATGTGGTGACAGAGAAAAAGAATGTCACCAAAAGAAAATTGCTGTTTTTCCCATTAATTTAAAGACAGCAGTCCACAATGACAAAGCAATGTGATCTTATTTGAGTGTTTCATTAAGCTGGATTCAGAAAAGTAAAGAGCCAGCTGATTGAAAACCTGTTCCAGAGTATTCTGGACATCAGCCTGGTCGAAAGTGTTTTGCAAATACATCTTGAAACATAAAGCATAGCCAAGAAAACATAGGAATGGCCTCAGGAAAACTCAGTGAAAGTCCTGGAGTGACCCAGCAAGGGTCTGGACCAGAACCCAGTGGAGCATCTCTATAAGAAAGAAATGTAAGAGAACTGAAGCTCCAACCCGGCTGAGCCTGAACTTTAAAAAGGTAAAAATGTCTGAAAGCTGCATGGATATTGTATTACTTTTAGCAGATGTTATTCAAAGTAACCTACAAGTGCAGAATACACTGAGGGGCAGTGTGGGGTTCAGTGTATTGGCAAAGGATTCTTCAACATGTAGATTTGAACTTATTCCTGAGTTAGAGTTGAAAAAACAGTGTATTACTGCATCAAACATGAATGATATGATTGAGTTTAAATCCTTTTAATCACTTTCCAGTAGGCCTATTTTTTGACTACGTATAATTTTGATTAAATATAGACAAACTGTATGGCTTTGGCAGCATTAACAGAACAGAGTAAGGCCCCTCTCTGGTTTACATCCAACAGTGATAAACTGGCAGACACATTGATCTAGCAGCTCCACTCTGCTAAAACCACTAACCTCTGTGGAAATAGAAAGAAACGTTCAAAAAACCTCTTATTAAGTGTCTTGTGTTCTGTTTGACTGCACATTCACATCCATGTATACTTAACTAACCACAAATATGCACAGAACAGATCTGTATCAAAAGCCATGTGCAAACCGACTTAATGGTTTGCTTTAGCCCACTTTGTCCACAGCTGTGTTTTGACTCCAAGGACAATGAGTACCAGAGAGGGTGCCAGTGCTCTGTAAAGGAGCCACTTTGACTTTCACACACAATAAGCATGCATACAAACATATACAGTGAACATACACAAACTCAGTGAAGAAGGCTGCAGATTCAGCTGTGCTCTTAGCTCACCGTCTCTACTCAGTGACATCACACCCTGACAATGCCACCATTCATACAGATGTTGCTTACAAAACCTGGAGTTAGCCTGCTATTGTTCACACTGCTCCTCCTGACAAGAGGTTTAGCCAGAGGTGCTTCCCAGCTACAGCCGGAGAAAAGTTATTGGAAGCAGAGAATAGTTTGTATGTATTACTTCATACTAAACCAACCTCTCAATTGATCACATTACAAAGATGAAAACTGACAACTGTGGCTGTTTCACAAGTTTGAATTTTTTGGCATTAAAGGAAATCTTTGTTATTTGTTCATGTTAATGAATAACCTGATTCCTGATCTGAATGCCGGTTGCAACTATTGCAACAAGGAACTATATTGTAACACAACAAATGTAAGGTTCATGAATTATAAAAACTCTCATTAAATTCAAAAGAAATGCTTTGATAATAGATCCTCTTGTGTGCTGTGAAATGTTTCTTTAAGAGAAGCACCATTTTTTCCCCCTCTTCAAGCAAAAAGGAGCATATTTAGGGCATGCCAGGAATTATGTCATCCACTAATCTAGTGCCAGCTCCATGGCCAAGAGAGCTGCAGTGAAAGAACATATAGTATTGTTTACCACATAAAAATCTCAGCACCTAGCCCGATGCTTAGTGACAAATTTATTGTCCTTGGTAACAATGTAAACAATAGATAATTGGGAGATAATAAATAGCACATTTTCATACACCAGCACCAAGCTGTTTCACAGCTCTGACTGAAATTAGAAAGCATGCTGCTTGTGTGGAAAACATGGAGCAGATTCAAAAGAAACTGAAAAACAATGCTGAAGTCCTCCAGTAATCGGCACGAGCTGAGTCATGTGCCATAGTTGGCATTCACAGATATTTTCTCTTTCTTTTTTTTTTTTTTTTTTTTAAAGAAACATGATAAGGCTTGTTTGGTCTTTCCTTGTTACAGATGATGATAGTGAATTTCTTTCATCACGTGTAGATATATGATATCAACCTGAGCAAGCAGGGAAAGTTTGTACAGTAGAAGGGAAAGCAAGGACTTTCCACATGTTTAGAGTATGCATTCTGTGCTTGTGTCTTCTTACCGCTTTTTAATTACTTGACTATCTTTATTTCACTGTATGCTAGCTTGTGGCTATCTAAGTGTGCAGACTGTAAAGATGACGAGAAGCCAGACCTGGACAAGGCAAATGTGTGTGTGTGTTTGTACGTAAGTCTTTGCAAGGCCCTGTGGAGAACTGGCTCTAAGTGGTGACGTAATGCTTTGGCCAGCGTACTGTGGAACTTGGCCTCGTCTCTGCTGCGTTTCCTCCACGCTGCGAGGGTCAGCTATCCCACAACCTCCAGCACACAACACGCACCATTCAATTCCCCAGACCACAACAGAGCAAAACTCAACCACACCCGGCACCATGAGCACCCGGTCCTTCACAAGAAGAAGTAAAAAAAAAGCAGTTGAAGCAAAACTAATAAAACATTCCAATCTCAGCAACAACCCCAGACGACAAACTCAAAGCATTAAGGAAGGGCATGCATGTCAATTATTCCACCATCAGGCTGTGCTGTACCACTTAAATTATGGCACTTAAGGGGAAAATCTGGACAACAAAGAAATGCGGTGATGCAGATACAGTCTTTGGCCCGGAGAGCACAAACAGCGAGCTTAGAGTGAGATATGAGTCCCCCAGGGGCCACAGCAGTCCTTTGGCTCATTAACTATTTACACCAGAGACAGGCCTCCATACTGCTCTGGCCCACCACAAAATCAATTAGCCTTCATTAGCCCAAGCTCTGGGCATGCTTTCTCCTACAGGGGAGGGATAATTCTGCAAGTGATTCCTCCAGTTACAGCAAAATATCAAACAATCAGATGCACACCCAGATGTGAGCATATGCGGTACAAGCATGCACATAAACGACAAAAGAAAGATAACTAGGTTTTTATTTAATGCACATAATTCTTAAATTTTCACATGCATCCATTGTTTGGTCTTTTAGAATATCAATACTGTCTCTCACCTTTCAACTCCCTTGCTTACTCTGTCTGTCTATCTATTTCCTTCATGTCTATCAAAGTCCCACTCAATCCCCTTTTCTGCTCTCGCAATTTCAACGTGGAGTAGAAAGAGTGCATCCAGGTCCGCTCCTCTGAGGTGTGGGGTTACAGTGCGGAGATTTCCCATTGGCGGAAAGTCAACATGGCCGGGGTAATGCGATTAGAGCCGGATTGAGAACGTCGCAGGGGACACATGGGCCTGATCATGGCCCAGTTATCCGATAGCAAGGCCGTATTTATCGACCTGGCCCGGGTGAGGATATTACAGACATTAGAGACCCCGTCTATGCTTATGAAACCCACGCTGGAGATCACACTCAGATAACACAATTAGTCTCTCACTTTCTGTCCACAATCGTGGAATTCCATCAGTTGCGTTCAGACATCAGGGAGCAGAATCTCAATTGATCCACATTTGGTTGCTGCACCTCATGTCAGAATGGCCAACTAACCAGAAAGTTGCATGGTTAAGGGGCCTGCAGCCATTTAGTGAGTGCATATGTTTATGGGAGAGCTAACAGAGCATTTACAATTCAATTACACAGATAGGAGGAGGGAAAAAAAGAGTAAGATGTGTCTGGATGACGGCCAGAGGAGAGATAAGCCTAATACACTAATATTGTGTTACCCTAGTGTGTTACCATAGGAACAGTTGAGGAGATTCAAAAGACTACAAAGACGATCAATCTTGAGAGAGCAGGAGGAAGAGGGAGAATTAAATGCCCTGAGAGTGCTCCCGCTCTCCTCTATCAGAGCAATAACTCTTCAAATGACCTCTGCTACCTCCTCTTTCTCTAGAAGATGTTTCTCTCCAGAAAACTCTGCTATCTGCAAGCCTCTCCAAACACAAAGAGCAGCCAAAGCTTTTCATTAGGGTTTGTGATTTATTTGATAAAAGTTAAGAGTCTTTACTTTTTATTTTGAAAACAAAAGCTGGCAGTTGGTGATGTTGCTACAGTATTAATCTATTCCAATCACCCATAAAGGAACCGATAAGATGTTTTACATTAATCAGAGGAATCCTGTCAGTCACTGCTGTTTGTGTTGCAGTGTTTACATTACAAGGCTTTCTCTTGAGCTTTTCCCACTGCCAGTCAGCCACTATACCTCTGCAACTTTCAAAACCCATCTCCTTGCAGTCTTTCTCCTCCTTTAGCCACATCTCATTCCCACTGCTATAACTGCCTGCTTTGTGAAGGATGAGGTCATTTGATTTTTTCCCTGCTGTGTTTAACTAGTGCTAACAAGTTTCAGGACCTACAGAACACGTTCTGTACATTAAGATATACATCAGGCAGTCGGTGGGCAGCCGAGCCACAACCACATAAAGGGCCTATTATTCCAGCCGGTCTCCAGTGCTGCACTGGCAGGTTCAGACACAGCTTTGATTACACACCAAATGATGAAATCCACACAGGCCTAGAGTGCAGCTTTGCTGGATCGGCCCAGTGGAAAAGAAAGTTGCAACACTTTCCTGTGCACACTTGTGAATCTGTGAGTGCATAAATGTGTATGCACCCATGAAAAATTAGCATATACTCACCAGTTTGGCTTCTGAGTGCATGGAGGGAATGTGAGTGGAGGAGCAGGAGCTGCTGTGGGCAGGGCTTTGCATGCCCATCATGTTCGAACCCATGGACATTTGTCTCTCCATCTGAAGATGAAAATACAGAAACGGTAATGCTTGCAAGTGTATACGTGTTATTCTTTTTTTAGAGACACTTGCATATTCAGTCATGAGCTTTTTTTTTGTTTCTTGAGGTGAGCAGTCATTGTCCTGATGAGATGTCATCACTGCTTTCACAATGAAATCATTACCGTTAAACATGTGAGACATCTAACCCAGTGAGCTTTGGTGGATGAGATGAGAGAGCATGAGAGCCTGATTTCACATGACAGGCTGCCCTGTGCACAACTCTGTGTGATGATAACTGGAGCTGACCCAAAACAGGAAGCTAGAATGGAGGGACTTAACACAGGAAGCCGGTGCAACAGGGCTGTGTGTGCTTCTGACAGTGTGGTGTGTGTCTGTCAGACTTGCACATCGAGGCTCGGCCAGTGTAGCTGCAGAATGTGCTGTTAAAGTGAATAGTACATATGCGTTTGAATTTGTACTAATGTGTGTGTGGGCTCTGTCTCTGACTGACCCTGGTCAGAGTGGGTCAAGTGTCACAGCTGAGACCTGAATGTGAGGAAATCAGCTGGGTAGGCTGACAGGGGTGAGAGGTCACCTGTGCAGGGTGATAATGTGAGTAGTGCTCACCATGCAATGTAAGCAGGAAAGAAGAAACCTTTGTTTCAGTGACCGGGGGCATGTGTGTGTGTGTGTGTGTGTGTGTGTGTGTGGAGAGAAAGAGAGACAGAGAGACAGAGAGTGAGACATTGCTGGCCTCCCAGCTGCTGAACTCTGGCTGGTGTGGTGGTCCCTGTGAGGCCCCTCCTTTGCCTGACTCCCCTTCTCCCCCAACGTCCATAGAGACTCAGGTCTAGAACCTGACACACAACCTTAATTGCAGTAAGTGTGTTTTGTGTAAAAATATCACCCAAACCTGCACCCCTTTCCTGAACCGTCAATCTTCCCCCAAATCGCTTAGGTCTTAATTTAATAAACATGGGAGGGATTTTTCCATACCATAAACATGGGCTGTCTTGTGTTACAATGAGAACATATGTTATATCATTAGAATCCTGATATGAGGAGCTTTCTCTGCGTTGTTATCATTTCCTGTTACACAATGTGGATCTTCTAAATCTTTCTGGCTCAATTACAATAAAAGTTTATATCCTACACCCAAAGGGGGAATTATTCATTCCTCCAGGAGATGATTTGCTCAAAGTACTGCGGTAAGTCATTTTAATGATGACAGAAAACATCCACAACTGCAAACCTACAGTTTATATGCAGTCAGGATGTACAGAAGACTGTCATCACATGAGAAACTGATTTTGCTTCTGCATGCATCCATAAGTGACATGCTCTGTAATCTGTTGTTGTACTCACGGGCATCAGCACAGCAGAGGAGCCAGGCATGGTTGGGTCTGGCAGAGTTCCAGGCATGGAGGCAGGCAGAGGCTGTCTCTGTCTGTTTCGTAGGTGCAGTAGTGAGGACAGAGAGCCAGGGACAGGCCTGAGAGGACATAAGTAAGAGACATTATTTATGATCAGATGTGCTTTTTTTCCCTTTTTTTTCCCCTGTGTGTGTGTCTTGTTTTAAAGGTTGAATATGGAACATTTTTATTAAAAGCTATATTTTTTAAAAATATAACATCCACAGGTCGTTTGGGGGTGTACAGAATGAAAGTACAACATTTCCCAGAAAAATTATATTTAGCCTAAAAATGATTATAAAATAAATGTTGACGGGTTCGATAATGGCATTTTATTTACGTCTATAAGCCAATACACACCGCCATTGCAGGTTGCCAAATACGATCTCTGTGTGGACACAATATTTCGGTCATAGGCTGGTACAGGGGAAAACCGTAGAGACGACGAGTGAAACAGCTGCTTCAGAGCCCTGGAGATATTTGTTATCTGTTTCTGAGGAGGAGTGACCTGAGAACAGCAAAACCTGGAGTAAATTTAGGTGAAGACTTCACTAAATGGACCCACATAAACATTTTCCACGGAGTAAAACACAGAAATGGCGACTTTTCTCCTGGATCGGTAAGCTAGCTTGTTTGCTAACATGGCTAACGTTAGCTGTCAGTTATAAACTCCTCTGCGTTACTTGTTGGACATGCTGCAGACTGCTGGTCACTTGCGCATCGGCAGTGAGCCTGGCATCCCAGCGGCTGGAGTTGTTTTTCTGCCGTTGCAACTGCACCCTAGACACACGTGATGTCGCTGTTCTGTCCCTATTCCATATTCAACCTTTAAGTCTTTACGAATGACCTATGTTTTTAACATAACTGTTTTTATGTAAAGCACTTTGTATTACTTCTTGTATGAAAAGTGCTTTATAAATAGAATTTGATTTGATTTGATACACATAAAAGCAATCTGTAAGATTTGCTCTGTTATAGTAGATGATCGAATTATCTTATTCTTAGCCTCAAACGAAATGAGTAATAATTTTAAAGCCACTATGGTCATTGATTTATCATCTATGAAACATTGAAAGTACATTGAAAATAATGTGGTACCTTAACTTTTATTCAATGATTTGTGGATCAGCCACAACATTAAAACCACAGATGGGTGGAATGAATTGTACCACTCATTTTAATACTTTGCAATGCTTTGGTGGGAAAATCTGCATCCAATTACAATAGATGTTACTTTGCCACTTGCCAACTACTTAAACATTTTTGCAAACCAGCTTCATCCCGTATGTCAACAGCACTTTTTCTGCAGTAGCAACCTCTTACAGTACAGCAGTGAACCCTGCAAAGACTGCTTAGAAAGTGCTTAAAGATGACGACAGAGTCTAAGGTGTTCACCTAGCCTTTGAGCTCCACAGATACCAGTTTTATGTGATCTTGTGGCATCTATGAAAATTAAGTCCAATCCACAAAGACCTCACCACAAATCCCACAGGGCCAAAGAGTTTGATCCTGATGTTCTGGTTCCAGACTCTCCAGGACATCTGGACTTGTATCTTCAGGACACTTTCATTATCTACTTCTTGACTGGTCATAGCTCTTTTGGTGAAAAAAGGAGGATCTAAGTAATATTAGGCAGACACTTTTACTATTGTGGCTGGCTGATGTGTAGTAAATAGTTGAAAAACAAAGAGTGTTGTAATAAAAGATTTATAAACAATTTATACACATAAGCAGACAAATTACTGAAGACAGATTTTTTTTATGGCTGATTCTTGGCATCTGACATTCTTGGAAATTGCAGCTAAAATAGAAATGAATGAATGAATGAATGCATGAATAAATGAATGAATATGTTTATGCATGTAATAGGAATGTAACCATTGCCAATAAAATTATAAACCGTGATAAAATTCCCAGCGATTAGTGATACCGTTTCAAATTTTATTATCATTAAAACCGTGATTGATTACTGCACTTTTAAAACTCATAATGATGCTGCTCAGAGTGAAAAAGAAGCAGCAGTCCTAGGTTGCAATGTTTAGGCAAGGCAAGGCAAGTTTCTTTGTATAGCACATTTCATGTACAGAACAATTCAATGTGCTTTACATAAAACATTATAAGAAAAGGGGGGAAAAAAAGAAAAAAAAAAGAATAAAAAATTAGAAGCGTGATTCAAAAGTAAAAACATTTAAGATTAAAAAGAGAGAATATAGAGATGTGCAGATTTTAACTTTTGAATAAAATCTACGTAAATGCAGCTGAGAACAGGTGGGTCTTCAACCTGGATTTAAATAAATTAAGTGTTTCAGCTGATCTGAGACTTTCTGGGAGTTTGTTCCAGACATGTGGAGCATAGAAGCTGAACGCAGCTTCTCCATGTCTGGTTCTGACTCTGGGAACTGATAAGAGACCGGATCCAGATGACCTGAGGGGTCATCAGGTTCATACTGGGTCAAGAGGTCACTGATGTATTTTGGGCCTAAACCATTCAGAGCTTTATAGACCAATAGCAGAAATTTAAAGTTTATTCTCTGATGGACCGGCAGCCAGTGTAAAGACCTGAGAACTGGACTGATGTGGTCCACTTTTCTGGTCTTTGTGAGAACTCGGGCAGTAGAGTTCTGAATGAGCTACAGCAACTGATTTTTTAGGTAGACCAGTAAAGACACTGTTACAGTAGTCAAGCCGACTGAAGATGAATGCATGGACTAGTTTTTCCAGATTTTCCTGAGACATCAGATCTTTTATCCTTGAGATGTTCTTCAGGTGATAGTAGGCTGGTTTAGTGATCGTTATGATGTGTTTTTCAAAGCTTAGGTCTGAGTCCATCACTACACCCAGATTTCTGGCCTGATTGGTGGTTTTTAGGTGTATGGACTGAAGTTCTGTGACAACCTGCTGTCGTTTCTCTTTGGCTCCAAAAGCAATCACCTCAGTTTTGTTTTTGTTCAGTTGAAGAAAGTTGAGGCACATGCAGTCATTAATCTCCTCAATACATTTACCAAGAGCCTGTACAGGGCCCCGGCCTGTACAGGCTCCCCTTTTGTTGTTGTTCTTTATAACCTGGGCCAGTGGTAGGATGTAGATATTAAACAGGAGAGGCCCCAGGATAGAGCCCCGGGGAACTCCACAAGTCATTTTTGTCCGCTCAGATGTAAAATTACCTACTGACACAAAGTACTTCCTGTTCTCCAAGTATGTTTTGAACCAGTTAAGTACAGAACTAGAGAGACCCACCCACTTCTCCAGTCGTTGGAGTAATATAATGTGGTCAACTGTATCAAATGCAGCACTGAGATCCAGTAGAACCAACACTGACATTTTTCCAGTGTCAGTATTCAGACATAATGAATATATGAAAACATGGTGGAAGGCAATGAAGGCACCCACGTGGGGAGTGCTCTGGAGATTTTTCCCCCTTTAAAAGGGCAAAATAGACATCTAGACACATTTTGGATATTTTTAAAGATGCTGAGTGGGTATTTCAATAATATCGTGATAACAATGATAACTGTGATCATTTTGGTCACAATAACCATGATATGAAATTTTCATATCATTACATCCCTAGCATGTAAGCATTTTCATTCAAATGATGACATCTTGAAATAGTTCCAAATGTTTAAACTGTTCTGTTCAGTTGATTTAGTTCTTCATCATCAGTACAGATTCATGACGAGAGGTGAGTTTTGATGGTAACAAATACTTACATATCCTTGCAACTCGTCATAAAGTGACAAACTACAAAAGAAATGCTTATATTATTGATTATAAATGACTGGAAATAAATCATTGCCTACATTGCAAAGAGTCATCAGTAAAACATCAACAGAGTTACTGGATATTGTTGAGAGAAAGATAAATTAAAGTTAATGACATGGAAAAAACAAAGGAAGATGATGGGCAAGAGCTCAAAAATCCTCTGCAATTGAAAACAGCTGCATTTCAAAGATAAAGCTGCTAATTTTCAACATGTAACTCTGTGCTTCCTGATTTACTTGCAAATAGTTCTTTAGGTCTTCCTGAGCATGTAAATATTAGCATGTAAGAAATGTTCACAAATAACTTATTTCACTTCTTCAAAAGTTGAATATTTCGATACAACAGCTGCACACTGCAGCTTCAGCAAATGTAGGCACACAGATTAGGCGAGCTGGCGTGCATCAAGTGCCCAGTGCAACTATGGGCTCACTGATGAGTTTTTTAAATAGATACCGTGCAGAGATGAAGGGTTTCACATCGTCAAAACAGTACATGAACTTTCTTATCTCATGCTACACAAAGGGATATCATTTTAAATATACTGTATTTCCACTGAAAAGCGTCTCTGACATTCACAATGACAAGAACTATTTCACTATGGCAATTCTACAATGTGAGATTGTTAAAGAAATCTGCTAATGCATTTTCAACTTATACTGTATTCTTTTCAAATGTGTTTTATTTCAGTGCAGATCCCCCCCCTCTCTCTCCCCCAACTTTTTTCTGCTTTTTTTTCTGCTGCTTTAAGCTCAGAATAGAAAGAACAGTCATGCTGCACTTAAAGTTAAGGCATTTTGGGAGTTTTTGCATGCACTTTAAACAAGATCAGTTCCTAATGCAATGGATGAATAATGATGTTTGTGATGCTGAATGACTAATATTTGTCCTAAAAACCACATGACATGAGCATGAAGAGAATCACATTTAGAAACTGCTACAGCAGCAGAGGGTCTGTGGGGTAAATCTCTTTCAGTGACCACAAAAGCATGTGCGGACCAACAGGCCTATCTGCACTCATGGCCACATCAATAAATCAAATTTATAGAGGCCCAGACTAAGCATAAACTAATGACAACAGTACTTTCTCACTCATTGGCATCCAAACACCCTCACCACCTACATCTGCATGCCGCAACATCATTTATACAACTGCCACCAAATCCCTGCTTGTGTGAATATAAACTCCCAAGCTGCAGGGTGCTGCTACACCCATGTGCATACAGTTACTATTTATTGTAAAACAGGCTTCAATGGATGATTCTTTAATAACCTGCAGCAGAAGAATCAATAATTTTCCAGTTATCAGTATCGCTGGGATAAATGCCGCTGCTCACCAGTCAATAAAGCTCAGTTTCCTTGGCCACTGAGAAATTAGGACAAGAAAAAGGTTAGCTGTGTTGAATAAGTTGTTGTAATCAATTAACAACATCTTAGCTTGTATTACCTTAATAGCGAGCAGTGAAGGAGTGATGGCCAAATGGAGGGGTGCACTAGAGCAAACAAGAGCCCCCCACCTGAATAAATACCTGTATTTTTCCAGTCCTAAATATGTGCATTTACGTTCCAGATGGCTTTAGATGACTACACACACACACACACACACTCATCCGCACACACAGAAACAATCACACAAGACATTTACCATCAAGACTGTGTGCCATTCCTGTCTAACATCCCAATTTATCACAATCACACTCATTTAATAGCACATATGACAACCGGGGAACACTGAGAATCCAAACATTCCTACATGGGAAAAGTCATGAAAGTACTAGGAGGTGTGTAGTGTGGTTGCACACTATATCAACACAGTTTCCCTCAATATTCAAACTCTGCTCAACAAGATGAAATAACAGTCGCATGGGAGTGGCAGGTCACTGATAACAACTAGTTTGCAGGATTTTCATCCAGATGTTTTTCTTTCCTTTCCTTTTCTTTCCTTTACTAAATTAGTAAATGAATTATACATTTTTACTATATCTGAACAGATCTTTAGAACTACCTCAACAAAACCTCTCATCCACAATATTCTGTTTTAAAGCATTAGAGTTTAAACATTTCATGTTTTTGCATGTGATACTAGTGCAGAACTTTAAACTTGTTACAAAAAAAACAACAACTTAAGATCCTTTTCATGCATCTACATGACCAGTGCTCTGCAGATAAATAAGCCAGAGCATCATTCACACTTGACTTGTAGATGGGAGTTATAGTAACATTACACATGCAGAACAAAAATAAACAAACAAGAGCTTAATAGGGAGGACATGTAGCAGCTATGTTATGCTCTGCTTTCCAAAGAATAAAGGCTCCTTTAAAACCTGTGCAGGTTGTACTTCAGCACCTGTATGTTAGCAATACCAGCACAACCTCTGTGTCTTTCAACACAAGACACATGCACACACACACACACACACACGCACACCCACACACACACACACAAAAAACACAACCTGCTAATCCAGTGAATGACAAAACAACACAAACATCTGCCAGCATTTCCTCTGGGGATAAACGTCACTTTGTGCTGATTCATAAAGACATGTTAGAGAGCATTGGACTTAAACTTATACTCATTTCTTAAACTTGTTCTTTAAAAAAAACAAACAAAAAAAAACAAAAACAGAAGCTATTATTGATATTTTCATTATGTTTAATTTCACTGAAAAACTAACAAAAGCTTATTTAGCAACAGTTACGAAGTAAATGCAAAGTTCATCCTCTGGAAACATAAGACTTGCTGCTTTTTATAAAATCTCATGCAATAATTCCAGTTGCTTGTACTTCCAATTTGTTAAACCAAATTTTGACCTGGGGGTAAAAACCTGTTGGATGTTTTGAGCCCTACAACATAAAAGTAAAAGTCTGTAGATAAAAAATCTGTTTCAGCCTACTTGTGTTGTGACCCAGTGTTACGACCCTGTGCGGTCTAGGGGTGAAAAGGGAGGTAACATTAATCACAGAGACCAAAGAAGTAAAAATGTGAGTCAGGTTTATTCACAACCTTTTAACAATCACCTGTAAGGACTCACACAGTCGAATTAGCATAAGGCACCCAGGCCACTAGGCCAAGGGCCGTAATACCCAGGATCATTACTATTTTACACAGTTTTACAATGTTTGGTTCTCTGTTCTGAATGATGGTTAAAAACCAGGCAAGGCAGTAATAAGTTCATATGCTAGTGTTGATCATTACAAGTGTGTGAACATGCGTAAGTGTATGTGTAAGAGTGCACGCTGACAGGTTACATTTCCACTGAGGGGCCTAATAGTTGGGCTGTGGACCCCAGATGAGAGCAGGTAGACACTTTGCAGTCCTGACCCTGCACTCTCACATTACTGAGAGCTTCACGCAAAACTCTCCTCTACAATCTCCGCCCAAGAACCACCACTGCACCACCATTTTCACTCCACCATGACATCATTTCTGGGTCTTCTTCCTTCCCTGAATTCTTCTTTTACTTTATGCTCTCTTAGTCCAAAGTCTATTCCTCTAAGTTATTCTGGTATGTTTCTCCCCAATGGAGCAGAACTGACAACCACTCATTGTTCTGCTAATCCTCCATAACTCTCTTCTGGATCTCTCAGGGTACCCATACCTCAACTCAAGTCCTTCTGCCCCAACCTACAAATTCTGCAGTCTGAGCACACATTCAGCTTTACTATCCCAGTCTCCACAGTCCCAACTCCAACTCAAGCACCAGGGACTTAAACACAAGAAGCTTGGATGTCATCCAAGAGGAGAGAGAGAAGGAGAGAGGTGTAGTCAGTCCACTGACTCACATCCTTCCCTTTTTGAC
Organism: Atherinomorus stipes; assembly: GCA_023101725.1. Lineage (NCBI taxonomy): Eukaryota > Metazoa > Chordata > Actinopteri > Atheriniformes > Atherinidae > Atherinomorus > Atherinomorus stipes. The sequence goes on from JALJCO010011978.1 coordinate 313,815, forward strand.
TCTGTTCCAGCAATGATGTAATGCTCTTGGCTTTTCGCCCTCCCCCCACCCAGTGCCTGCCTACCCCTTGATTTTGTTCCTCCCTCCTCGCCTCCTCCTCTCACTTTTCCCTCTCTTTCCCTCCTCGACTCATCCAACATCACTACACTGGCTCCTTGCTTCATGAAGTCACTGCAGGCTCTGGGTAGACACAGCAGCTAAAAACTTTTGAACGTAACCAAAACAGCCCGGGGCCAAGTTCCAGACATTTGGGAGATGGTGGTGCAGTCGCCATGGGAACGGAGGTAAACACAGAGAGAAACAAGGGCCTCAAACAGCTTGCAGCTGCCTGGCTCTCTGAGTAAACACTACACAGGACCTGCCCCTGATTTACTGCCTTTAATCACTGGTGGGAGGAGAGTGCCATGGGGTTTGGACTGAGGAAATAATACGAATCTGATCAAATAAATCAGCAATAATGGGTTACGACATAGGCTGACTTTTATTAGTGGGCTAGAGAAGAGATGGATGCTGGGAGGGTGCTTCACTGGGATGGATCTAAAATGGGGTGTCCTCACATTAGGGTGCCTCAAGCTGAGAAAATCCATGCCAAAGAACAGTTGAGAAATGATTATGAATGATACTCTGGAGCAAATTAGCGTGTGTGTTGCTGTACTTATACATCAAATATGATACTGTTTTGATTCATCAGTCGCCGTTGGCTGAGGACAGCAACGATGGCTTGCGTTTCATTTTTATCAAAAGCATGATGGTACAATCACATCAGCGGAGAGATTTGTCATCAGTACCTGGCTGGTTCTGTAACAGTTGGCATAAACAACTCCTTTCACTTTCAATCACATTTCATCTGTTTTTTCAATTATCATTTTTATCAAGCTTGGCTATCTATTTGCATATTTGTCCCTCAACCAACGTCTTTCCTTGAATCCTGCTACAATTTCTCCATTTTTACTGTCTTTTCATAATCTCAGCACATTTTTTCTGCACACCTTAATTCTCCTAATGTAAAATTGTCCATGCTTCCATCCAAACATGATCCATCTTTTCCCTTCCTTGTACAGACATGTGTTCTATCCTCTCCTCAACATGAACACAGTCCTGGTGTAAAACGCATGTCCTCCACCTCTTCACTGTCTTTTCTCCACCCACCTGATCCTTCATTTCCTCCTCTCCATCTACCTCCTAATACCCTCTTCCTCTCTGCTATCCACCTCTGATCCCATTTTTCCTCCTTTCTGTCCACCTCTGATCCCCCCTTTTCCACACTACCCCATGTTGTGATGCCTGCGCTCTCCGAAGCTGCGAGGCATGTCCCTGTGTGTGAGTTGCTTGTGCAGGAGCCTGCATGCGTGGTGGCCCCGGGGCAGGGATGACACAGGCCTGCTGGAATGAGAGGGAACAGAGTCTGGGCGTTCCTCTACAAACGCACTATTAAACCCACTGCAGTACACAATGAGCTCATCTTAATTCAGGTCAGATGTACATCCTGCTTTCTATCTCTTTCTTTTACTCTCTTTTTTTCTTCAGATAATTACTCTATATACATTTGTCTGCTTACTGCGCATCAATTCTAGCCCACACTTTCAATTGATACAGAGAGCTCATTTTTTAATGTGGAAGAGCATGAAGGTAACTTAAGCATGATGTAGTAATTTTACATTCAGGATGAGCCTCCCTCCTTATCACAACGTTGTGAATTCAATCTAACCATAAACAATAATAAAAGATGTTTTGTTTGAATTGTTGTAAAGTTCATGAGGTCAAATTTGGTCCATTAAAAGCCTCTTTCTTTGTCTGCCCTTACACTGGCACAGAGCATAGATAAATAAGCATGTTTTCATTACAATACAGGGGAAATTTATTACAAGGAAAAGAAAAGGTGTAATGAACTCAAAAAATATATAATCATACTCAATTAAATATATTTAGCATCAAAATCCTAAAAAGTTATCAGGACCAATATCTTAGCATCGTACAGAAGTAGTATTTTTTTTTAATGAATGAATGAATATTTTTTTTCATCAGGTGTAAAATTCAATTTATTTGAAAGAGAAAGCAAAACATTTAATTTGATCACAAGCCACGAACCCTCAGCTGTGTAGCTTTTTAAAGGTTCAAGCAAATGGTCATGGAATGATACAAATACCAGAATCTCTAATAATTTAGACACCAATGTACTTTCAGAACACATTTGGGACTAACAACAAATTTGAATGAGTAAATATATCGCAGAATGTATGTTCCAACCAACGCGTTGCATGAAAGCTTGCTGTTCAGAAGGCATTAAGACCAATATCTATTTCTGCAACTTCCCTTAAAAGCAAAAACAAGGACCACAAGTAGCTGGCTGCCTGAGGTGTGAAAAATACCATGCATTTAAAGCGACATGGGAAACAAAACCACAAATTAACTTCCTTTAAAGCTTTGCACAATGAAGTGACATCGCATGCAATGCACCCAGGGACATCAGCAACAATACAAGTCCTCCTTCTAAAACAATAGGAAGCAAAAGGTGCACAGAAGCAGCAAGCCATATGAGCAGGGTGGTCTGCGTTCAACCAAATCTTTACGTATCATAATTCAATAAGAACATTAATAAAATTCTTTAAATGAAACCGAGTTCTGGAAAAACTGTGACAACTGTGTTGGTTACAGTTCCAACCCAAAACTGTCTGACATCATCAGTTGGTGGTTTTGAGGATTACACCTTTTAGATTCACATAGTGATGGTTAAGGGTAAATCATCTGCTTTCATCATGTGAAAAAGTTTGAAGATTTTCTAAGAATTAATATATCAGGACATAGCAACATCGTTGCCATCACATAAACTTTATTATCATACATCCATTCTGTACTGTTTGTCTATTCAGGGTCATGGGGGTTGCTGGAGCCTACCCCAGCTAGTCTCAGGTGAGAGGCAGTGTACACCCTGGACAGGTTGCCAGTCTGTCACAAGGCCAACACATAGAGACGGACAACCATGCATGCTCACATTCATTTCTAGGGGCAATTTCAAATAACCAATTAACCTGATATGCGTGTCTTTGGACGGTGGGAGAAAGCCAGAGTACACAGAGAGAACCCACACATACACGGGGAGAACATGCAACTACACACAGGAAGGCCACTGTAGGAACTATCCAAACCCCTTCCCAGCTGGGGCTTGAACTAGCACCCTTATTATTGTGAGGCTGCAGTCCTAACCACTATGCCACCGTGCATCCCAATGTTGTCATCATCAGTGTAATAATAATAATAATAATGATAATGATAATAATAATAATAATAATGATGATAACAATAATAATAATAATGATGATGATGATGATGATAATAACACTATTAAAGAAGTAATATAAATATGTATGACATAAGTACAACCTTACAGAAAATAAGAAAGTAAAAAGCAGCCAGGTGCTAGTAATCAAATGCACCTGATTAATTGATATTCAGAGGGCCAGCTATTTGATAGTGATCAGTTGTTAACACATTAACCGGGAGGAACAATAGCAATGATCTTACAGAAAACATTGCTGCTGTCCTTCATCTGAAAGTCCAAAGGTTACATTTAGCAAGTTAAACATTACAGTTCAAACACAAGGATGAGTAGTTTTAAAGAGTTGCCTCAAATAAAAAATTGACTACACAGCTTAACTTTGCAAAGCTGCATCTACACAAAGCACCAAGACCCTGGAACAATGTGCTTTTAATAGAAAAGACCAAAGTTTGTCATCCATGGTTTTAATGCACAGCACCACTTCGGTGAAAACCAAACATCAGCACAAGAATTTTATACCAATTTTCAAGCATGGTGGTGGAGTGGTGATAATTTGGGTTTGGTTTGTAGCCACAGGACCTGGACATCTTGTAGTCATTGAGTCTAATGTGATGCTATATCCAAGAGCAAGACAATGATTTCAAGCACACAAGTAAATCTACAACAGAATGTGTGAAAAAAGAAAAAAAAAAAAATCAAAGTCCAGACTCTAACCTGACTGAAATGCTTTGGTGGGACCTTAACAGAGCTGTACATAAACAAACGGCAGCGAAGACCAATGAAATGAAACAATGTTGTAGAGGGCTGAAATTCTCCACAACAATGTTAAAGGCTGATAACATCATTGAAACTATTACTTTAAATTATTGGTACTAAAGGTAGTTCTGCAAGCCTAACACTTTAACCTTTCACACACTGCCTTTGCATTTTGGTTTAGTTAAATAATGATGCAGTGTAATAAGTCATGTGTTGTTCATCTGAGGTTGAATTTACTTAATTTTGAGACCTTCTAAAGACCTTCTTTTGTTATTATAACCTGATATGTAAAACCTTAGAATCTAAATTTCTTTGTAAAATAACTGTATTTAGCATATTCTAGCTGGGCTACAGGGATATCCCTTTGGCTGAATGGTTAGCACATGTGGCTCTTATCAAGGAGACTAAGGATTCAAACCCTGCCTGGGCTCTCCTTCCAGCCACACAAGGTTGCTATCAGGAGCAACTTGAGGTTCAATGTCTCATCTAAAGATGTTTCGATAGACATCAAATCTCCAATCACAAGGGATTCATCCCTTAAGATTAAATCACTCTTTCAGTCAGTTGGAAAATCCAAGCAATAGCACCTGTCTGTACACTGGCAAAATTAAAACCATCATGAAAGCACCATATAAATGGATTAATGTATATTTGACCAGATCTTGACGGTAAGCACTCACTTAAAACAGCATTCAACTTTACTGTGCTATGTAACGGAAAAAATGTCCCTGCATTCCTCTGTTCCAAAAAAGACTAGTGTCATTTTTAATGTCACACAATGCTACACCCATCTACCCGCAGATCTCCATTTACATGTCAAAAGGTTGAGGTTTCTAAAAAAATTTTGTATCTCACATGGTTGACTAGTTATGTCCAACAAATTTAACTCTGACATTACTCAGCACCAGATGTTTATAATGGAAAAGCAAAGAGCATTCATAAGAGCTGGACACCCCTTCCCCTTTGTATGATAATGATAGCCGTGACATTTAGATCTGCTTGCTGTTTCATATGCCTGGTTTTAACACTGGTTTGTGTCAGTGCAGCTCCCAAAAGACCTTGTTTGAGGACTCAGTGCAGAGGGAGGGAGTGAAAAAGACGAGGAGAGAAGTCCTCAGGTTTCACAGCTGCAGGCCCAGCTCAATCCTAAAGTAAATGGACTTGAGGAAAGCCAATCCTAATTGATTCCAAGCCTCAAAGCTCTTTAGTAAACATTGTGGAGCAATGAAAATGACTTGTTATCCTAATTCATTGGATGCTCACACTGTGCACTCAGCAGCGCAGAAGAACAAAATGAGGAAGCAGATGGAAGCAAGATTAAACTGATTTTGTTTGTCTCATTTAGAGACATATTCACAGCAAAGCTCCATAAAGTGTGTCAGGATTAAAAGATTTATGGGCACACGCATATATCCACCTGACTTTTCATGACAATGGAGAACTGTTTTTTAATAGTCTTTTAAGTTAAGAGTGAAATGGGGAATAAAAAGCATTTGCACAGCAGAAATCCATGCTTCCAGTTCTACATTTAAGGCTTCTGTTCACAACTGTAAATCAAAATGCACTGACAACTGTAGTTTTAGTGGCTTGACAGGATAACAGGGCAATTAAAACATGTGTCATAGGGAATCACTAATATGACCTTCAGCAGCTTCCCAACTCTTTCAGGACAGAGCACAGCTTGCCTGTGAAGTGTTGAGCATGTTTTTCAATGTAGGAAGTTCCTGTGAAGAGACCCTGTGCACAGAGGCTTCTGTTAGCCCTAATGGCTTCCTGTGGAAGCACTGCTTTTTAGCAGAGGGGTTTCCTCAGTCCATTTTCCTGCTGATGTGAACATTTCCAGTTCAGTTTTCTTTCGTGTGAAACTACTCCTCCTGTTCATGTGTCAGGATTCCACCATCCTTGTAAACAAGTTACACTCCTGCAGGTTCAGCACATGGATCAGCTGCTAAGAGGTTTCATTAATAATATGAGGCAAAGACGTGGGGGTGGAACATGGTATTTCATGCAACTATGACTGGGAAAGTAACAGGATTTGCTATTTACATTTACAAATGGTGTTGCAAACAGTAACATCTCATACATTTCAACATATATATTCAGGCTTTGTGATCATCAGGACTATGTGGTGAAGCAGTGAGTCTGTGCATTAGTGAGGAGTTTGTAATGACAGGTAAACTCAGGTGAAGCAGGCCCAGGAAAGTCTCTGTTACTGGCAGTGATTGCTGCTGCTCCAAAGGGATGAAATTCCACCCCTGTGCTCAACAAAGAGCCTGACGAGGTGTCAGTCAGGCTTAGTGATGGGCCTCCCATCCAATATTCACCAGCTCCTCAAGCTGTAAATCTACACAGGACAAATTCGACACAGGGGCCAGTCTAACACTGAGCCATCTCAATGTTTAACTAGCTTGCCACAGGCCTGGTTTACAGTGACAAAGCCCTGGTGCACGTTTGAAGGTAGTTGAGATTAAGCCATAAGCAATGAATTAGATCATTCAAATGTCATCTTAAGGGCAAAAGTATGTTTGTGCGTGTCAATTATTTTGATACTGACATAAAAAAAAACAGTGGAGAGAAGGATATACTCAAGGAGGAAATGGGCCCCTAACAGTTGACAGAGTTCATAAAATAAGTACCACGTACAATCTCGCTGCATACAGCGTTCAGATATGTGCAGACTGTGACAAAAAATTCTCAAACTTTATGTTGATGGAAAAATATTTGGATAATGATGAAGTAGCACACTTTGAATGTTAATGTTAATACATTTGAGCTGTTTGCAAAGATACTGTAAAGTGCTCTAAGGTGGCTAACATTCCCATAGACTGAAAAGAACTATTTTGGAGCATGAAATGCTAAACCGTTGTAAAAGTAGTCACGACTGAGGCTTCAACAATGAGCTCATCTAGTCCTCTGGGACCCTCTTTGGCATGCTCTGTTGTGGGACAATACTGAATGAACAGCAAAACATGAATTGCCAGTCCCGCATACACTGCTCCAAATGTAACTAAACACTGACATTACCTCAGAGACTGTAGAAGGATGACAGCTGGCACAAACACAAAGCGACCAGGCTGAGCCTAAGGCTGTCACCGTTACAGGGGCACACTTGAGGTGAGAGGATACAATCTGGCACTTGTCAGATCATTTTTTATCTGTCAGCAATTCTCAGCAGGGCCTCTTCCCCATGAGGGAACAGAAATATGGGGGGAAAAATATACAAAAAGACCCTACAGTATTGTACATTCATCCTTTTACAGTGGTAGGTTGAGTGAGACTTAGTCATTGTACCTGCAAATCTACTTTTTACATGCTGCGTTTGCTGGATCTTTGGGCTTAATGGCAAACTTACCCTATCTGTCTATTTGTGGATGGAGCCTGAGTGATGACGGAGCTGGATTGAGGAGAAGGCAGGGCCTGCTGGATCACTATGCTGGTATCATGATTGGCCATCCGTGAGTGGGACTGCTGGTGCTGGCCTTGGCCTGCTTGGCCATGCAGTGAGATGTTCTGCAAAGAGGAAGAGAAGAAAAGAGCAAAATGAGCACATCAGCTTAGGATTCAATTGAGAGCGACTGACTCCCATTTAGAAACTTGAATTTTCAGCCCAACTGTGTAGCATTTAAACTATTTAGCCCTTGGTTCTCCACCCAGTGTGAATGTGTTATCAGGAATTATGTAAACTATCATCCACAAGCTTTTCAGTGTTGCACTTGGGACACATTGCAAGTGTAACGAAGACCAGGTTCTCTGGAAAATTTTGTTTTGGTTCTGTCATGAGTAATGAATATACATTCCAATACAACTGAACTGCATGGAGACTACAGTATATCTTCTATGGAGGATTTTGGCTGCATGAGCATATTGGATATTAAATCATCAATAGTGAAATCAATTGCATTAAAATGAAGAGAAGAAAAACACCCATATTGTCAATTGTCAATACAAATACAGTGAAATAAAACTGAGTTAAACTCATTTGCACTGAGCAATAGCTGTAGGGCAGTACACTGTATACTCAAGCACAAAAAGAATGCAGTCACGAATTTTAGAGACGCATGACCATCCATCACTTTCCTTCTTACACTTCAGTGTTGTGTAGTACATAAATTTGTGACTGTTTTTCATTTATACTGGCCATACTGGCCATTTGCCACTTTCCATAAGTTTCAGCACTTTGTGCTTTTATCTCTGCTTTTTGTGTATTGCAGCTCCACAGCATCTTGCTCTGACTCGCCTCCTGCTGACTTTGCAGACTCCCATCATAAACCACACAGGCTGGGCAGACTAGACATGGCTGACCTGAGTACAGACGCACTCCAAAGCCAAACCTCCCAGACAGCAGCTTAGCTACAGAATGCGCTACACATCTTTCCAGACATTAGATAAGCAGTCTGTCTTGTGGTGATTTGACGAGTGTCCATGTTTCAGGTGAGGGTGCCTCAGGGCAGATCTATAATGTATAAATTATTACATCCTTTGACAAATGTCAAATCTTTAGGAATCTGCTCTCATGCAAAAGTGTCTGGCCGGTCTGTCTGGTCTTGCTATTGCTGCCAAAAAGTTGTCTCAGGGGTCTGTCGTTATTTCTGGGAAGAAACATGACGCCTTCCCTGAAAGATGGCTGGAGAGCTGTTTGAAGTTACAGGTGAAGAACATGATCTCTGTTCTCTTCACCTGTGGTTGGTCACAAATCCCCCATCTGTCACTGTTGACAAGATAAATGGGGATAGTGGAGTGTGGCTTGTGGGGTGCAAAAGAAAAAGTACATGTGCAACAAGTGGGTGAACTTTTGACAAAAATGTCAGAAGCAATACATTTGTATAAACACTTGCGGTTATTGGCTTTATGAGAAGTAAGAAGAATGCGGCTACATGAAGGCAATGTTTTTTTAATCTATTTAGAGTGCTCTATCAGCTCATAGTCTGTGGGCAGCTATTTGTGACTGATGATCGCATGAGATAACGGCTCATAACCGCCTAACCTTACCCTTGTGGAGGGCTGTGGCTTTGGGTTTATTTGGGCGTTTTCAGCCTGCGGCTTTGTTCTCGTTTCAGTGGTACCTGTTTACTGTCTTCTTCTTCTTGGGCTTTGCAAAACTCCTGCTCGATGGAGCAGTCCAGCTCATTAAACAATCCCACCTCCTCACAGTTCTTCAAGAAACGTGTAGGTGTAGGCGTCTGATCTGGAAAACGAAGAGAAGTTGGTCAAACTTTACATCTGAAATCATCCGTGACTGATCTTTTTTTCGGCAAGCTGTCTGTATATTAAAAGTGGTCACAGCAAAATTGCAAGGAACGAAGCAGCATGCAAGATGTGGACCCTGCCACAGATTTTTAAATTTCACATTTAAAAAAAATCCTAAATCACAACATAAAAAACTTGCATTTTAATTTGCTTGTCTCAGCTGAAACATATGACAGAACCAAAGAAAGAAATCAAAAGCACAATATAAGCCCATATACAGTACAACAGTGCATCATATACTATTTTAGCAAGAAAACTAGATCTCATTAGGCTTGCACTATCAGTGTTGGTATGATTTGCAATATAGAAACAAATACTTCAATATACAGTACTCAGATTTATTTACAATTGTTTTATTTTATAAAAGATGCACCTACGTTATAATATATAGTTATAAAAAAAACATAACACATAAGTTGGGGAGTGGGTAGCCTAGTGGTAGCGTCGTGGGCTTTGACGCGGAGGACCCAGGTTTGAGTCCCCGATACGACTCCTAGGTGAACCACTGTGGACCCCTGAGCAAGGTCCTTAACCCCACCAACTGCTCCCCGGGAGCCTTAAGTAGCAGCCCACTGCTCTCTGGTACCACTGTACAGAGATGGGTGAAATGCAGAGTCCTAATTTCCCCTAGGGGGTCTTACCAGTATAACAAAAAAAAAAGAAAAAGAAAAAAAAAGCAGAACATAACAGATCCACATAAGCAGAACGTCCTCTAGTTGGAATTCACACCTTGTTATAATCTTTGTACTTTTCCTATTTAATGTCAAAATGTGGTTGTGCTCGTGGGGTTCTCTGTGTGATCCTAATACTTTGCATGTTGTTATTGCAACAATAATACTTTTTTTCTGATATACCATGCAACACTGTTCACACCTGTGACTATATCTGGATAATTTTGGCAAATTTAACAGCTTGTTTCTGTTTATTAGTACTATGCTATTATACTAATAAATTGTATACTGTAAGCCACATGAGCTCCATTTAGTGTCATAGTTATTTAGCCTGTTTAGCTATGTGGATCACTATTATACCAGCAAAGACTTTATTCAAGCTAATGAAGATCTCCCTGAACAATGAAAAAAGAAACGTTATTGTCACACATTAGATTTTTGAGAAAGCATTACTTCCATTTAGTTAGTGAAAGGGAGATACTCCCTTGACAGCCCTGTTTTAGCTGACAAAGTACAGATCCCACCTACTGAGTGGGGGTCTCATTTGTTGAGCTCAGTCAAGCTGCAGTATTTAACTTGCCATTGTGGGGGTGCACACATATCAGGTTTCAGACAGTTGAAGGTGATTTTAGGATCATGGTTGTTTCAAAGGCTAAAAGCTTACTTCATGGTCTGTTTATCCATTTGGGTAAAACAGAAGATTAAGTCCAACTTTTAACATGACCTGTGGACCAAAAGTAGTCTCACTAAAATAAAATGTTTTTTTCATGTAAAAAGCTAAGAATATAACCCAAGCACTTTCAAGAAAAAGGAGTAAAATCAATTTTTAATTCGTGAAATGAATCAGTCAAAAGCAAATAGAGCAAGAGGTGAACTTCAGGCCATCAATGAGTGTATGAAAATTAAGAGTGAAAACGATTTCAAAATGCAACCATGTCAAAATGTGGCTGAGCTGTAACTTATGAATAGTATGACTGATGGCTATCTTTTTCTGAGTTTAGCATCTGAGACAAAGAAGTGGTCAGAGTTGTAACTCAGACAGAAGGCGATAAAGACACCCGGCCTACAAAATCCGATCCTGTTGTCCACTCTGTAAATAATAAAGAGGACACAATCTGGCTTGGCTGCAGTGGTTAACTCTTGACAATGGCGAGTGGGATGGGAGCTCTTCTAGGAATCAAGATCTATATTTATGGATTGTCCTTGGGTTGACACTTGACTCCAGATAAATATCCTACTCTTTTCTCATTATACTCTGTAATATCACCTCAAAATGAAGACAAAACCCAAATCACCTAGGGTATAAGCAGCAGAAATCTAGCACAATATGCTGATTTGTCAGGTTATTTGTCAGCATCTCTGTGTCCTGCTAAGGTGTGAACAAGTGATATACTGAAGGAACTGAGCTGTTGAACATGTCAAATGATTTACATTATTGTAAACAGCGCATATAGGACATGCTATAAAGGTTTCTGATGACAGACAAATGTGTCTGTGCATGAGTCACCTTGGCACACATCTGCAAACAAAGCTACCCCACTGGTAGAAGCAAATATGTCAGTGCTGATGAAGGAATGACTCACCTGATAGTAAGTTGTCATTCTTTATGGAGGGGAACTTAAGTGTCATCTCATGTTTGTGTCGATGTATCATCAGATGGTCCTCCGTAGGGAATCGCTGATTAGAATTAAAAGCAAAAATTATATGAGATTTGTAAGAGCAAAGGAAAATGTGTTGTTTTTTTCTGGTAGCTCAAAAGAAAGGTGCCAGTATCCCTAAAATAACACTTGTATTCTCTGTTTAGAGAAGTCTCCCTAAATGGGAATTCATGTTAATGTTTTTTTCCGGCAGATATTTTTAAACCTGAAGAGTTATCTAATCTGACATCTGTACACAAACTATATATATTTGTGCCATTTACTTGTATTCATTTATCCTTTTGTTTTAACTCACCTGAGAACAGCCAGGAGCGTTGCAAACGAATGGCCTTTCCTGGTCTGAGTTCATCACTCTTGCCAACGTCTCATAAAACTACAAAAAAGACAGAAACAAGAAAGGGAATTAAATTACTTGAGTCCTTGCCAGCTCCAAAGAGGAAAAATATACTGTTTTTGTCATGACAAATTGCCATAACACCTGCACCAGTTCTTGCACTCACTGAAGCCCGCTGCATAAGGTTGTTTGAACACAGGACTCAACAACTGAAAAAAAAAAGCTATGGATTGAGAAAACATGTAGTTGCAGTAACTATAAATTTACTACATAAACATGTTTCATATCTGCTCATTAATAACTTTTATCAAAAATAAATTACAGAAGTGCTTTATAAAAACTGCAACGATAAAAATTACTTTATAAAAACTACAACTGTTGCTAATAAATGTTAAAACTGTATGTAGGAACGACTGGTTTTCAGTTCAAATTTAGGAGGACATATTCACATGATGAATAATATTTAACACCACTGGATCAAATAATTATTCTGTTTTCAATATAAAGTGACAGATTTTTAAAATGCCTTTATGCCTTCGTACTCATAGGAAAGAGTCCCCCCCCCCCCCCCCCCCCCCCCCCCACACACACACACACACACACACACACAAAATGGTAAATTAAAGTCACTTTATCCTTGCTTCCACTCAAATTACTCTATTTTCAGATTTCAACCTCAGAGCCATCATTTAAAGATGGATAAAGTGATAAATTAATTCACTAGGTATGCATCTTTGAGGGGGATCAGAGAAACAGAGTGGTAGCAGACCATTCGCGATCAATCATAACCATGCTTATTAATTCTATAATCAACAATATTAAACAGGAAAGTTTACTTTTGTTGAATTTGAATTATTGTAACTGTTTAGCATCCCAACATAATAGCCCTGCATCGTGTTTTTAAAACTTCAGATTTACAATCATTTAAACAATCATTAGTGAAACAGAGGACAGTCACAGTGCTACGTGCTATATATATCAAATTAAACATGATAAAAGGTACAAATTATTTTGAGCCCATCTCACCGCCAAAAGACAATAGAAGACAAATTATTCTGCCCCTTGACTTACTTCTAAAACCTAACACAACATAAATAGTACATTGCATATCTGGCATTAGATATTCTATGATATAATCTTCATTTATTAGAAATAAAAACATCAATAGCAGGGTTCAACCACTTATCTAAATCAAAGAAAGGCAAAGACTCAAATTTAGAGGCTCTGATGTCCACCAGTCATTTATTGCATTTGATGCATTCACCAAACTGTGCTCACATTTTGATATTTTAACCATTTTAACATTAGGCTGGAACAGACCTGGCAAGGAGAATTTAGTCAGATTTTCTTTTTCTTTTTATTCGCCGTGATTTCCTAATTTGAATTTATTTCAATAGTTTAATTCTGTATTTGTTTATTTTATTTGAGCAATTCATGTAAGAATACGTGTGTTAAGAAAACCTTTAAGAAAGAAACAAGTTCAGTTCAGTTTTCTATAAGTAAACAAATTCCCTTGTGCTCCAAAACATTTGGTTACAGGCGAGAATAATGTTATGCGAGTATTTTTTCCCCAACTCCTCACTACACTATATTTGGATGAAGCCATATTTCAGATTTTAAGATGTTAGGATTATCCAGTATGATATCATATTCCAGGGCTACAGATGTGCAGCACATTCAGTCAAATGTTGTACCAGATGTGAAGTGAGTATTATTATTAATCCTGATTTAGAACCACCCACATTTTCAGCTTTTAACTGTTTATCAGTTCCTAGCGCAGCAGTGGCAGGCAGGTATTGGACATGTCCACAGATAAGCCATTGCTGGCTAGTGTGAGGTTTGAACTCCCAAAAAACTAAACACCTGTGGACTTCAAGAATGTCTAGCATCACTAAATGTATTTTTTGTGCTTTAAAACATTTACTATGCCATTTAAGTGGTGTCTGATAGATTTGTAGTTTGCCCAATTTCCTTTAGCTCTGATGCTTGAAAATAAAGAAAAGTTTAATTTACCTAATGCAGCCTTAATCTAACCAAATCCAAGTATTAAATGTCTAATAGGACGCTATTATTTTATCTTACAATTTACACATGGTTTATTTATCACGTCTATACAGTATTGATAGTGTTGATGCTCCACCATATTATTGTAATTAATTCCACAGTAATGAGACATTCTTTTTCTTTTAATTTAGCTCCTCATTAGGAGATGACAAGAAGTGCAGCACATCTGTACAGTAATCCAACTTGGTGTAGAGCATGAATACTTTACACGACTGTCTTTTTCATGGGTACAGACTTTTTCTTCAAGCACAGTCAAAACACTCTAATATTGTGTTATGTTAAGCAGTGGTGTTTTCCTAACAAGCTGTACTTCACAACCAAGCCTGCAGAACAGGGTCTGGACAGGGTCTTTCTGTCAGAGAGCAAGGAGCCCTGGTCTCTCTTTCCGTCACCAGTTCACTCAGTCTCTTCTGCAGGGCCCCTAAAAACTCACCTGGTCTCCTTTGACACAACAAACATAAGCAACACTGCTGATCCGAACCCTCAACCCAAACTAAACACAGGATGACAGCTAGTCTGACCAGTGCCTGCAGATGTGTTGAATCAACATTTTTCGGCCACATTTTATTTTACAAATGTTCAACATTCAGATGTTTATGCAAGTTTTGTTGCCACTTTTTTCTAACTCCTCATACTCTTGTTTGGAATATGAATTGAAACACCATGAAACTTTACTATAAGTCACACAAATTATATCACTAGTGTGTTAATAAAAATAAGCAAAAATACCTTCCGTGACAATTACATATGTTGCAAAAAGTATACTTTTTACCTTCCTGTTCCTGTTTCTAAAATAGGATTTGATCATTTCAGCACATTTACTAGCAAATTCAAACCATATGATGCATAAAACTCTCAACCATTAATTCTGTAAATGCCTCTGTGAATTATCCAATAGCTTTCACACTTCAAATTATCAGTACTCAACGCCCTTTCCTTGGAAAGGGCGCTTGGCTCACATTTAATATAGATGTTTTAGTTTAGCTGAGGAAATTTGGTTACACTTTACATTAACCATATCCTGATGTGAGCGAAGGGGTGGATTAGGGTCCGGCATTCAATTTCAAGAGGAACAGGGGAGAAATTCTCCAGGTAGACCACGCATTAGAATTTAAACAATATGGTGAGAGAAAAAAGGGGGTTGAGGTGCAAAGGCATATGGGGTTAAAGCGAGCACAAACATGCAGAGCAATTCAAACCTCCAGCTTCACATAACCTTGGCTTTTGACAGCACAAGTTCAAGGCAGGATTACGGTGATCCCTAAGGCAGGGAACATGGCCCTCTAAGACAATGTCTACCCTGAACTTCTGCTATAGAGCCGAATGCACAACAAAAAGTCTGCTGATACCCCAGTAGTTTTCAATAAATGCTCTCTACTGCAGGATGTAAACTCAGAACAATAAAAAAAAAGAAAACAGGGGCTGTCATGGCACAACCTCTTGCTTTAACAAATGAGAAGCTGTGACACCTTTGCGAAAAAGTTTAGCAAGTATTTAACAAACTAATGTGCAACCTGTTGACTGGACTGTGTGACTGGTGTTAAGATTAATGTAATTTTACTTCTTTCTAGCACAACCATTACCAGAGGAACCTTGAGCACATGAAACAACCATCAACAAATAAACTCAATGCAGCTCACATTTCACTGGTGCAATCAGCCACTGGACTGCAATCAAGACTGCACAAAATATGGAAAGAATCTGAACCAAGGTTACCAAACATCACAAGTTATCCAGAAAGTAGACTCCAGCAGTGATTTTGTCCTGTTTTATGTGAAAGTTCAATTTGGTTTTATGAATTACTATTTAATTTCCCTCTGCAGTATTCACTTGATCCTTGTAACATTCTGCAAATAATAATAATAATAATGATAATAATAATAATAATAACAATAATAATAACAACAACATCTCATCTGTTATAATTAATAACTTTATGAGTATTTTGTAGCCTTAGCTAACTTGAGCCCCAAAAGACATCAACAAAAAAGGTTGGTTTCACTATTTGCAAAAAAAGAAGTTAGACGTGGAAAAGCTATTTTTCTATTATTGTTTTATACAAACTCGAGTTTGTATAAAACAATAATAGAAAAATAACTTTAGGATCCTATCTACTTACATACTTAACAGTCATATCAGGCTTCTTAGATGCCTTTTTAAAAACACAAATCCGTCACAGTTTATATTTCAAGATCAGAACAACTAAAATCAAATTTGGCAGAAAATTTCATCATCTGGCTGATTTTCAGATTCTATAAATGTAGCCAATCAAAGGGCAATCAATAAGACTGGAAGTCTTCACAGAAAGAAAGAGAGAAAAGTGGTTATTGACAGCGCTGTCCCATAAAAATAATGACAGTCATCGAATAAATAAAGCATGTTTCTTTTCTCAAGCCGTACAGCTACAAAGCGCGCCTCGTCAGCACAACCTTACTGAAAGTAACCCTCAACATCTCAGCGGTTAATCAAATAGGTCCATCGACTTGCCTGCAGAATGACGTAATGTTGCTATTAAAGAGAAAAGGAACATAAATTTCATGAAAACAGAAGCTTCAATTCTTTTCTTTTAACTAGCATGACAGCAGAACCAGTGGGCTATCATTTTCCAGACGATCATTGGTGAACCGCAGCACGCAGAGACCGGGACGGACCCCGGCTCCGCTTATCCCTAGATGGGACAGGCATGACAATGATGCAGGGATCCAGCTTTAGGAGGGTTGGTGCTAAAAGAAAACTTGGAAGACGTGTCAAAGTGGTGTGAAGCGCAGCGTAAATCATCCTCTGCATCAACCCATTTTGAGGTTGACGGTGGCCGGAGATGAATTCCTGCAGGCTTGTCTCCGCTACCTGACAGCCTGAGCTGCAGCGGTACTTCAATGCGCGTCCAACTTCAACAACAGTCAACAGATAGGCCAAAGCGAGCACATCGAAGTGAGATGACAGTGTTGTTACTCAAACAAAACTTACACGAGACTGTATCCCTTCAAGTTGCATGCTCAAATGAGTTGAGAACAAGAGGGGGAAAAAATGTTTCCACAAAGACTGCGGAGGCGAACAACAAAACAAGCTGTTGCATGAAAAAAAGGAGGAGAAAAGTCAGAAGAATCGCTTTAAACAAAGACAACAAACCTGCAGAGGCTCGTGCATGGTCCTCTGCATGGTGTCAGTGCTTTCAACTTACCAAACAAGTGTAGAAAACGTGAAGCAGTCTCTCAGAAGAAACCACGTTGGACTGAGAAAAGATTACAATACGATCTATTTAGAGAAGCATAACGTCACCCCAGGGTGACGTCACGTGGGATTCCTGAACTTCTAAATCATTGCGGTCCGCTTGTAGGCGGTGCGAGCGGGGCGGAGTTAGTAAATGCACGCCCAGAAGCATGGATGAACACCGCCGGTCCTAAAGTGGGTGTGGTGAAACAAAGCTGGATGACCACTGCTGACCAGTGCATCCTTACTGAAGAGCCCTGAAGTGTTTCATAAGCAGAGTGGCATTAATTAACTTTGTATGAGCCTAGAATATGTCCCTTAATTTATCACTTGGAATAACAATCATTACAATTTCATAAAACTTTAAGCACCATAGTGGAAATATCACAATAGTTTGATCAAGTTGCCTACTACAAAAAAGATCTAAATTATATTTTCTGTCAGTGAGCTAAAGATAAAATTGGCTGTGAGCTGCTGAGGTCTGAAATGTAAATTATTTTAAAATACAACATAACCCAAGATAAGCTACATTTTAATTGAAATGGTCATAAACAGGATAAGGAATATGACACCTGTGAGCGCACAAGTGAAGAAATGAAATAAAATGACTGAATCTAAGACTCTCAAGATCAGAACTCACCATTCCTTAAAGCCTTTATGCTAATAATGTGCTTTGGTGGAGTATATTTTAAAGCACATATTCAATAAATACAGAGTAAGCCACTTCCACAATGTGTTAAGCTCCCTGTTTTTTTCTTTTCTTTTTCCAAATAGCAAACAAGCCTTAGTGACAATTTTTATATGTCCAAAAATGACATTATCATTAGAATTTACAGAGATGGTGTGAAAAGGTAGTTTTGTTGCAAAATGACCTGCTTAACTTGAAAAGCTTCATAATCAACTTGACTTGCAAAGTGAACTGAATGTGCAAAGATATAATGTTTGAAAGTGCTCTCTCTGAAATGTGTGCTTTTGCTGCAGTACATTAGAAGACATATAAACAGCTTTGGAGAGCAGCGCTTTTGTGTTGGAGCTCTGCATGACCTGTTGGTGCCAGCTGGCTGTGATTTCTTGAGCCACAGACACTGGTGGTAGTGAGGCCATCCTCGACTCCAGGGATTAATGACTCCTCACACATTGAGAAATGTTTACCACTCGCCTGCGACCACTCCACTAGACACACTAAGAGCTCTGTCACCGAAACAATAATGCAGTCTGAAAAGCCCTCATAATTCAGAGCTTCTCCGCCTCTGACTTTTAACCAGAGCTTTAATCAACGTTTATGACATCCTTTTGTCTCTTTATTGCCAATATATTTCCAAACCAATCCAAACATTATGCTTCCAGAGGAGCAGACTATTAAGCTTGAAAAGAGCCGATACAGTTTGGGTCAGTGACCCACACTAAAGCAGATTTCATCTATGTTATACTAACCCTTTTATGATTATGCCTTTGTGCTATGCTTTTGGGTAAGATCACCTTGGGGAGATAGGAACCAGTAATGATGATTTGCTTTGTTGCAGCAGGTGGGAAGATTGAAGGAGGAAACATAACAAAAGTGTCATACAGGTTTCAATTTATAAAAAAATATAAAAAAAAAAAAACTTGCATAACACATGTTATAGATAGACGCTGCTCATCACTCCTAAACAGAGATAATGGGAGGAATCTGAAACACAATTGCTTGTTATTTTCTAACATTTTTGCTTCAACCAAATACAGTATTTGTACTGTACTAAAATTTGTACTAAAATGCATACAGATTAAGGCGCAAACACACAACATAAGTAAATGAACACAGTTTTGCAGTTTTATAAATTCAGTAGTTGATATTCTTTTACAAGCCTCTAAGTAACTACAGAAATGAGCTGGATTGCTCATAATAGCTAATTGGATCTGTCTGTTATACCAAAGCATGTCAACAAATTCCATTTTAATTCAACTATTTTTCATAATCCTAAATTTCATGCAAATTGTTTAACTCAGCGGTAAATCCTCTTTATCTTATCAAATTCTGGAGACCACAAAATCCATGGTTATGTTAGACAGGTACATGTTGGGAAGATTATATTATGCCATGTGTAATGCTTCTGGGTGAAATAATCTTTTAGAAGATGAAGATAGGTTGTCTCTGCTGACTTCAGACAGTAGATGGTAAAGAGTCATTGTCGATGTAAAGTTTGTCAAGTTCCAGGAAAAATATAATAGTTATATGTTGTAAGTCATTTCAAATTCTTTGCAAAATACAGAAACAACCAACCTATCAGTGGAAAAAGTTATCTGTTAAACAGGATAGGTATGAAAGGGTTTATATTCTCATTTCTCTGAGGAAGATGAATAAGCTGGACCTGTTACCTATAAAGGTCATTCAGCAGAGATCAGGAACTTGGGTACTGAGTCTAGAGTGGTATGTGTAAAGATTTTATGTGTTCATTTAAGTATTTAATCTTCCAATTTTGAAAGTTACACTGTCAATCTTCTTACACTCGAGAAAATTGCTTGACTGCACAGCAAAACAATCCTACAGCTAGAAAAACCCTGTACGTGGTTGTGAGGACACTGGAATTAAACATCAATGCAAGCAGAAGTTTAGATAAAGAAATTTACATTGCAACATTTGTATTACATACTTTATAAATTTAATGCTCAACTAACTGAAGACTTAAAACCTTGCTTGGGGAGACTCAAGAGACAGCCAACACTAGCTGAGCCTTCCGGTGGAAGTGAGAGCCTTACAAAATATGTACACTGAGAGTTTATCAGTTGATAACCTCAGAGAATTTACCACAGTCAAACACTCACGCCAATCACTCTTATGCTGGGTGATTGATGAATCTTGCTGTCGGTGTGATGTTCCTTTAAATTTATAACAGTTTGGATCAGTGTATTCTGTCATTGCTGGGACATCTGAACAAGACCAAAACTGGACAATTAAAAAATATTTCAAATAAACAACAACAACAACAACAAAAACTTAACTTGAAAATATTCCATTAGTTAGGTATGTGCTGCAAAAGGTTTGACTGAATACCTTTGATACTAAACAACAGTATATTTTAAAAGTTGGATTTATTTATGGAGCAGTACTTTCATTATGTTATTCATTCTTTTATAATTTATACTGGCTCACAGAACTTTCAGTTTAATGGCAAAATACTTATTCATCAAAGGATACACTGATGATTTGAGGTTGAAATAAATTCACTGGGGAGTTATTCTCATAAAATTTTAACTCAGTAAGTTGAAATAAATCAGTGCTCTGTGTGAAAGGGAAAAAGCCAAAGGATTCATATTCCTTTCTAAACTGTAATTTGAGGTGGTGAGAAAATTGTCTTCCTGGTTAACACAAATATGGTGGTAAGCTCACACAAAGCACAGTGGTTTTTGTCGCTTACCAGCGACTGTTAAACGTGACTTTTCCTTCCACTCTGAGGTTAAACAACCTATTCAGTAAATCTAAGACACATCTGTTACCTCATCTACATTTATGGGCGGTAACAAATTGGAGAGTAATGATTAGCTGAAGCTATTCCCATCAAGTAAAATTGTCAATAAATAACTTGAGAGAGGCAATGTCAGCATTATAAGGAAAACCATCAGCTTCCTAAAGCAAGACGCTGTGTGTGATGTCATAAATTCAAAGTAATGTATCACAATATCTTCAAGCATTACTGGAAAAAAAAAAAAAAACAACAAGCATTTTCAGCTGTCACTGAGGTGGACGCCTGGTCTAAAAACAGAATTGGTTCAACTGGCAGATTTCTATCCTTCAAAAAAAAATATTCATTTATATAGTTTCAACTATTATGAAAATTGAACAACCCGAACAAGCTGCCAGTCCATCACACAACTTTACTGCTGTTTTTACAATGTGTAAAAAAATAAAAATCTATTCCATACATTAATGATTAATTACTTAAACTATGTTTATGAAATTACATTTGGCCCAACCCTTGAGGATTGTGTACATAAAATATAAATCATCTGTTTTAGTACTTATTAACTGTATGTGCAATATTCTTGGTTTTTGGTATTCTTAGTTTAGGACTGTTTTGGTGAACTGTAAATCACTGAAAGTGACTTATATTATTTATTGACTAACAGTGCCACACTGTGGTCATAAAATGCTATTGAGCCACTACTTGATGCATTGTCGGGTCCATGTCACAATGGGCTCTATGCACACCTCCACTACTTCTAGCTTCTTTGTTTCCTGTCTCCCATTACTGGATGAACTGATTGATCCAGGTGTGTCTGGCCAGTTAATGAGTCCAGACACACCTGGATTAATTAGTTCACCCAGTAATGAGAGACAGGAAACAAAGAAGCTACCTGAAATTCAGGAAATAGTGGAGCTGTGCATAGAGCCCATTGTATCATAACATTCACCATAAAGGTTATTACCTGAAATCTAACATGCCCCCCCCCCCCCACAAAAAAAAAAAAAACAAACAAACAAACAAACAAACAAAAAAAAAAAAACAAGGTTTGGAGTCATCTTAAGGTAGAACAAAATTAAAATACATTTCAGTGTTTCTTACAGTGAACTCCTTTTATTGTGTTCTTTATGAGATGCAGTCTCCACAGTAAAAAGTCAAAAATATTGAGTTAAAAGTGTGGAAAAGGAAGAATTTTCCAGGATTTTATGACTACATACATCAAAATCTCCTTTTTCCAGCATCCTTAACACAAATCCTCAGATTTTGTGAAGCATTTACAGCTTTACAGAAGCTGTAAATGTGTGTTAAGTTAGACGAATTGAAGAATGAAAAAGTTATAAAATAAAACCTGTAGCTTTTCAGTTGATTAGATGAAATGGTAGCCTCTTTCTTCAAATCAGTTCTTTCACAATTTTAAACACTGATTTTAGTTTAAGACAAAGTGGTTCATGGGTTAAATGACTACTGCATTATTTTAACTGATCCGATTGTCATGATTAAGTCAGTTAGGCTAAATCAATTCCTTTATATAAAATAAAAAATGAAATCTTTTTTTTTTTTTTTTTTTGCATGCAGGACGTATGGGCTTCATTTCAATCATTATCATAAACTTGCCGCAGTAATTACAAGTGGCGGCCACTTAATGGTGTCTCCATCTGTACTATCAGTAGTCATTATTAGCAGGCTGCTAATGACTACTGATAGTAGTCCCGTTCGAAACCCGTTAGAAAGAAAGAAAGAAAGAAAGAAAGAAAGAAAGAAAGAAAGAAAGAAAGAAAGAAAGAAAGAAAGAAAGAAAGAAAGAAAAAAGAAATGATGGAATGATGGAGTCATCATCTATATAATATATATCATAAATGATTAGCCTATAACTTCGGAAGAACTCATTTAATCATATAAAACTATGATTACTTATTCTAAATGTCTCATATAGGTACTGTTTTTGCTTGTATAGCGAAAGTCTAACTGCTTTACTTCCGGTCATGCTTTCCGCTAGCTTTGACGCACCAAGTCACCGCACCGCTTGCGCCGCTCCAGCTGTTCTCACCGCTGTCTGCCCCGCTGTTCCCCCTCCTCTGCCGCCTGCCATCGCTTCTATGCTGCAGCGACCATGACAGGCATCGCGGCTGCTTCTTTCTTTTCTAATGCATGCAGGTTCGCTGGCTGCGGACTTCACTTCGACTCTCTATCCGACCTCATTGTGCACATCGAGGATAACCATATCGGTAAGAGCTCATAAGGTAATTACCCTCTCCTGCCTGCTGTGGCCGACGTTTGCAGCTCGCAGACGTGGCTTAGCCAGCTAGCAAGTTACTTCCTGCGTCCTGACAACCCGGTTGCTAGGTGTGGTGGCTGTTGATGTGCCACTAGTTCCTGTTCATATCTGTTGAAAAGCTGCATTACTTTTCATTAGCTACAACACCAACCGGGCGGCACGGATAAAAACCACCAGGAAGACGTTCTCAACGTTTCAGCAGGTTACTCGTGCAATATTTTAACAGTGCAAGCAAGGCCCGCGCGCAGAGATGGAATCGTCGCGAGTAAACTTGAAAGCCGCTGAAACTGTAAAGGGTTCACTGATTAATTACCAGGTTGTAGCCATCCGTCTGACAGCATCTTGGAAATATCTAACCACAGGTCAATGTGCTGCATGTAAAACTGCATATATCACCTTATTGAGTTTAGCTTTCTTTTTATTTATTTTGTTTCTCAACAAATCCTTGTGTTTTAAGTTTTGTTCGTTGCCATTATTGATTACGATGTCTGATTTTGCAAAAACATGTATATTTGAGTAGACTAATCAAAACTTGACTAAAAGTTGTCTCAATTTTTTATTTGAAGAGTACCACATCTTTCAGTACCAAATATTATCAGGTACAGCTGCACTAGACTCAAATGTGTGTATTTGCAAACGATGTAGCGTGTGCACATAAGGCATATATAATTCTTCATGGATGGATGGATCAGTTTGTTTAACAAAAGGAGATATAGGGCCTATGCCATGGCCCAAAGTACATTATAATATGTTTAAAAACATCTAAAACATATGATCGTTATACATTTGATTTGAAATTATCAACAAAGCATAACAGTGAAATAGTAGAAAAAGAAAGGAAGAAAAGATATGAAATACACAAAATAGCATAAAAAAAAAAAAAATTCCAGTACGAGCATCAAATGAATATGCCTGCCCCAAAAGGTGAGTTTATAGATGGAGTTTGATGGAGATAAAGGAATATGAATGTTTTATGTCCTGTAGCAGAGTTCCAGAGGCAGAACCCAATCAGCTGAAGGCTCTTGACCCCATGTTGATCAAACGAGCAGGTGGGAGGGTGACTCGGATTGACAAGAACCGAAAAGAAAAGCTGGGTATGAGTGAAGGAACTCAGTGAGATACAAAGGGGTGAGGTTGTTGATGGCCTTAAGGGCGAGAAGTAAGAAATGAGAAATCATGCAGAGTTGGAAACCAATGGAGACTGCTCCAGGACAGGACTAATAACTGAAGGTGGGGGAACTACAACCAATTGGGCAGCAGAATTTTGGACCAGTTGCAGTTATGGAGGGATTTTTCTTTCTTTGTAAACAAAAAAAGAAGCAGGATGCAGTCATCAAGATGGGATGTAACCAGTATATGGACCAGAGTAGTGGTCCTGTTGGGTGCAGATGTAAAATGTGATTAATCAGCATTGTTTGCTTATGCTGATACTAAACAAATAAGATATTAAATTACCCAACACCCAAAATGTGACAAAGAGACAAAACCAGCTAAAATAAATTGTTTATTGTGAGAATGTATCTCTGTACTCTACTCAGCTTTTCATTATTGTGTATTGGTATCAACTTTAGTTTGTATCATAACTGATGCAAAAATAAGTGTAATAAAGCCACCCCCCCCCCCACCCCCAAACTACCACATTGGTCCACATTATATGCAAACCGTAACATAGCAAGCTGAACGCTGCAGTCTGTGAACAGATTTCTTGCAGCTCATTAATGATGTTAGCTTATCAAAGCAAGTATGCAAACAACAATCAACAAACAGTGCCTCCTTCAGTTCATGTTAGTGGAGACAATAACAAAAATGACAGGCAAGTTTGATGAGGTGTTAACATGAATCAATGTTTTAAGGCCAGTTTTATTATCTGTCATGGGTTTTTTTTGTGTGTTTTACAAGCTCTGCTGGAGGTGATTGAAGTGATGACCAACCTTAATTGGTGCTCTACTCTCAATGCTACTTAATGCTTTTCTGAAGAAATGCTTATTTATATTGCAATATAATAACATGATAGTTATTAGGTGCAACAGGATCGACTGCTGTTTAAAGAAGTTGTGAATTATTTTACATGTCAAGGCACTCTGTATTGACCTCCTTCACCTCCTCGTACAGATGAGAATTGAAAAACCTGTATATATATATGATGAGATTTGTCTTACTTTAGTCAGTAAGATATTGATTGATTGACATTAATTGATTTCTCTCTTAAACTTTGTATGCTAATATTATTAGCAATATCTTTTTGTTATTTATATTCTGCACACAGCGACATTGTGATTTCCTTTCCCCCACATCATGACCCTTTGCTCTTTCCAACATCTGCTTCCTGATCTAATATTTCAGACACTTATTATTGAAGCTGACAAGGCTCAGCTGTCCCTGTTGTTCTTGTTTGTTGCTTGACTGGCTTTAATATCCTCTACTTTCAGAGTGTGTGCTGTGTGTGCATGTGTCCAAGGTGTTATATTAAAAAAAAGAAAGGCCTTTCCTTATTAGGGAATAATGAAGCAATTAGTTGGCTCAAAGTGGAAAAACTTTGCTGCCCCCCTTGTCTGCTTGCCTGTGCGCACTCTGGGAAGTGCGAAATCTTGCGCGTTGTGCCAAGCGCCTGTGAAGCATAATTACAGAGGGAGTGCTTGATTTGGCATGTCTTCCTCCTCATCTGGTGGCCTGCTGCTTAAAGCACATTCTCTGTTATAATTAGGCGCCTGGAAAACAAGCACACATTGTTGTTCCCGAGTTCTGCAGCCAGTTTGCTGTTCGGGTCAGTGAACAGAAGGTGGCACTGCTCTGCTTTTGGTTGAGAGATCTTTTCTGAAATTGAAGGTAAGGGTGAGCATTTGTCAGAGTTCCTTGAGCATATTGTGGCAAACTATGATCAGATCAGTGGACTTAGCTTCAGTATATCTGGACATACAGAAAAGAAAAGAGGTTTGTCTTTTGGGAATATTTATATTTGTGTTTAGTTAAGTTGATTAGATTAACTTTTAAATATAAGAAGGCCAGAGATGTCACTGATTATAGCTTTTGTCCTGAAAAAAACTTCATGCTAGACTAGTCTAAATTCTTTTTTATCCACATGAAAACAAACTACTGGGATGAATAGTTATGTTTTACCCGTCAAACTCATAATTGAGTATTCTATACTGAATATCAATTAAATATTGATTATGGAATAATTTTAACCCCTTATCGGTGATAAAGTTGAAATGGCTGCGCTGTTGTTCATTCATCACAGAGACAGCAGTTCGAGCTTGATAATACAAGTATTGGGTGGCCCATTTAAAACACTGTCAGCTTATTTAGCTCATGCTAATGAGGCCCAGAAAACATCATCAGGAGCAGATGAAAGTTTAAATGCTGAGCCTAATTCATGCTGTTAAGCCTAAAAGATCTCCTCAGTGGCCTGGTGTGTGTTCTTGTGTGGCATAAAACTGCGCACACTGAAATTTCTGCTGTCTCACTGAGTGAACATGGTGCTATAGACGAGAAGCAAATGGTGGTCAAGTCATTTTGGCCATGTGAATGTGTGCATGCACTGCTGGGGACTGGCATACTGATGACTGAGAGTGTCCAAGCAAAGTTACAAGGGGTCTGTTTGTGCCAAAACTCAGTGGAGGTTCATTTAGCTGAGTTTGCTGTGCACCCCCCCAAAATCTGCACGGAAGTAATAAATTTGGAAAACAGTAACTAGTTCCCTGATCTGTGCACCTGGAGAGCCTAATTACATTTCCCCAACCCCCAACACTGCTGCTCCTGTTCCTGTGCAGGGGCTCCTGTACTTAATAAAATATTATTTATAGAGATAATGTACAACTTCCATTGACTTTACACAAAACAGAGATTCAGTATGATCATTTCAGTACAATCAGTTGCCTTTCCCATAAGAATTGCGATATTCTTCATCAGTATCTACGTTGGAACAATAGGTTTTATTTTCTCTGTTATTTGTCACATATTCTGCAAACAGAGGTGACGTCACATATATATATATATATTTTTTCAAAATGGATTTTTATAGTTATAAATTTTAAGTTGTTTTAGTCATCAGTTCATATTGTTAGTCATTTTTCAAGTAAAGCTGCTGAAATTCAGTGGTTTGTACACTTTGCTCTGACTGGATGCTTTTTCCAGTTTTACGTAACTCCAAACTAAGTATTTGGGTGTGAACAGTTTTAAGAAATGAGGAGAAAAGTCACCTCATGCTTGAAAAACGCAATTTTAGGACAATTTACACATTAAATAACTAATCTAGAATATAAACAGTAGATGGATGAGAAATTTAATTGCTCAAGTTGTTCCAATGAACAGCAGTGAATGAATGCTTCTGTATTATCCCTGTGCATTTATCGGGGTGTTTGTACAAACATGACTTTGTGAATGTGTATAAGTTGATGTCTGTGTTAAATGTTTTTATAATGGATCACTTTAACCCCCACCCCCATGTTTTTTCAGGAACCCGCAAAGGCAGCTTGCACATGGAGCTTGACTCTGTTTCATTTCCTCCTCAGAGGTCACATTGTAATGAATTACCTGTGCCACCACTCCTGGTAATGTTCCCTGCTGCTCAGAGCCACCATAAACATGTCACCATAATGCTCGCCACTCGGCTCTACCCCACAGTGCATTTGGCCGTGAGGGTGGAGAGCCAGACGCTGGTGGAAATGAGAGGGAGCAGCGTGTCTGGTGTGCCTGCTTGAGCTTGTGTGTGTGGGTGAAGGAGCTTGTCATAGAGGGTGTTATGAGAGGGTAGCAGGCGTCACTTCCTCTGTTACCTCAGGAAGGTTTGTTGTGTGACCATCCTGATGCAGACCATCACAGGGGCCCTATGTGGAATGTGTTATTGCATCGTTTGTTCTGTACTGACCTTGAGACCAATAATTCAGTCAGACCAAATGAAGTTTCACATATTGACACAAACCATATGCATAGCTATCATATGGACAGCCATGCTGATATACACCACCATATTGAAACAAAAAATGTCAATCTAGCGCTAAAGAGAAAATATGTAAATTAATGTATATCATCAAAAATGTTTATACTGTACATTAGAGTAAAATTGACAATAAATATCCTAGTTCTATATCAGTGTTTAAAATTAGATCTATTCTGTTATTTGTACCTGTCCCATTTCATCTTCATTCCACACCTGAAACATCGCTGCATACATAAACATCACTGCGTCTTTTAAGGAACAAATTTTTTCCCTTTGGAGCTACTGATGATGAATAAATACCCTTTTATTTCCCAGAAGTTTTCTAAAAGTCGGCCACCAAGGTGGACCACCTGTATAGTTTGATTAGAGGGGTTCTCATCTCTACTCAAGGCGCCTTCTTCCTGGTGCTTGACTGATGGTGGCCCCAAAAGAATAGCAGAGGCTGTGGGGGTCTCCTCTCTGGTCCCCACTTGAAGTGTGTGTGATTTACAGTGTGTGTGAACAGACTGATCCACTGCTGTTTGAGCAGACTGCCATTCCACGGCTTGAGACTCATTAGGGATCTTTGGGGGGCTTTCTAGTGCACTCTCACACACACACGCATACCATTACTCCAAGCGTAGAGTAGTCTGCCTCTGGCTTTTGGCAGGGGAACAGTGTCATAATGAATGTGTGTCTCCTTCTCTCATGGCTTTGGCTGCCGAGTAAAGAGAGGTGTGCTGTCCTTCACACTGGGGATAAATCCAATGTTAATGAAACACTTGCTTATGACTGAGGCCTTGAGAGAAACCTCCTGAGCTGTAGGTGCTGAGATTGGAGCTGTTATATATGCCAGCATTGTAAGACTGTCACTTTTTTATTGTCAAGTAAGAGATTTGGTTGTAATTACTGAAATGATGATGCCATCTGTTTGGTGTCCACAACACCAACATTACTTTGACTTCTGTGTTGACATCTAAAATGCTCACTCAAATGAGAGTCAGCTTAAGGTTCTACCACTGATTCCCAACTTAATGACAAAATTAAGAGTTGTATATGTTTTGGGTTTTTTTTTTTTGTTTTTGTTTTTTTGGATTACTTTTATAGATGATTTATTACACTTATATCTTTCAAAAAGTTTACATGTAGGCCCGTTTACACTAAAACTTATCCATGGAAAATGCAAAATTCTTACACAACAGCGGGATAAAAACTATCTCCATGCATGGGAAAACAGAAACGGAATCGACGTAGAGCGCATGTCAGGTCTCTAGAAGGCAGTGAAACTTCTCAACACACACATCCAAACGTGTGCCCTAAAACACAACGGAAGCATTGTACAAAGGAGCGCTGATTATCTGGCGCATATAACCTCTGCATCCCGTTTAACAGGTCTACAGAATCAGGCCCCGCTCTCTGGAGGTTGTTGTCAGATATTTGCATTTTTACCCCCTTAAAACTCTGTTACTATTTAAATGAGAGGCCAGAACGCAACAAGACTCTTGCGTTTTACTGCCTCAGTGTTGAAGTATAAACATGGCCTTTTAGTCTTCATTGCTTTACAAATAGATGTCCTTTCTCCATTTATACATAGATTCTGGTTTCCTAATGTATACTAGGGGATTTCTTTTGAAGCTTGAACAGTATGCCACTCATACAAAAAGAATACAAAGAATCAACTTTCAGAGCTTTTAAGTATAAAAGTTGAACATCCAGTTGGATACTTAACACTGCAGATGTCATTCAAGGACTGGAGTTTTTTTTTTTTTTTTAGGCATTACAGTAAAACATAACCTGAATGGGAAATCCCTTGACAGAGAGAGAGCACCCTGTACCTGATCAGATTGTCTGTGGAAGCAATAAATGAGTGTGACTCCATGTTTTATTACAGCCTGACAAAGGTGTTGCTTACCCCTAACCAAGAACTCTAAATACCTTTTCTATATTGGTTTTCTTTTTTCTTTTTTTCTGGTGCCTCACTGGCATGGTCACTTAAAATGATTTAAACTGAAATCAGGCTTTGTAATAACAATGATAGTAGACCTATTATTGTTACTATTTGAACTTGTAAAACTTGTAAAAGTTCAAATCCAACATCACATATAGCCCTAAGGGGAGTTTTTGAGTAAAAATGAGCATGCTAGATGGAAACAAGCAATAGATTTAACCACATGGGGTAAGCAGTCTTTCACAGCACTGTCAGACAGGGAGGCTCAGCTGGGAAGTGGTAGAAACTGTTTTATGGGGCATCTTTCTTCTCCCACATGGCCAACAGTGGGGAGAGCGTTTGAAGTCAGGCACGCTTCACCTCAGGGTGTGGAGATTGGCTCTTGTACATTTAGCATTACTTAGCGAGATGAATGTGAGGAGCTGAACATGGCAAAACACAGTATGTCAAGTGTGGTCATCATGCGTGAGCAATGTTCTGTCTGCGGGGCAACTTTTTAAGTAGTATGTGTGATAAAAACACAAGATGTCACTTTCTTGTTCTATATTAAAGCAGAACAGGCAGACTGGACCCTGCATTTTACTAACAAGGGAACATGCCTAATTACACAGTCAGATAGCCATGAATTCTGCACAGAGGTCCAGAGGAAGTGGTTCAGAAACCAGCATCAGCTTGGAATTTGTGCACATTATTTTTCATTTTAGATACTTTAACTAAATATTTCCCTTGGCATTCTGAAACACATAAGAATATCGTATAAAAGCTTAGTCACAGTCTGCTTGTTTGCCACAAATGTGCTGTTGAGGAGAACACTAATTATCTGTTGAACAGCTGAAGTGGGGTTTCAGCTTTGATTTCATGACTAAAGA
Source organism: Atherinomorus stipes (assembly GCA_023101725.1). Lineage (NCBI taxonomy): Eukaryota > Metazoa > Chordata > Actinopteri > Atheriniformes > Atherinidae > Atherinomorus > Atherinomorus stipes. Next base: position 344,482 of record JALJCO010011978.1, read on the forward strand.
TTATTGTTTTGTTTTCACTCTGCATGCCTTGAATTTGAATATGCAATCCTGTTTGCTACATTACTGTTGATTACAGTTTCACTGTAGCTTTTACGTTATGTACATAAGACTGATTTCATACAGTTGGTTTCGTTGAATATACTACGATAGCCTATGTATTAGAAATTATTTATACGCATACATGCAAAATTTTTATTTCACAGGAAACAGGAAACAATAACAACAACAAAGAAAATCTGTTACAAATGAACACTAGAAATTTGAACTGTTATGTATTATTTTTACTTTTTTATGCCCAAAGCATTAGGGAAATTTTTCAGTAATAAGTGGTTGCTGTCATTGTTTTCCAATGACAGCAATCAAATCTTCTTATCATTACCATCTGTGATTCTAGACAACCCCTCTTCTTTGGCAGTCTCCATATCTTTTAGGTTGGAAGGCTTCTTTTTCATCTGCATAGTCATTATTTCCCTCCCCTGATGTTGGGTGTTATTCAGTTTTTGACCGTAGCAATGTTTATTATTTCTTGACTGATTTGGATGCATGCTTCAGATCATTGTTTGGTTGTAAGTTCGTTGAACTTTTTATTGTTTGTAGCAGAATACTTAAAGAGTTTCCTTAGAATTTTAAATAAGTTATTCAAGGATTACCTCCAAGACCATCCTAGTGAGTCTGAGCAATTATGGTAACACTCCAGCAAGACTGAACAAGGTTGCTCTCCATGGATGGTAAACAAGAAGGGCTGTTAGTATGACTTTGACTTTTAACTTTCCTTAAGTGCAATGCAAACTTGCATTGGTAAGCATAGACGGCTACAGAGACACTGGTTCCAGAGTTTCTGTGTCAGTATTTCTGACAGCAAACCAGAACATACTGCAAGAGAAAACTGCAACTAAGATAAGTCATTCTAACTGAAGATCAGTGTTACTGTCAGCACTGAAACCCTATACAGAGGCAGGAAACAATAAAAAAAACAAAACAAAACAAAAAAAACAGGTTTATTGTAGGTTGACATTTTTGGAATGGAGCAAAAGAAATTTATGAACTAACTCAGTCTCAATCTGACTAGGCTTCAGGTCAAAGTCTTCAATTGTCTCCTTTTTTTTTTTTTTTTTGAAGAGGCATCCTTCTGAATCATCCTTTTAAATACTCACCCCTCCCACACAGCGTATGGAACCATACCTAGTTTTTGCAAAAGCTAATTTGGACAAAGATGAAAGCTTTTGGTCACACAATCTGTGGTCACATGTGACTACATTTAAATAGTTTGGACAATCCTTTCAACTTTAGACAACTTTGCCAGGTTTATCTCAAAGTAAACAACATCAGGCTTTGGCGGGGAGGACCCATGTTCGAGTCCCCATCACGCCACTCAGGTGAACCACTGTGGACCCCTGAGCAAGGTCCTTAACCCCCACCAACTGCTCCCCGGGCGATTTAAGTAGCAGCCCACTGCTTTCTGGTACCACTGTACAGAGATGGGTAAAATGCGGAGCCCTAATTTCCCCTTGGGGATCATACAAGGATCTCAAAAAACAAACAAAAAAAAGGGTTACGTTATGATTCTAGAGACAGTGGGGTGTCAATATGAAAATATGATCTTGGGCAAGATTTGATCCACAAGACAAAGATTTGAAATGTCAAGCCTAAGTGAAGAACTAGTTAAAAGAAGGCAATACGTTTTCGTCAAGGCTGTACTCCTGTCTATTATACATTGAGGGAACAGTAAAACTTAAAGCGTTTGCCAGAAAGCCATCTGACCTCAGAGACCCTGAGGTCCTTACAGAATGAGACTGGTCCATTATCCAGTTTTAGACTTCCAAAAGGTTTTGTGAACCACTTTGCGCTGCATTTATTTATGTGAAAAGTGCTATATAGATAAAGCTTTGATTGATTGATTGATTGATTGATTGATTGATTGATTGATTGATTGATTGATTGATTGATTGATTGATTGATTGATTGATTGATCGATCGATTGAAATAGACTTTTTCAAGTAAGGATAGGAATAATTTTTAATATAGCATTTTTTTATCAAATTAAAAGTCCAGTTCTTGCTCATGTCACTCTAAACTCAAGGAAACGACTAGTCAAACACAACCACCCCATAAATTAACATTTTGTATGGTTTGAATAATTTCTGACTCATCTTTAATGCAAAATATATCACTTCTTTAACTTGAAGCTGATCACAGAATACTGTCACATTTTCATCTTTATTGGCTCTGTGCACATGTAGTGGCTTTTAACCTGTTAAGAGCAAGTTTTTAGTTAGTTTGTTTATTTGATTAGCATTCAAATTATCAATAAATACACTAGAGCAGAAAAGAACATAAGATATGGCTAATCAAACAGATGTTGGCTGAAGCCAACCCTTTTTACGCAAAACACTTCCTCAGCAAGCAACTCAGTTACAGCATAGACTTTCAAGTAAATAAAGAAATTAAAGGAAAAACAACAAAATCTTTCATCTGAAAGAAATAAATACATAAGAGAGTTTCATAACAAGTTCTGAGCAAATGTAACTAAAGATTTCAATATTTTTATTGTTCCAGCTTTCATAGTGGATTTTTATATTTATCTAATACTTTAGTTTTAAACAAGAGTTTGAATTAAGACTGTGAGCCTCATCTTTTTAGATTACTGTCAAAACTATTCCATAAATTTACACCTCTAACAGAAACACATGTCTGCTTAACATTTGTTCTTATCCTTTTGTTTGTTTGTTTTTTAATTCTTTCCCCTCAAATCATATTGGCTCGCTTTGACTTCAAATAGCCTCTGAGAACAGCAGAAAAGTGAATTATTTTGGGCTTTAAACATTATTTGTGCCAGTTTAAATTCAGCTAAGTCATCGAATTTAAGGGTATTTAAATTAATAAACAAAATATTAGTTGGTTCTAATTGATTTACAATTCCTATAGCTCTCTTTTGTCATTTGAAACAGGGGGGTGTCTTGGTTTTATAAGCAATACCCCATATCCACAGTTAGTCACGTATGGAAGCAACAGAGAAAAATAAAGCATAGTTAATATTTTTTTGTCCAGAACTTTGTTGTTTTATAAAGTATAGCAATGCTCTTTCACATTTTTGTTTCCTGATTTTTTTTTTTTTTTTATGATTATCAGGGCTACCAGCATAATTTTCCGTCAATAATCACTCCAAGAAATTTATTTTCATAGTCTTTCAATTTCAATTCCATTAGTCCTAATTGTTACCAAGTTTTTACTTTGCCATGTACCAAAAATCATAAACTTTGTTTTATTTACATTCAGGGATAATATCTTTACATCAAACCAGTTTTTTAGTGTGTTTAATTCCTTTTCAGCTGTAGTCAGAAGCTGTTCTAGGTTTTTACCAGAGCAGTAGAGAGTGATGTCACCAGCAAACAAAACACAGTTTAATAGCTTGTAAACATGGGAAATATCATTAATGTGTGATAAGAATAATTTAGGACCTAAGACAGAACCTTGAGATCCCCCTACAAGTTACCTTGAATTGGTTTGATCTTACATTATTTGATTGCACGTATTGATACTGTATATATCCTACAAATAACTTTTGATCTATGCGTTTAGTCTTCTCATACCATATCGTTCTAGTTTATTTAATGATATACAATAATTGAGTATATCAAAAGCCTGTTTAAAATCTATATAAATGCCCACAATATATTCCTTATTATCTATAGCAGTAGCTATCCCACCCACAAATTCCATTATTGCCATTGAAGTGGACCAGTTCCCTCTAAAGCCATATTGCCTATCACTTAGTAGATTGTATTTCTCAATATATTGGTCAAGTCTACAAATAATTTCTCTAGATTTTTTTTAAAACCGTGGAAATATTGATATTGGTCTCATTCATTCATTCATTCATTTTCCTCATCCAGTTCAAGGTTGCGGGGGTTGCTGGAGTCCCATCCCAGCTATTATCAGGCAAGAGGCAGGTACACCTGGACAGGTCGCCAGTCTGTCGCAGGACCAACACAGAGAGATGGACAACCATTCACACTCACACATTCACTCCTAGGGACAATTTAGAGTGATCAATTAACCTAACATCATGTCTTTGGATGGTGGGAGGAAGCCGGAGTTCCTGGAGAGAACCCACGCATACACGGGAAGAATATGCAAACTCCACACAGGAAGGCCACTGTTGGAGTTGTTCGAACTCCCTTCCCAGCCAGGACTCAATCTAGCAACCTTCCTACTGTGCGGCTGCGCTGGTAACCACCATGCCACCGTGCAGCCTATTTTGGTCTATAATTAGTAAATTGATCTCTCTCCCCACTTTTAAAAAATTGGAATAACCTTTGGTATTTTCAGTTTTCAAGGAAATATAACAATTAAAAGACAAGTTACAGATGTATGTGAATGGTTGCACTATATGTTCTATGATATTTTTAACTAAAACCATGTCAGTATGAAAAAAATCTGTGGACTTTTTATTCCCGTTTTAACAATATCAAGTAGCATCAAGTGCTGCAAGTATCACTTGCAGCATTAATAAGCATAGTGGATGAATTTCTAGTTATATGTTTATCTATTTTATGATTAACAGTATTAGGGCTCTGGACAACATGTACAAATAATTTATTAAATTAATTTGCTTTATCCTTATTAATGTTTTTGTCTTTTCTTAAGTATTCAAGAAAATTCTTATCTTTTGAGCCCCTTTTAATTATACTATTTAATATTCTCCAAGTTTCTTGTGTATTACTCCTGTTTTGCTCAAATAACGTGTGGTAATATTCTTTCTTGTGTGCTCTCATAATAATTACAATTTTTTATAGGACTTATATCTTATTTTGGCATCTTTTGGTCTCTGTTTTATAAATCTCTTATATAGAATAATTTTTCTTTTTACATGCATTTTATATCCCCTTTGTTAGCCACAGTTTGTTTAAACTGTGGTGCTTTCTGGTGATTTTAATTAAAAAGCAGTTTTTCTCATATAATGAGATTAAAATTGATGAGAATGCATCATATGCTTTATTTGGGTCTTCTTTAACAAAAATGTCATTCCAGCTTTGTTTTCCTAAGCCCACCTTAAGGGCAGCAATGGCTCTTGGTGTTTTACATCTTATCACATCAGTTGTATAGGTTTTCTTTTTAGTCTTTATCCCAAAATAATTTTGAAAAATTGCAAAACTCGGAAAATGATCACTTATATAATTTACAATAATGATAATAATGGATTAGATTTATACTTGGTGATGGTAAGCTATGTATGCAGCCACAGCTGCCCTGCGACAGACTGACAGAGGCGTGGCAGCCATTTCGCGCCTACGGCCCCTCTGACCACCACCGGAACCATTCACACGCATTCATACACCAGTGGTGCCCCCACTGGAGGCAAGGAGGGTTAAGTGTCTTGCCCAAGGACACAACGACATATGGCTGTGGGATCGGGATTCAAACCGTCGATCCTTCAATCATTGGTCAACCTGCTCTACCACCTGAGCCACAGCTGCCCAAAGAAGAAGTCCACCTGTGATTTCATGATCAATTAAAGTATAAGTAAAGGAAGGAAGGAAAGAAAGAAAGAAACTAACAGAAAATCACAAGCTTTTTTTATTGTTTGCTTTAATATCAACTATTAATTTCTCCCACTGTCTTTGGTTTTCTGCCTCTGTAGATACAGACCCATGTCTTTTGGAGAAGCAGGAGCAGCAACAACCAACATATGTGGCTCTCAGCTATATCAACAGGTAAAGAAATGAGTTTGGATTATAACATAAACCAACAGATTTTTCCTTATTTGTGCTCTTTTTTAACTTTGAGCATGTAAATGTGATGAATTCATTTAAATTTTAGCATTAATACATAATCTAAAATTAAGATCGTTATGGTTTGTCTTGATTGTTTTTTTGTTTTTTTATAAAAATCATCTAGGCTAAAATCAAACAGCCTAAACAAGTCCTCTGTATTGACGTATGACTACTATGTCATGGGACGTAAACACTCCAAAGAAGTTCTGCTGACACTTCGGTTTGTCATCTGGTGAATTACTTAAATGAATTTCTGCAGCATAGTGTAGTTGGGTTTTTTTATTGCCCTGAGTTCATCCCAGCTGTCTTTGATATGTGGCTTACATGGCGGTTTCTAAAGCATTATATAACAAGCCAATGAATGACAGTCAGCCACTGTCTCCCTGTCTTCACAAACACATCTTGATGTGGCTACTTAATTTGTTAATTCCACTTCTCCTTTAATGACGTCTCTATTAAAGTTTCTTTTTTCTACACATTTATCAAAGACTTTACTATTCTCTATAAATCCCCAAATGTTGTTGTTTTTTGTTCTGTTTTACACTCTAAAATGTCAGGTTCATGACGGATGCCGCAAGGCGAGAACATGAAGCTTTGAAGAAAAAGGTGCAGCCCAAGCTGTCCCTGACACTGACAGGCAGTCTGGCACGCAGCAATGTTTCCACGCCACCCCGCCACACCAGTGGAAACTTAACCCCTCCAGTCACCCCACCAATCACCCCCTCCTCTTCCTTCCGCAGTAACACACCTACAGGTAATTTGCGAATATGGTCATCTCCAGTAAGATCTCCTGTATTCCTTTCATTCAGACCATCCTGAATGAATAGACTCTCTATATATTTTTTTTAAAATTTAAAATATTTATGTGATTTTATCATTTCAGCAACCTTATCACTATTGATTTTCTAGGAGCTGTACCCAACTGCATTCACTTTTTCTTATTTTTTTCTTATTTTTTTATATATATATATATATATATATATATATATATATATATATAATATTATTATTATTTTTTGTAGTAGTAGTAGTAGTAGTAGTAAAATTAACACAGCTTTTTGTTCTTGTTACACAGAAAATATTTTCATCAACAGAGCTGTTTTGCAACAGAGTAAAGTTAATTTATTGATGTAACTTAAGTAGGGGTGTAGTGCACAATGTTCTGCACCAGAAACTCCCGCCAGCTGCCAAGCTATAACCTTATAAATGTTTTATAACATTTTAATGTTCAGACAACCTCAAACACACTCGTTAAGTTATTTTTAGTATAATTGTTTTGACCTGTTGTGCTGGACACAACTGAATTTGCTATATACCCATAGCAACAGTAGATGTTTAAACATTCAACTTTTTAAATAGAAGGCAGCACTTAAAAGGGAAGTTCAGGATTTTTGACATAGGGCCTCATTTACAAGTGAGCCAGGATACTACTTATCACTGAAGACAGTTTCAGCGTATTTCATCCCATTATTCTAGTTCCAGGAGGTCGCCGATGCTAATGCTAGTGTGAGCCAATAGGAATCTGCTAGCCTGCTATTAAAACCAATCTTATCCACAGAACATCCGAGGCAAATCAGCAAGCTTTTCTGTGTAAATGCTGTGTTCAACTAGTAAACTCGTGTGTTAAACAAGTAAAACTAGCCTTGTATGCCAAATTTTGCATTACATACTGAGGAACTAGTTTCTTACCAGCTGCGGAATTATATACTTTGCTTCCAGGTGTTACTACCTTTGTCAGTGTATTCTGGTTCATGGAGATATGGTGACAGTTAGTTTGATGAAAAAAGTTTGAAATCGTCTTCAAAATACGACATATCCTCATGCTTTTCAGAGGTGGCCATAGTTTTGACTGTATATTTGTGTAATCAAATTCCTTCATGCATGTAGCGGTGGATGATATCACTCCGCTGCCAAATACAGGAAGTAAAACTTTGTAAAGTGTCTCAGCAGCAACAATCAAAATGCGATGAAATGCAAGGTTAGTTTTATTTGTAACATTATTCTATTAAAATGGCATGTACACAGATGGTCTTAAGATATAAATTATTTGCCTCGGATGTTTTGTGGAGTGGTTAAGACTGTTTTTAATGACAGGCTAGCAGATTCCTATTGACTTATGCTAGCATTAGCATCGGCGACCTCCTGGAACTAGAATAATGGAATAAAATATGCTAAAACTGTCTTCAATAATAAGTAGTATCCTGGCTCACTCAAAAATGAGGACTTATGTCAAAAATCCTGAACTTGCCCTTTAACATCATGTTAGTTTTTGTTAATTGTAGCTGTTTTAAAGGGACTAGAGGCAGGAATTAAAAAACAAACAAACATGCATGTCCATTTTTTTTAATACTAATGGGTGATGAAGCGCTAAATACCAAAAAAAATGTTTCCACCCACGTTTCTCTCCGTTGCCTTGAACAGGCTGTGTGCTGCAAAATGCACTGCAATTCAGTGTCCGAATTTCCCGCGCTGCCCTGCGGACGTGACGTCAAATGATGCTACATCCGCAGTTTTGATACAGGAAGAAGATGGTCGCGGTAAATTCAAACACTGTAAGCGATAGTTATGGATTCTTCTGCCGTCAGCAAGTGATCCAGATCAACTGAGAGACCACTAAAAAGTGTAGCTACGAAGAAAAAGCGTAGTAAACAACATTATAGCTTCAGTTTGTGCACGCTCCTGTGACGGCTTGGCTCATGGCTGCAGTTACCTGAAGTGGCAGTCGCAAGTTTTGTTTCTTAACCTTGCCTCTAGTCCCTTTAAGTAAACTTCTCAAGTGAAAACTATTCCATAAAATGACATTTTATGTGAAAAGTGGAACTGTGACTTCAGTTAATATTAAAGCAGTGATAGAGGAGAAATGTTCCCAATATTGCCAAGAAAATTATGTTACACACATCATGCACACATCCAATAAACTTTGATAAAACTTATTTCAGGGAATATTACTGTGTTGATAAATTAATTTAGTTCCTGTCTGATTAGCCTCAGCGCACCGAAGGATATGCACACACTGTAGTCATAGAATTGGTTCCCTATCCTGGTGAACAACAACTTACAATATAACTTTTTGATTTATTTTTACTGGACAATAGGAGTAAGCAACTCTGAGCTACATGGAGCTAAAAATGATAAATATCTTTGCTTTGATAAGATTCATGTGACAGTACCGAATGAACTGAATTGAACCTCTTGCACTACAGTCTAGTAATTAATTTCCAGTTGTTGAAAAGTGATAGCCAATGTTGCAGGTAATGTCTATAAACTATGCTGTTAATCCACATTGATTATCCTATAAATAACATTACAAGGTTTATAAGTATTTAATATGGATCTATCTATATTTAGAGTATCAGGAGTAGCTCTCATGGTTCAGCATATTTTTATTATTTATTAGTGTATGTTTTTTTAATAAGAACTTTTTTGTGTTTCATTCTTGTAACATTTTCCCATGTACTCTTGGCCACAACAGCTTTATCATATTCATAAAACAATAGCAGCTTCTTGACCCAAGGCCTCCGTAAATAAGCTTAAATTCTTTCCCACAATTAGCATATTTCAGTGTTTGTGAAAAGTTGTGCATTGTAAGACACGTATTAGATCAAATATTGGCAAAGTCTGCATGCTTTTTAGCCTAAAAACTCAAAAACAATCAAAAGTATGACACAGGGCCTCTAGACCCACTTTTTTTTTCTTTATGTCTGACTGAGACACCCTGAGTCTTTTAATGTTTGACTTCTCTTTTTTCCACATTTCTACAGGTAGCGAGTGTGATGAAGAGGATGTAGACTTTGAGGAGTCTGACAGTGATGAGTCATGGACCACAGAGAGTGCCATTAGCTCTGAGTCTATCCTTAGTTCCATGTGCATGAATGGAGGAGATGAGAAGCCTTTTGCATGTCCTGTTCCAGGCTGTAAAAAAAGATATAAGGTATGCTTCATTAAAAGATTCTTGGATCTCATCACAAAACCTGTAAACATAATGTGTCAGTGACACATACATGTTTATCACGCTTTTAACAACCAAATGGGATACAAGTGAGAAATAAATTTAAATGTTATTTTTATTTAAAATGGAATATAGTTTTATATTTAGCTGCACAGCAGCATGGATGCATACGGTCCACTTGAGTGATATGCAGTTTTACTGTATTTTCCATTCACATCTGGTGTGTGTGTGGTCGGGATAAATTCTGGGTAGTCTGAGAAAATTGCTTTAGCTGACGTGAATAACAGGGTTATAGCCAATGACTTTGTCTGAGGTTGAAGGCAACAGTAGGCATCTGTTTAGGGGCAGAGCTATTCTAATGCTGACTGGAAACTTTTCTTATTAGTTATTCAATATGGGATGCACTATATATGGTCACAGTCTGTTGACACCACCAGTCCATCAGCATGACAGCCTTTGTCCCAACCATATCCTTTCAAGGGGTGTCTTTGGGACAGATTCGCTCCTACTGGTCAAACAGCACTGAGCAGACAGAACAACTCAGAGGAACTTCTGAGGATTCTGGTAAAGTTGGCTGTGATGCTGAAATGGTTTTCTCTGGATCGTTGAGATGGAAACTTTTCTGAGTGTTCTGTGGACATTCACTAAAGGTTGTAATTAACCTCCAGAGATCCTTCCCCGAACCACCATTTTCCTTCCTGAGCTCCCGGGTTTATCACAGCTGCTGCTACCAGAGGAAACCCTGCTCCTCCTCTCGGACTGTAGAGCTGAGCCTTCCTTAATTCTGCTTAATAACCTACAGGTTTCCCTTACCTATAAATACAAGTATTGGCCTAAAGAAAAAAAGAAATCATTAAACTACTTTGTGCTTATAGCCTTCTTTTCGTTTTTCTTTTCTTTTGTTTTTTTAGACCAACTCCCGCCTCGAAAATCTGATCCACAGAGGGGCTGGGGTGGGTCCGTACAAGTGTGAAACCCCATGCGGACGCCCCGGGGAAAAAAATGTGTACCTCCTGTTTACCAGGCTTGATTTGTATCCGCCACGGGTCCGCGGTTTGACAGTCCACCTTTTCCACGATCTCTGGACTTGAAGGCGAATCCATCTCAGAGTCCGCTGCTATCTGGGTAGCCTACTAAATAATAGGCCTACAGCTGTTGTAAAGTAGCTTGGTTACCAGCGGTCGTGAGAGGACTAACTGGCAGAATGCAGTAACCCGTTCCTGGTGGCATCCTCCAGGTCTCCAGGGGCCTCATGTACGAGTTGTGTGGATTTCCTACTGAAACCTGGCGTACAATCAAATCCTGGAAACATCATACGCACAAAAATTTTAAGATGTCTGAATCTGTGCATACGTATGGATCCAAGTAGGTCTACTTTTCCTTTGTACATCCCAGTCAATGTGGAATTGAACGCTCATGTTGAAGTACCTGATGGCTCCGTGTCCACACCCCTGACATAAATGTGTAAATCATATTTAAATTGAATCAAATCAAATTTAATTTATAAAGCACTTTTAATGCAAGAAGTAACACAAAGTGCTTTCCATTAAAACTATCTTGACATGATAAAAACATAGGTCATTTGTAATGACCTGACAAAATTTTTTAAAATGCACATCTGATCATAATGTCTCTCACTTGCATGCATTCATGTAATCACACACTATACAGGCCCCCCTCCCACCCACCAACCACAACCACCCACACCCCCCATCCTGTCCAAAGTCTAACTTCTGTTCTTTTTAACTGAATAAAATATAACTCTGTCTTGACGCTGCTGTGAAGAAAACAATATCTTGGGGATCCATTAACACCCAGAGTCAGCCCACCCACGACCAGACGTCACCACCACTGGAGATCACCCAGATCAAGGCAGGCCAGGGTCCACCCCACAACTATACCTTTTAAGTGCCGGTGTGGGAAGAGCTATAGGGCAGCACGAGACCCTCAGCCACCCCGACAAGGACAATTACTGTGGTAAAGCCCCTGCCAGCCGAGCAGGCAAGGCCTCGGCATGAAGGATCCCCATGAGGAAAACACTGGAGATAAAAATGTTAAACATAAGAACAAATAAAAGCAACATTTAAAATATAAATAATGTAGGTTCTTAAAAATAATGCAACAAAACAACCACATAAATAGGCATTATTAAAATAAAATAGAAAAGTATGCAACCAAACAATTGGTAAATGATGTCATAAAATTTTAAAAAGATGAAAGGAAATAGACAAACCCAAGATCAAAATAAAAATAAATTCAGTTAAAAGCCAAGTTAAAAGGTAGGAGCGTTGAACCTTTTCTTAAATACATCAGCAGTCTCTGATGCCCTGAGGTTCTCTGGCAGACTGTCCCACAGACGAGGACCGTGGTGATGGAACACAGCTTTGTCATGAGTTTTAGTTCTCACTCTGGGAACAACTAAAAGGCCAGTACTAGAGGATCTCAGGGTCCATGAGGGTTCATAGTTTAAAAGCATGTCAGCTAGAAATTAACCCTGCACCGGGGATTCTCCTGTCTTCATGATCAGAAAGACAAAATATGAGTATAGCAGTGAAGAAAAATAAAGAATTTAACAGAGAACGAACTTGAGACGTTGCTTGTTTAGAAGGTGGTGTGTGTGTATGGTGTATATTGCACCATTTGTTACGTCTTCTTACACCGTGCTTGGCAGCAACGTATTTTTTGCACCACTTGGCACTTTTGTATCCACTCATGTAATTGCAGACACAGATGTTAATTGTTCATGAGGGTTGATTGTTTATGTCTCTCTGGTTACATCACTCAGTCTGGGGGCTTTTTTTTTTTTTTTTACATGTATTTCTTATAACTTTTCCCAGCACCACCTCTGAGTGTTGCCAAAGGCTAAACAACAGCTGTAGAAATGTTTGTACGCCAGCCATAAAGTTGAAGTGAAGCGCCGCACACTTCCACGGTCATTTAAACTCTTGATACATCACAATTTTACTGTGACAATTATCATACAACACATTTTTGTGTGTACGAAGCCTTTGTACACGAGGCCTCAGGTATTGATTAGCAGGCTACCCAGATAGTAGCGATAGCAGATATAATCTACAGTCTGAGTTGTCCGTTTCGGTTCTCCATAATCCAGCACCTCTGATATATTTATTTATTTATACAAAGGGAACCAGAGATAGTCCTAATGTTCCAAAATTTTAACTTCAGTAATTCATTAATGGTTTAAATCATAGTAAATTCCTGCCAGTTTCCAAAATCTTTTGGAAAACCATCCCAGATGTGTGGAGCAATATACAGTAGAGCAACATATTAATGCTAATGGGTTTGGAATGAGATGTCCGTCAATCACATATGATTGAAATTCCTAATCATATTTGTCTTTTGTATCATTTAATCATCTTAATGATTTGTCTATATTGGCTGTTGTGATTTCCTCATTTCATTACAGAATGTGAATGGAATCAAGTATCATGCCAAGAACGGCCACCGGACCCAGATTAGGGTGCGCAAACCTTTTAAGTGCCGGTGTGGGAAGAGCTACAAAACTTCTCAGGGTCTCCGCCACCACACCATCAACTTCCACTCACCCATCTCTACTGACATCATTCGTAAGATGCAGCAGTAGAGACTGACTGGATGTCCAGCATCCTTCCTCAGGCTGTGAAAACACCTATCCAAACACCACAATCACCAGCAGTTTCTCTTTCTGCTCTGTCCCTCTCACGTGTGCTCCCTGCCCCTTTTCCTTCTTTTCAGTTAACACTATATTTTGATTGCATGACATAAATGTATTATGATTCAACTTGAATTTTGATTCCGAATGTTGAATCATACATAGTTCAGTTTTGTATTTTGCACATTTAAGCTATCATATATCTATTATTCCTTGACTTACCTCCCTAACCTGCCAAGTTATAAGCTGGAGAATGGCCAGGTCATATGTAGCCTTGCAGGTACAGCAGGGCATTCTACTTTAACTAAAAAGGAGGGAAGGTTTGGATATTTTTGTCACTAAAAGGAAACACCATTACCTTGTCTCTGTCATGTCAAACAGTGTCTCTTCTGAGCCTAAATTATGACAAATGAAAAACGAATGTATTATAGCATTAGAATCCAACATCATTGTTGGGCTCATTTAGATTTTTTTTTCTTTTCATATCACAAGAATTCAAAATGTTTTTGGTCAGTTTCACAGTGCTTGTGTGTGAGCACCAAAGACATTCTCAGGTGGGCAACATTATCCTGCCCCAAGTGTTCTGATGGTGTTAATGCTGTTCAGTGGGATCATGACAACTCTGTTGCTCATGGCTTGCCCACTTTTCTCATCGACTAAGCAGTTTTCCTTGCTGGTTTACAGTGAGGGGTTGAAGCACTTTTTGTAAAAGTTGCCAAGCAAATCAGCATTTTTGCCAATAACTTCTTTGTAGTACAGTAAGTGGACAGTTGCACGTTCTGCATTGGTCCAGGAAAATGTACATCCAGTGTTTTCAGTATTGTAAAATTAGTAGCCTTGAAGTGTAAACCATTCCAAGAAGGTACGACATATCTTTGCATGCCTTCATTTTCACTATTGATATAAACTCAGCTGGAGGCCAGGCCAGCCCGTTAGGTCTGTGCATGTACAAAACTGTTTGAGAAGAAAGGAGGCGATTTTGACCTTGTATTCATCAATGATGTTCTGACATGCAGCTCTTACTTTGAGCCGTGGTGCATCTGTCATCCCTAAAAACTGAATAATTACAATAACAGACTATAAGACAGATAGCACAAAAAATGATTTACAGCCCTGCTTGCTCAAAAATTTGAAACTGGGAAAAACAGAATTTCAAAACATTTTATTTTGCCTTTTGACTAAAAATGGCAATTAAAAATGTTGGAACTTGGAAATTTCATTGAAAATATCTGTTCATTTTGAATTTCTTGCAGGCATGTTTTTACAAAAAAACATGTTTACCACTGTTACATCACATTTCCTTTACCAACTAAGTAAACAACCGTAGTTCTTTTTTGAAACAGGATTTTCTTTTCTTTTTAAAAACAAGCAAGGCTTTCTACAGGGAAAATGCCAGAACCTGCTATTAGGTAATAATGGTGCCTTCAGTCATAAAAGTTACACATGCCATGTACACTAATGCACCCCCACCATGAGGGTTGGTTTTTGAATTGTGCAATTACAGCAGGCTGGATGGTCTCACTCTTTAACTGTGTCTTTGTTTCCAGTTTCCCACTTCACCTCAGTGCAATTTAAATGAGTTCAGCCTGAAGGACAGTGTGGACGTCTCTGGATCTTGTTTCTTTACGTTTTTTTTTTTTTTCTTTGAGTTTTAACTCAACTGTTTGTGGATGCAGTGACAAACCGCATCGACACTGGTCCTTCACAACAATCTTTAATGCAGTGCTGCCTGGTGACATACCCGACTTGTAATATTTACTGCCATATGTTCTTTACAGTTTTATGTTGAGGCTTTAAAATGGCATTTTCCTTTACATTATCTCAGTGAAAACACTCAATTACTTCCTTGTATGCACTTTTTATACCCAGTCATGTTAGTGACATGTTGCTCATTAATCTAAGATTTGAGTTATAATTATTTTTTCTTTATCACGGAATCAGATTTTGTTGTTAACACAAAAGCTGTTGCCCCCCCCTTTTTTTCTTCCCAAATGTCTTGTGAATGTGTTAAATGAGGGGTTTAAAGGAGTTGCCAAACATTTCACATTTTTATGCATCATTCTAACTTGTTTTGAGGGGGAAAAAATCTACTTTGTGCCATTGAGTGAAGTATTCACACTATAAACGTTATAACATTATAAAATTCCAAAGTAATTGAGAATTGTGGCACCAATGTGCTGCCAAAATGGGAAAGTCTTTGGTATAGTGTTAAGTGAATGTATGTTTGTGTTAATTGCATTAAATTATATTTTCGTATTTTTATGAAGAAAATAACCACTTATGTATAAACAAGAGGTGGCGTTGTGCTGTATTTCTTCAAAAAGCTGTTTTATGTGAATCTTTGTTATAAATCTTAGAAGGAAATAAAGAACAAAAACCAACATGCAAAACAAAAAAAGAACAGGAGTTTCTTTGCTCATTGACTCCCACTTTATAAACTGTTGAGACACAATTTAATTTCAGAGACTTTATTAGTTCAGTTTAGATACATGGGACTCACTAAACTAATTAAACATTTTTGTGAATGAAATAACTTAATACTGTAAAAGAAGAACAAAAGAAATAAATTTAACAGAAGCTCAGCATGCATTGATAAGCTGATAAAGTATTTAGGGATCTGGAGACAAATTATCAGAATCAAAAAGGAAACCTAACAAAAACAAACCTACATCATACATAAAGTATCAAGGCTGTCACAATATTGTCAGATTTAATTATTCTAAAATAGACAATCTCATCTAATGATATTCTGTATATTGATATAATCACTGAAGATTTCTCCCTGACTGCATACAGGCCACCAAGGCTGCTTTCTGTGAAGGCTGAACAATGACTTGTACAGTGATGCTTAAGGGGAAGCATTTGTTTGCATGTGTTAAATGTAAGTTTGGTAAACACTTATCTCTTTCCCTGATTCGTTACATCCTGTAGTCTAACAGATCTGTGAGAGCCAAGTTTGTTTAAAATCAGTATACAGTATGTATACAAACAGTCTTAAAATTATTCTTCAAATCCAAATGAATCAAAATCCTTAACCTATTATAAAAAAAAAAGAAGAAATTTTGATTTGCAAACTGATTCAGTAACCCTGCAACAAGCTATTGAATAAAAATATTATTCTAAAATGTCACCTCGAAGCCTTTTTCTATGTTGAAGAAAGTAAAAGACTGAAAGAGTGGATCTTTACACCATTACATGCAAAAAGAGCACAGAGTGATTCATATCAGTGGTTGACAAGAAGTTGGTAGACTGGATGTGCGGATCTTTTAGTTTCTCTAGTCAAAGTTAAGCGGGTGGCCGTCGAAGTGAGTGAGCACATGGTTTTCAAACACCTTCTGGTCACAGTCCAGCGGGAACTGCTCGCTGCACATTGGGCAGATTTTCCAGTGGCTCTCCACATGCTCCTCAAACTTACTCTGATCATAGTTGGGCGGGAAGATGACCTTGCAGAGCGGACATCGTTTCATGTCCATGCTGCACATGAGGAAAGGACAACAGAGGAGAAAGGCTTGTGTTAAGAAGCAGTCAAGATGTGGGCAAACCAGGAGTGCAGGCCAATAAAAGAGCATCTGTCTGATGCGAAGTGGGTGGCCTGCTGTTTAATGAATATACCAACAAAAGGGTGTGTGTGCTGCTGAACACTTTACACAAGTTACAATACACAGATTTAGCAATGCTAGGGTGCAGAAAACTTGGATGGCATTTATGAGAGTTTTGACATTAGGGGTTTGTGTTACCTGGGATCAAAGCAGAAGGCAGTTTGTCCATCACTCACAAATGGGCTACGATTTTCTGTTGCTGTGGGCTGTTCACTGTTATTAACCTAAGAAAAAGGAAGACGTAACAAAAAATGGAAGATTTTAATTAACAGTACAAAATGGGAAAAACAAAACAAAGGAACTTCAGATAATGTTGGTAGGATTGAGTCTGAATACTGTGAGCAGTTATCATACCCAGTTGATATTGGCACTAATCTCAGGGATACTGTACTACAAGGGATACAGAAATATACAAGCAGAGGGGGATGAAGCAACACAAAAACTCAACACGGTTCATTTTCCCAGCTTTCGTTAGACATAGTCACATTTGGGCAGCATCCGGATTCTATGCAGCAATGGGATTGTTCTCGCAAAATTATAAGATGATGGATGAATGAATGAATGGTTTATTTCGGTTACTTCTCAGTGACGCGCCCTCCATTGGCAGCTAAACCAATAGTCGGCTGCGACGTCACAGTCACGTCCTGGATGGGAAACTTACATACTGCTGTTTCTGAGCCCCGGGACCCTAGGCCTCTGGGCAGTGACGGCTCGAAAATTCGCATGAATGTATGTTGGTGTGCCATCAAAACAAGTCAGAAACGCATATTTTTAAGGTCTAAAAGTTCTGTTGTGTGTCTTTAAGTTCTTGTGCATTCAAATGACAAAAGTATTTTTTCATACATACTTGCAACAATACATTTAAAAAAAAAAAATCAAACTGTAATTTGGGGGAGTGAGTAGTGTAGTGGTAATGTTGTGGGCTTTGGCGCGGCAGACCCGGGTTTGAGTCCCCGATGCGGCACTCGGGTGAACCACTCTGGACCCTTTAAATAGCAGCACACTGCTCTTAGGCTCAACCTGAGATGGGTTAAAATGCAGAAAATGAATTTCTGTATCTCTTTGTAACCGAAAAAATTTGTATGATAAAGCTTCGTTGTGAGGGTGATGGCTGCTGGCAGCAATGATCTCCAGTACCTCTGTGTCTTGCATTAGACTTGAAGAAGTCTCTCACTAAACATGCTTTGTTTTTTCCTCACTGTGTTGTATGGAGGATATGAAGAATTATATTCAGGATTGTGTACAACTTTCTTTTCCATATAATCAGCTCAAGTGGCTCCGGATTTATCCCCAGCACAAAACCAGCCTTCTTAATCAGTTCGGTAATATTGCCGTTTTACCCGTCCATCCATCTTTCCTTGGTAAATAAACCATAAATACGACATTTGCTGAATAGCAACAATCTTAGATATTGATACAAGGACAACTATCATAGGTTTGAACACAGGTCTGCATTAAGATTTTGGTTTGGTCTATTGTATGGCTTGGTCACAAAATTGGTTGAGAAAACATGATCTGCAGCAAATTATTAGCTGCAGTGCAAGAATTAAAAGTTAATTAATCAAGTTTAAAATACATGGCGAGTCTTACGTTGTTGTTTTCCTCGGACTCCTCGTGGTCTTCTGGCCGGCTGTGATTGCGTGTGGGTTGGATGCACACCACATTGCTGTCCCAGGAGGGTGGGCCCACAGGGGGCAGCCTGAGTGGCTGATCATCTGAGAACTCTTCCTCCGTCTCATCTGCTGAGAC
This sequence comes from Atherinomorus stipes, assembly GCA_023101725.1. NCBI lineage: Eukaryota > Metazoa > Chordata > Actinopteri > Atheriniformes > Atherinidae > Atherinomorus > Atherinomorus stipes. The sequence goes on from JALJCO010011978.1 coordinate 363,205, forward strand.
ATAATTCAGGAACATCACTACTTTATGTAGGAGTAAATTCTTTCTGCAACTGTTGGGGGAGAGCAGCATGCATAATTTCAGGGGGGAAAAACTTAATAAATAAGAAATAGCACTCACCTTTTGAGTCAGAGATAGAATAAGGGTTTCCAAAGTGCAGCTTGCTGGGGCTCTGAGAAACCAGTAGAGGGGTAGGTGCATCCTGGGCATAAGGGACAGGGTATTGAAGGAATAAAGGCACACTGGACTGGATGTTCTCCAAACTGGTCTTCTCACTGGCCCCTTGATCTCCCTTCCTGCAGCTACACTTCTTGAGTTCCTGGGGAACACAACAGTAGGAGTCAAGCCATTTCTTTTTTTTTTTTTTTTTTTTTGGACAGCTCAGTTAAATGGAAAATTATTTTTTTTGTAATTTTTTATTTTCATTTCCCTGCGAGGGTATTTTGTTGTATAAGAATATTCACATACATGCATATATACATAAACATGAATATACATTATATGAAAACAAAAAGAATCATATAAAAAAAAAAAGATAAAATAAAATCAAAATTATAATCATTAAAATAAAAAAAATCATATTAACAATTACAGTAATTGAGGAGGAAAAGATTTTGTCCAAGATCTTTATCATCAAAAAAAGAAAGGAAAAAGAAAAAAAGGGGGGAAAAAAACAACAAAAAAAAACCAAGTTTCAATTTCATGTCTGTTATTGTCATCTTCTTTTCTTTCCCTTCTTTCTTAAGTCATTTTACCTTCAGATACCACAGAAATAACATATTTTTCCCCTTCTTTTCTCTTTACATAGTATATATATATATATATATATATACACACATGACCTTAACCCAACACAGCACAAAAAGGCTGCACAATCACAGCACAACATTTACCTTCAGCACATACTGAACGACTTTAATGTGATTCTACCATGATCTTGACATCAATAACTCAAAATGTAGTGCACTTCACTATCATTTAATTCATGTTTTTAATCAAACTCCATTTGAATTACTAAGATAAACACTCTGCAGTATACAATTCTTCATCAGATTTTATAACATATATCCAGTGAAGTACATCAGCAAAATCAACACCGAGTCATTCAATATTTGTGCTACCCATTTCCTTTATGCGCCATTTTTTATTAAATTCCTGTTCCAGATTCCTCATTTTGTGAGAGATCTTTTCATTCAGTTTTACTTCTTGAACTATATTAATCCATTTTTTTACATCTGGTGGGTTACTTTTCTTCCACTCTTTAGTTATTATCTTTAATGCTGTAATTCTAAGGATTTGAAATGTATATCTTTCATCTCGACCTATATTCATTGGTATTTTACCCAAAATAATATTTTCTGGTTTTAAATCCAGTTTCCTCTCAAATATGTCTTCAAAAATTCTAAACATTTCTTTCCAAAATAACTCTATTTTTTTACATGTATAAAAAATGTGAATATAATTAGCATTTTCTTCTCCACAGTTTCTCCAACATTTACCATTTGTACCATTATATTTTTTCATACTCTCTGGAACCAAGAAGTATCTCATAATCACTTTCCAAGCAAATTCTCTCCAAAATATGGACATAGTTGTTTTATGAATTCCAATGCACATCTGTTCCCAATCATTTTCATTTATTTGAATATGTAGCTCCATCTCCCATTTTATCTTAACATTAGTTGCCATTTTCTCTTTTTGATTCGACAGTATTTGGTAGAGCTGGCTCAAAGTATTTTGATGTTTCTTATTACAATTATTTGCCACATAAACTATCAAGGGGTGTAAATCATATACATTCTTTCCTAGCTTACTATTCAGGTAGCTACGGACTTGTAAATACTTATAAAATTGATTTTTTGGGATATTATATTGTTTGACAATTTCTTCAAAGGATTTCATTTGACCATTTTCAAACAATTGATAAAATCTTATAAGCCCCTTTTCAGCCCAGCCATTAAAAATTTTATCTATTGCATTTGCAGTAAATTCGGGATCTCTAGAAATTTCTCTCAAATAAACCATTTCTTTGTTATTTATTTTCATACCTTTAACAATTCTTTGCCACATCTTAATAGTATTTCCTATACAGTAATTATTTTTCATTTCTTCCTTAAGTTCCTTATCCTGAGTTTTGAATATAGCAGATTTTATTAAATGTACCCTATTTATTTCTATCTCTTTCCATCTTGGAATATTGGAATCACTTATCCAAGACATTAATGACTTCACCTGAGTTGCTTTAAAATAAGTCTCAAAATCTGGTAATGCTAGGCCTCCTCCGAGCTTTGGTAATTTCAAACTTTTAAGTTTAACCCGAGGCTTTTTATCATCCCAAATAAATTTTCTTAGCAGGTTATCCCATTCTTTAAAATACTTGGGTGGTATATAGCTTGGCAAAGTTTGAAACAAAAACAAAAATCTCGGCAATGTAGTCATTTTTATTGATTGAATTTTTCTCAAAAATTGATAGATTCAAAATCTTCCACCGATCCATTTCAATTTTCATCTGATTTGTCAACTTCCCATAATTAATCTCCATTAATGTGCCCATGTTTTTAGGTATATATACCCCCAAGTATTTTATATACTCACAATCCCATTTAAATCTGAATTTTCTCTTCATTTCATTATCTACCTCACCTATCATCATAGCCTCAGTTTTATGTTCATTGAGTTTATACCCAGAGTGTGCACTGTATTTTTCAATATCTTCCATAAGGTTATTTAATGATTTCTCAACGTCCACCACTGTCACCAGCACATCATCTGCATACATTGCCAATTTGTATTCATTTCCTCCTACACTAATCCCAGTTATATTTTCATTTTGTCTAATGCTCTCTGCTAATGGTTCTATACATAGAACAAAAACCAATGGAGAGAGACAGTCTCCCTGCCTTACACCCCGATGCAAACTCAGTGTTTTTGACAATGCTCCATTCACTTTTACCACCGCTTTTGGATTCTTGTACATTACTCTCAATATATCTATAAACCGCTCATGAAAACCAAAAGCTTTACATGTTTCGAAAATAAAATTCCACGACAACCGATCAAAGGCTTTTTCAGCATCTAATGTTAACATTAGGGCCTGCTCCCCACTTCTCTGTGCCCAGTCCACCAAATTCAGAGTCCTTCTCACGTTATCTGAGAGAAGTCTCCCATGGACAAAACCGGTCTGATCTTTATTTATTAAATGTGGAACAATTATTGATAACCTATTGGCCAGAACAGATGTAAACAGTTTCTGGTCCACATTCAACAGAGACACTGGTCTATAGGAGGAACATTTTGTAAGATCTTTACCTTCCTTAGGAAGAACACTGATTATTGAATCATTCCATGTGGGGGGCCAATCAGCTTTATTTATTATCCAATTAAATAATCTACATAGAATTGGTACCAATACTTCTTTAAAAGATTTATAAAATTCATTAGTGTATCCGTCACTTCCTGGACTCTTATCCACCTTACTCTTCTTTATTGCAGACAGGACTTCTTGCTCAGTCACCGGTTTTATAAGTTCTTCATTTTGATCTGCCGTCACCTGGTGTAGATTAAATGAGTTCAAATATAAGCCACTTTCATTACTTGCATTTCCCATTTCCTCATACAATTTTTCATAATATTTCCTAAAACATTCTATTATTTCATTTTTATCTGTATGGTAAGTTGTGTTATCTCCTTTAATTTTTGAGATAGTTGCCCTTTCTCTTTGTTTTTTTATCTTAAAAGCTAACATTTTTAATGCTTTTGAACTGTTATCATAGAATTGTTGTTTGGTAAAAGCGAGTGATTTACTTATTTCCTCACTTAAGATTTCATTCAATTTATTTTGGCTTTCTTTTAGCTTTCCCTTAATTTCCTCATTTCCTGTTTGTTCATGTTCCTGTTGTAATTCTTCTATTTCTTCTTTTACCTTATTGATCTCTTGCTTGTACCTCTTTTTTCTTCCAGGAAGCGAAGGATATTATTTCACCTCGTATGGTTGCTTTTGCAGCTTCCCACAGTGTGACAAGCGTTATACTTTCTTGATCATTATCTTGAAAATAAGCTTGTATTACTTGTTTAATTTTTTTCATTAAAACATTTATCTTGCAGTAAAGAATTATTAAACCTCCATAATGTACTTCCTTTTTCATTTTGTAATTTTAAGGTTAAAGTAACTGGAGCATGGTCTCCCAAGGTTATAGAACCTATTTCACATTTTGTTATTTTCGTTATATCTTCCTTAAACATAAAAAAGTAATCCAACCGTGAATAGATCTTGTGTGCTTCTGAGTAAAACGTATATTTTCTTTCATGAGGATTCAAATATCTCCATACATCAATCAAGCCCAACTCCTTTTCAATATTTTTTTAAAAGTTTAACTGTTTTTTCAGCTTTGTGTTTCCCTTTACTTTGAGTATCCTTAGCACACATTGTCAAATTAAAATCCCTCCAATGATTGCCAGACCTTTTGCTTCTGTGGTCAATAATGACACCATTTTCCTCATAAATTCAGAGTCTTGACCAGGTGGGTTATAAATATTCAGCAGAGACATCACCTTTCCATCTACCCTCCCCACAACAAATACATATCTACCATTTTTATCTTTAACAAACTTTTCAAGATCAAAGGGAATACGTCTTTGTATCATAATAGCTACTCCTCTTCTGGCTGTGCCATATGAGGATGCAAAAATATGTGCTGATGCTAATTTTCCAAGTTTCTCATGCTCTATATTATTTAGATGTGTTTCTTGCAAGAATATTATATCCCCTTCCTTTTTTAATTTTTGCACAACTTTTTTTCCTTTTTATACAATTATTAAGGCCATTTATATTTTGTGACAAAATTCTTATTTCACTCATTTATACATATAACACCAAAACGAAAAGTGCAAAGTCCCATTCACACTAATCCATTTACCGTACCCCAATTCATTTTCCTCCTCAAAACCAAAACAAACTAACCTAAAAAAAAAATTGGCTTCCATTTGGTCCATCATTCTCAATGATGGCATTTGTGGATTTTCATGCTGTAACTTTTGCATGATTTCCGTGTTCGTTCTTGAACACTGTTTCTTCCCAGAAAAAAACAAAAAACACCTACATACAGATTCCTCTCAAACTCCGAAACTTTGATTTTTCTTATTGTAAAGTTTTCATTTATTTAAAGAGAGAATTTGATTTAAACAAAACAAAAAAGAAACATACTAATTCTAATAGCCTACCAGCTCCTAAAAAACAAAATTTAGCAAGGACTACTATTGTACCTATAATAAATCATGATATTTAATAGTCTTCTACAACATAGTCTCCTTCTCAATTCAATTCTACCAAACCCATTCATAAATCAATCAGGTTCTCTTCCCCATTGTCCTATGTGTCCATACCTTTCCTCTTCTTTCACTCATCGTTTCTTCTTCCATTCAGTTGGTGAAGTTTATATTCTCCTTATTTCACCTTTTCCCATCCCAGACGTTTCAGTTGATGCATCCACTCTCCCCGCTCCACAGGTGTGGCACTCGCAGATATTCCATAGGCCTGCTCTGCTTCTTGAGGAGTGTTGTATGTCTTTGGCCCTTTTTGTTCGATCACAAGTAACTTTGCTGGATATCGGACATGTGATTTAATGCCCTTCTCCTTCAGGTGGTTTCGGATGCGCATGAAGCCTTTTCTTTGAGATAATAGCTTGACTGTAAAATCTTGATCCAGGTAGATGCGTTCTCCGTTGTAGGATATTTCTTTCTTCCCCCATGCCGCTCTCAGCACCTGTTGCTTTGCCTCCCAAGTAGAGAAGCGAACGATAATACTTCGTGGTTTATTTCGTGCATCTTGCTTAGTAGCAGCTGAGCGATGCGCTGCCACAATACTTAGTTGTTCCTTTGATAACTGCAAAGTTTCATATAGGAGCGCTTCCACAAAATTGATCATATTTACTGATCCATTAATCTCCTTCACATTGTAAATGCGGATGTTCATTTGCCTTGACTTATTTTCCAAATAATCAACTCGTTTTTCCATCTCTTCCATCTCTTGAGTGAGATTTTTAATCACATCCACGAGAATAACTTCTCTTTCTTCCGTGCAGTTCACTCTCTCCTCCACAGCTGTCATGCCTTCAATCACGCCGTTCAATTCGGACTTATGTTGTCTCATTTCTTTCTTTAATTCGTCCATCTCCCTCTTCGTTTCTTCTCTGAATGCTCTAAATTCTCCGCGGAACTCGCGTACTTCTTGAGCAATCTCAGCCGCAGCTTCTTTGAACATTTCCTTTAGTCGCTGCTCATCCACGCTCGCCATACCTTTGTCCTTTGTCTTTGTCTTTTTATCTTTTGTTGTCTTTTCCGCAACTTTGCCAGACCGTAGGTGCATTCCTTATCGATTTTAAGCTTGAGTCTCTTTCATTATTTTCGATGTTAGGCCATTATTTCTCAGATATGTTTCAAAGTTTGAGAGGAGGATCTGCACGCTCACGCGTCCATCTTCTTCCCCCACCGGAAGTTAAATGGAAAATTAAATCCAAAAATGAATAACATATTTCACAAAGGAGCTTTTTCTTTCGTCATTCAATGTCATTTATAAATGAGGTAAATTCTTTCTGCATTGATCACACCAACAGTCCAACTGAGATGGAACAACACCACTGTTTTTACACTTTTCCCATTTAGATTCTATCAAACTGGTTTGGGAATGAAAACCACAATACTGAGGGAAATAAGTACTTTTTTCAACCAATTTGTTATCAGTGCTAAGTGGTTAGAAAAGTACTTCATTTTACCCATGTATGTGAGTCTCATCGCAATACATGATTGCTTACTGTCACAGCAGAGCTGTAAGCTGATGCTTTTTGTCTTGCACAATGAGTTTGTTTGGCACCTTTATTAAAAAAAAAAAAAAAAATTAAGTTCAAAAGGGAATGAAACCGCTATTTATTGATGGTAGTTGCCGATGCCAAGTTAATTTATAGCCTAGATTCCACTCTGGAGTGTACCAGCATTACCTCAAACAAAATTTTAGGACCATGAGGATATTACTGTGGTTCCAAGTAACTAAATGTAAAATAAGAACTCATTTACTTTGTATCTACAATTAAAAGGCATTTTAAAACACAGACCAGATTGGAAGAGGGAAAATGGCAGGGGTACAGCACATTTCAGGGAACTTTAAGAATGGGAGAAAGTCTTTAAAGGGAGAATGAAAGTTGTCACTAACCCCCTCCAGTTTTTCCTTTTCCTTCACAACAAGGGCAAGCATGTCCTTCAGCTCCTTCAGCTCCCGTCCCTTTTCAGCTACCTGGCTCTGAGGTAAACAGAGGACACAAAAACAGAGGAATGAAGAGGCATCTTCTATTGTTTCTCTTTTGATGTGCTGCTGATTGAAGAATGTGTTACTGAGAAACGGTCAGACTTTGGTATGTGACATTAATTGATCACAGCCATAAAAAGCTTCCTTTTGCTAAGATCTGATTTATGTACGATACTGCTCAAAGCAAAGCAACCTGTTTGAATTCCCCTTAGACACTAAGCAAATATCCGCCTGACCTGAGCCAAGCACAGCATTAGCCAGGCAACTAGAGAAGATTCCTCTGAGCCAAGCCTTGCTTGTCTCCAGAGCCTGACATAAACAGCAGTAAAATGTCGTCTAACAGATAGGTCTGCTCATAAACAACACTGTCAGAGCAACAGTGTTCAAGGGGAGAGATACCATCAAAGTCTCAATCCTTGAGCAAGACCAGCCATACGCAGCGGTAAAAGCAGAGGAGTCTGAAGACAGAACTGCTTTGAAGACAGCACCACAGCCTGAGTAGAGCTAAGTGTCTACTGACCTTACAACGATCCTCTTCTGCTGCCAGTTGCAGTTTCAGGTTTTCGTTGGTCTTCAGCTGCTCCTTAAATTTCACCTCCATCTTGGCCAGCTCATCAGCAAACATGCAGCTACGCTCCTTCTCCTCCTAAAGAGTGGCAGATTTTTACCAACCTGTTTACATCATACCATATCATATCTTTAAACTGAAGAAGACTTTGATTTGCTTGAATGTTTACTTTGTGGAAATATGACAGGCGAGAGTGCAGCATTCTTACAATCAGCATCTGCTTGCATTTTCTGTACTTGTCATTCCTGTCAGATGCCTCTCTGCTTATTCCTTTCAACTTCTCTTGGATGATGGCTTCCAACATGGGATCAGCAGAACCAGGACTCCCTGTGAAGATGAGAAAGCCAATCAAACACTTAAAATTCCAACTTATGGTGCATTCACACCAGGATAGTCCAGGGACTTTTTCCAATTGGGCGGGGATTTCTGAAAAATTTCACATTTTTCTTTGCTTCGGTTTGCATTCAAACTGCAGTAACTGAAATGGACCAAACTGCCTGGTTAAACCACCATTGTAAACACAACTGATCGCTAGGGGCGACGCTCCCCTAGTGATCAATGATGAAAAAGCAGGAAGAAGAAGAAAACCAGCCACCGAGAATAAAGTGGAAATCTCTCTTCTTCTTATGATTAGGCAACTCCATCTCGATCTACACATTTTCCAATTTTTTTTCATTGTTTTGACCTCGGGTTTTTTTAAACACAGGCTTTTTGCTTTGTTTTTCCTCCTCCCACAACAATAATCTACCCCACCCTTCTTGATACTTTATTGCAGTTGACAAACGTCACTTGCTTCCATTAGCTGTGCTGGATGTCTATGCTGGATAGCTCAATAGTCCATTTGCAAGTGAACCAAGACCCCTGGCTTTCAGGTGGACTAGAGTGTGGTTGGTGTTCAGATCGCGGCAAACGAAGCAGACTATCCGTGGAATCGGACCACGGTCTGTTTAAAGCTAACCAAACAGAGTGTAAACACACCCTTAAAATCTATGTAATTTTTTAAAATGTATTTGTCTGTTTTTTATTAAAACAATATAAAACATGAATTAATATTCAGTGAAATCTAAGAAAAAAATAGAAGACAAACATCTTCGAAATTACAGTAATAGAAAACGTCTTTATCAGTTCTTAAGAAGTATTTTGCCGTCCTTTTTTTGTAGATAGCTTTTTTTTTAATTTCAAATAATTGGACCCAATCTGACATACTGTAGATACCTGGCACTGATGTGTCTGGACTCCCTGATGCGGGGACTGCAGCAACCTCATGTGCGGAGCTTCTCTTCAGCTCCTGAAAGAAAAGTAAGGGGTGAAATTACATGATTTATAGCATGACACAATTTTGAGCAAACATTTGTGTTTATATGAACAAGGAATGTTGATGAACATGAGTTTTCTCAAATACAAATATCATTTTTTGCTTCGTTTTTTTTTCCCCAAATGTGAAAGCATTCAACAAGATAATGCTACCATGAATAGTGTTAAAAAAATCTAATGTGAGCTCTGTTATTTTACTTGAACAATTATCAGAGTATGCTGGCTGGTGTCTGGTGGAGCCTACCCCTTGCTGTTCAGAGAGTTTAAGCACTTGTTTTTGCAGACGTTGACATTCCTTGTACTTCTCCTTGTAATGCTCTGCTGCCATGTGCAGCCGCAGCTTCAGGTCCTCCACCTCTCTATGTAGCTCTGCGACAACAGCTGGGTCTGTGGCAGCTTTTTTCTCCACTTTGGCCTGTTAACATAAAATATTAGAGCAAGATATCAAACAACACCTATAGGAGTGGCATGACTGAAGATCGCAGGGACATTGTAAACAAAAAAAAAGGTCTAAAAAAAGTCCTGTTTGACTGTAAGCCGTTACCTACAGTGTCACCCATGTGTTTATATTAAAGTGCTACTCGTGATACTTTGGAACAAGATTGGTGATTACTGAAAAGCAACCTTGGAAAACATTACATCCTCAGTCAAAGGCAGACACAGTAAAAGTACCTGTGGAAGAAATGTGTTTTCTTTATATCATTAACCAGGTATGCCTGCTTTACAGTTCAATAGTGTCAAATAAGACTTTTATAATAAATCATCTTTCAGTTCTGTCTTGTGAAATAATAAATGTAGTGAGAGACATTTGTGACTAAATATAGGGTATAAGGTGAACAAAGAAACAGAAAATACATGAACCAACTTCAAGAAACTACATATAAAACTGAGCTTTTTAAATAATTATTGTAGCATTTTCCAAAAAACTCCAGGTTCTACTTCTTATAACTACATGTACCACTTCTCTCTTGGCTTCTGCCTTCATCTGTTCTACCAGAAGCTCCAGGTGGATGCACTGGGCCTGAGCTTCAGCCTTGGCCTGACGAAGGGCATCTGCCTCAAGCTTCATGTGGTACAGTTCGGACATGGTGAGGTCCCGTGCGCTAGAGGCATCCCTCAATTCGGCAGCCAACAAAGATGACTGCTGCTGGTTTGCCTGGAGCTGCTCCTCTTTCTGCCGCAGCTGCTCCTTCAGTGCCTTCATGTCTCCCTGTCACAAACAAATATTTTGGGTAAAATATCACAGTTGTGAAAATAACTTTGTGTCATTATTGGTTTTCTGGTTCTTCTATGATAAGTCTTCAAAATATCAAATACTAATCAAAGTTCAACACTTCAGGTCATATTCTAGTCATTTGTCACCTTTAAAGGTTGAATATGGAACATTTTTATTAAAAGCTATATTTAAAAAAAAAAAAAAAAACCTCCACAGGTCTTTTTTTTGGGGGGGGGGGGGGGGGGGAGAGATACAGAATGAAAGTACAACATTTCCTAGAAAATTATAGTTAGCCTAAAAATAATTACAAAATAAATTTTTTGGGGGTTCGATAATGACATTATATTTACGTCTATAAGCCAATACACGCCGCCATTGCAGGTTGCCAAATACGATCTCTGTGTGGCATTAGTACTTTGGACACAGTTAGGCTGCTACAGGGGGAAACAGTGGATACGGTGAGTGAAGCAGCTGCTTCAGAGCCCTGGAGATATTATTTGTTTCTGAGGAGAAGTGACCTGACTGCTAGCTTGTTTGCTAACATGGCTAACGTTAGCTGTCAGTTATAAACTCCTCTGGGTTACTTGTTGGACATGCTGCAAACTGTTGGTCACTTGCGTATCGGCAGTGAGCCTGGCATCCCAGCGGCTGGAGGCGTTTTTCTGCCGTTGCAACTACAACCTAGACACACGTGATGTCGCTGTTCTGTCTGTATTCCATATTCAACCTTTAAGTATCAGAAAAAAGTAATTTATACCATGGGGGAAACTTTGGCCAGGGTCTCCCTGTACTGTTTCTCCTTCTCAGTGAGGCATGCCTGCAGGCGTCCCACCTCCTCTTTAAACTGGGCAATGGTGTTTTCCTTGTTTACATCCACAGACCTTAGCATCTGCAGCTCTGCACTCAACTTAGTGTTCTCCAACTCTCGGTTTTTCAGGTGAATCTGGTACACACACACACACACACACACACACACACAATAGAAAACAAGAAAGGTTTTAAAAGTTAAGAGTTGTTTGTTTCTTGCCTCATTTACTGTATATACCAATTAAAATCATGTACCAAAGCACATATTAGATGCAAGCTATTAAAACAAATGTTGCATGACCTCAATTACAAAACAGAGATTGAGATAGGTCCATAAAGTTGTCCTTTTGCAACACCCATGACTTGTCATGAAGCAAGTTAAATTAGATATGGGTTTTTGGCTCTATTTCTGTGGCGACGGTACTGTATTTGGCACACCCACTTCCTGCTCAGTGCCCACCACAACAAAGACAAACAAGCACCAGACGAACCAGTAGACAGAATAAGGCATGCCTTGTTTAGCCTGAAATGTCCCACAAGGGTATGCAAAATAATCTCAGTAGCAGAAAGTGAAAAACAGGAAAGAAACTGAAAATGTCAAAGATGTACAAGTCTAATTTTGGTGAATCTAAAAATTACAACAATTCAAGAGATTGTTTATATTGCAAGGCTGTCAGCATGAAAGCAACCTTATAAACAAAATGTATTAAATTAAATGTACAAAATTAATTTATTTGTTAAGACTGGATGAATTTGTGTGGAATAATATGTATTTTTGAAGCATAAACAAGGGACAAATATCACAAGAGGAACAGACCTTGGAGAAAAATGTCAAAAACAGCTTACAAAGAACAGTTCATTACCTTGTAGAGTTCCTTCTCATCTTTCTCATTCTTAAGGTGTGATTCAAGAGCCTCCTTTTCTGTCGTAACTTTCTTCACTCGATCTTTAAGACTAATGAAAATGGAATAAAAACCTTTAAGTCACACTTTATTGCATTTTTAAGTATGTGCTCACTTTTTTTGGTGCATAAAGCATGCATGGAACATCAATTCAGTAAACCTGCAGTAACTCACCTGTCCAACTCAGTTTCCTTCTGAAGGCCCTTCTGTGTGACTCCAATGAGATCCTCCTCCAACTGCACAATTCTGGCTGTGGCCTCCTCCAGCCTCCTCTTGACCTCCTCTTTCTCCTCTGACAGGGCTTGAGAAGAATGTTGTACCTCCTGCAAGACAGACACACACAAAAAATAAGATTCAATTGTTTATTTTGGAGAGTTCATACAGTAAACATCTATAAATTTTAAATAGAAATAGCATGACCATCTGTGCCAAAACCCTACAAGAATCAAAATGCATTAGTATTCAACATTACAAACTAGTATTTGCTACAAAGTGGATAAATTTCCATCTCCGCCTTTGATTCTAAACTTGTGGAGAATAAGTGCATGGCATAAAAAATGATTGTCTTTGAAATACAAGAATAAATCAAAACAAACATTATCGTTTCAAGCAGCGCTTCAGGCTATTAAGATTACATCAAAATGGAAAACATTTTTTAATACTATGTTTATGGGAGGAATTTTGAAAACCATCTATTAACACCACATAAAAAAATCATATGGAAGTACAGCTATAAAATTAACAGCCACAAAATCTGTAATCATATTTATATTCGCAAACTGCTTAAAGCCAGCAGATTTATGAAAAAGAATAGCAAGATGAATCATTTCTGACAACGCTTTTAAGACTTAATGTTATGCAATAAAGAGTGAAATTACAACTTTGATAAAGTAGGCATTTATATTTGTCAGTTGGTGATTTACTCAAGTGCATCAAGACTTTAGATCACTCTGCATATTTGGAGTGCTTCACTAGGGGGTGCTGAGAGACTATTTGGCAATATTTATAAAAAGGTCTGAATACCTTTAAGATAAGGACCACAGGGCCAATCTTATGAATGAATGATTTCTGCATGTGCCACTAATTTAAAGTATGTTAAATATAATATGTAAAAGACAAGTTTTATAATGGTAGGAATTATGACCTTTCCCCTTCATACTGCTGGCACTACAAACTAACTTCAAACAGTGAGTGAGCTTACTTGGGTCTCTCTTCTCAACTGAGCACAGGTCTCCTTTTCTTGTTCATACTCCTTCGAGAGACTCTCTTTCTCTGCTTCCAACTGCTCCTTTTCCTTCTGCAGCAGGGCCATATTTTTGAGGAGCTCCTCCTTTTCTCTTTGGGCTTCTTCTACCTTTTGCTATTAAAAAACAAAAACAAAAAATCAACAAGCTAAACATTCTGTAGTCTGGAATTTATTTCTTACCGTGTTACAATGAGTAAATAATGGAGCCATGAGAGCAAAATAAGATAATCAATTTTTGGATATTGTACTACTACAGAGGTATACTATACGCTACCTCAAGGAAGCCAGCTTTGGTTGTGACGACCAGGATGTCAGAGTTGCATTCATCTTCAACAGTCAGTAGTTCATCCTCTGAAGGGCTGTTGGCCCGAAACTGGAACGGTGTGCTAGCCCCTCTGATCTCCCCTTTGTGGGTCACGTAACAAAACTGGTAGAACTCACCATCGTCATTGGGCACATAATATCCTGAGAATGATAATCAATGAACATAATGCAGGACAGAAATAATACATACATTTATCCGTTATCCTAACTACAGCACAGCATTTTGATTATCATAGCCTCCTCTGTTTTGCCAAAGCCTCAACTAACTTTAACTTAAAGAATTGCTGAGACTTCTTATATGTGTGTGTGTACATATATATATTTACATATAGATATACATATATACACATACACACACATCTATCTATATATATATATATATATATATATATATATATATATATGTATGTATATATATATATATATATATATATATATATATATATATATATATATATATATATATATATATATATATATATATATATATATATATATATATATATATATATATATATATGTGCCCGTTTGAAGTTCGCCACTGACCACCTGTATGACTTAGAAGAAGCCTGGAAGAAGGTGAGGTCAGATGAGACCAAAATAGAAATTTTTGGGCTCAACTCAACTCGCCGTGTTTGGAGGGCAAAGAACACCAAGTACAACCCAAAGAACACAACAACATCATGCTTTGGGGGTGCTTTTCAGCCAAGGGGACGGGACACCTCCATCGGCATTGAAGGAGGATGGATGGGGCCATGTACCGTGGAATTCTGGAACAACACCTCTTATCAGGGAGAGAGCTGAAGATGGGTTGAGGTTGGGTGTTTCAGCACGACAACGACCCTAAGCACACCGCCAAAGCAACAAGAGAGTGGCTGAAGAAGAAGCACATTAAGGTTCTGGAGTGGCCTAGACAGTCTCCAAATCTGAATCCAACTGAAAATCTTTGGAGGGAGCTTAAAGTTCAAGTTGTCAAGCAACAGCCTAAGAACCTGAATGATTTGGAGGCTGTCTGCAGGGAGGAGTGGGCTAACATCCCTGCTGAAATGTGCACAAACCTCTTCAGAAACTATTAAAAATGTTTGACGTCATCTGTGCTGGCCAATAATGGCTTTTCTACAAAATATTAAATGCTGTTTTTCAAGGAGGTCACAGACTTGTTTTTCCCCAGATGGTTCTCAATTTTTATAAATTCATATAATGTGATTTTCAGGAATTTTCTTTGGGATTCTGTCTTCCACTGTTAGAATGTACATTTGTTTAAAATGATAGATTACTGCATTCTTTGTAAGTGGGTAAACCTGTAAAATCAGCAAGGGGTCAAATACTCATTTCCCCCACTGTGTGTGTGTATATATATATTCTTATATACACTACACACAAAAACTTAAGGATATTTGGCTTTTTGTATGATGTCAGAATGAATCTAAAATCCACGCCAACCTTTCCAGGTGAACTGAATTAAACTTTCTCTAAACTTTTCAATGCACACGAACATTGTTCAATGGTTAAATATTTATTCTGCATGATCCTGTTCTCCAAAAACCAAAAGTTGAATATCCCTACCTTTTTGTGAGTAGTGTATATATATGTATATAATACATACATATATACAGACACAAAGAGAAAGTGTAATATTTCATTCACATTTCATTTCATAAGACTGATTCAGTCTTAAACTTTTAACAATCCTCTACTGCCCTCTGATATCTGGTTATTAAAAGGTGTCAAAGTTATAGAAAACTGTGGTATGATCTTACCCTGAAAGATCACCGTTCTGTTGACTGCAGTGCCTTCTACATAGTTCTCAGGGGGAGGCGACCACAAGAATGTGTAATAGTCCCTCGCTGTGCTCCAACCAACCTGTGAGACATTGTGGGAAATCTATTTAACCAAACACTCCAACCACATTGGTATAGGATAATAATAAAGAAGTAACTGGGAGACTTTCTTGAATCTACAGTTTCACCTCTAAAATATATTTCAAACTGGTTTATTGAGGTAATGATGGGCTTTTAAATCCCTGTTGCAAGGACAGCGCAGGAACATGTCTACTTTCATGTTTATACTCTAAGAAGAAAAATTATCATCTTGCAACCACCTCCTGGTCACCATGCACATGTGGCCTGGCACTTGTCATGAACAAGCCGAAATGTGGAAATGCAGCTACAACTCACTTCTAACAGGAAGAGGAAAATAGGTGAAAATTTTATATATAGTCAAGTAGAAAATGAAAACCAAAATGTAATTATATGTATTTTATGTGTTGTTAACTGATGTCTGATGAGGGGGAAGTGCAGAAAATACATCCATAACTTTAGACTGGTGCCATAAAACTGTCAAACCAAATCAGTGTCACATTGAGCTGGCTGGCTTTTGGTGTGTACACACACAGGCGAACACATGCACCCACATCAAGTAAGTAAAACCAGGCTATTACACCAGCCTCTACCACAAAACATACTTTAAATCATGTGATGTGACAGTCAAAACTGTGCTTGATTTTTTTTCCCCTTTTTAAAAAAATACTTATGAAATCAAATCAGGAACTGGACAGTTGAGACAGATATTTCTTTTGGTTGAAGGTAGTCATTTCTCACTGTCTGGACAGTTTAATTTCTCACCTGGGTGCAAACAGCCTACAGCTACAATGCTGTGTGTGTTCATCGGAGCCAGGATGGAAGGCTCTGGTGCTCCCAAAACCTGCAATTGTTACCAGCATAGCTCAAGCTTCCAGCAGTTAAAAACAGGAAGCACTTAAAAAATGTGCCTAGTTAGGGAGTGTCATTACTGAAGGCTAGCCCTTACCAGTCCACTCATTAGAGCTGCAGAGGTGGTGGAAGAAAACTGACAGGAACTGAAGCACACTGGTGTATGTATAAATAGGAAGGTACAGCAACACAGTGATGGAAAACCCTAACAACTTTAGATTAGTGACTTGCATAGAGATTTTTGTCTCGCAGTGTTGCCTAAGTTACAAAAAAAAATATGACAATGACAAGTATGAACAACATCATAGACTTTAGTATTAAGACAATGTTTCCCTGACTTTCAACAAAGCCATACAAAGACTTCTGTCAGCAAGAAAGCTGACAGAAGTCTTTTGGAATATTGCTGCAGGAGGTAATGTATTGTCAACAAGCCAGTCAGACTGCATAAATTCAGGAGAGAGTGGTTCATGAATCACTCAGAGACTGAGCTCAGAGACAAGTTAATTATAAAGCTGGGCTTACTTTCTCCAAAGCATCACTGACAACCTGCCCCAACAATAATGATGCATTCCAGTTGTCTCGGGATTCCGAGCAGATGCGAGTTGGTGACATCATTACCAGGTATTTTGCGTTCCAGCTGCACCAACCCCGGGGAAAAAATAGAAAATCTCCAAAACAGCCTATTTGTGAGCTAGGACAGCTACAAAATAACACATTTCTAGCTAGAAAAATAACACAGACGTTATAACAATTTTACCACGATAACAACAGCTAATTTCAGTATATATTTTTTTGATAACACATAATCACGCTGCGTTTTAAAGAAAAAAGGCCGCCATGAGACAGTAAAATTCAATAACAACAATTCGGTGCTATTTACATTTGGAAATTATGATCAGAAAATCTCTTATATAGAAGTTTATTAAACACAACAATGGTACTGGATCTACAATCTCAGGGTCCTCTGCAAATTACGAGCTCATATCTCGGAAAAACGAGTTCATTACGTCACTTCCTTGGAAAATTTCCTCGGAAAAACGAGTTCCGAGACAACTGGAACACAAGATAATCCTCCATGAGCCAGAGCACTGCACGCACACATGTGTTAACAGCAAAGAAGAGTGGTTTATAAACCAACAAAATCCTGTGTACTTTCTCGTCATCATTACTACTAACTAGGGATGTATACCGAGTACCGGTATCGTTTGGTACCGGTTCCTAATCTTAACGATACCAGGGTACCGTTAAGATTCTGGACTAACGATACTCTTATTGATACTTTTTGTACATCTACCTAACCATCAAGTTATCATTACGCAGTCAAATAATCACAATGATGGACTAAGACAGACACAATTCCCTTATTCTCCCATCTGTCCTTCACCCACTTTTATGTCCAGGCTTCTTCAACATCATCTGAACAAATATTCTCCACCACTGGATCTTGTAACATCTTGTAATGTCTTTATTATTTACTTTAAATTATGTTATAGTATCAATAAGAGAATCGATAAATACCGGTATCGATAAGGAGTATCGATATTGGTATCGGTATCGATAAAATCATAACGATATACATCCCTACTACTAACATATTCATCATTCCAGAAAATGTATCATTTGATTTAAACATGATATTACTCAGGCATGTTGGACCGTACAATGTTAAATAATTTAATCCTACTCAAAGTACTCCGAATTTATCATCAGCCAATAAACTGGAAAGTCACGATTCAAAACAAGTGAATCATCAAACATTTCTGAACAACTACTATTCTTTCTAAAAAGTTCAATTCGAGGAATTATATTTACCTTAAAAACTCAGAATTGCAAAACTGTAAGTTTTTATCATTTCTGCTATGGATGAAAAAACAAAGACATTAAACTCATTTGTACATGCATCTAAATCTTTATCCTCATTCAGTGACTGGGGATTGATGAATATGTTAAATTGGCCACACCAATGTCTTCACCAACAGCAGTAGCTAACACCTACTGGCTTATCAATCCTTTTTCTATATCCTTTTATTCTAGTGCAGGGCTACAGGGGGGCTGTAACTATTGTCTGCTGGCTTCACTGAGCCTAATCCTGGCTGCTAATAGCTAGCATCTGTTCAATCAGTAGAGCCTAGACCACAGGTTGCACCCTCTCCCATGGCCCATACCGAGTCTTGGCAGCTAAAATCTGCTTTTATGTGCCCTGATCCATTCTCAGCCCAGATATATTCCCAGCAAACTTCAATGTGGAAGATGTGGCTGTCTGATTGTACCTTTCTGAGACTGTAGGTAGCACTCACATTGCACTGGTTACTGATTTTGTCAAAGATATTGTTTGTTTTGTTGTTGTTTTTGTTTTGTTTTTTTAATAGACATGTGTATGTTATTCAAGAGAAATGCCTGACTGTTAGTAGAGGGGAATTTGAAATTATCACACGTGAAACCTGAAATCAGGTCATACCATGTTATATACACAAAATAACATCCTGAAACAATGTCACAACTCTCCAAACATTCAAAAGACTGGCTGCTTTGACTTATCTGTGAAAAGAAAAACAACATCCAGCTTGATCCCTGTATATCTTGGTTTCTTTACATGCAAATGAAAAAGGCAAAAAAAGGTTCATCTGTTCACACCAACAGAATGATTTACACAGTAACAACCTTGCACTCAGCATTTCCCAACAAAGCTTTGTGGTTTGAACGCTTAAGAAATGAGTGGTTTTAAGATCTAATCTGCCAGTTGGTTCCTACCTTAAGGCTATTCACAAAGCAATGAGGCATCCAGCTATGGTTATGTCATGAATCCAGTGCTTTATCAGCCAGAATGCCTGACCTGCCTTGAGTGACTTAACACGACCTATTTGCAACTGAGGTTAAACAAAACATTTGCATTTGAATATTTAAATCCCAAATAACACAATGAATTGCTGACATGAATTTTGCAACAGGGTAAAGATAAGGGTTAATCAATGTGCCCAATGTAAACCAAAATAATGTCTGAGACTTTAGTCAATGGAGGGAAAGAACTAGGAGGTAAAATGACAATCTTCATCTTAAAGATGTAAAGTTACTGAAAACCTGCACAGTAAAATGAAAATGTGCTCAATTTAATGCACATGAATTTTGCTGGTCTGTTGTGACGGGCAGCTAATGTTGGCAGAAGTTGTGAAGGTTTAAGTGATGTCGCTGTTTAATCATTTAAACCTTTCTACTTATATTTTTCTTTAAGTATATTTCATCATTTCACTTCAATCTAAATTCTTCTGTTCTACCAAAAACACTTCCCACAAGAAGTGACAGTAACTCAAATGGAGAACTGCAAGTTTGTGTTTTTTCCCCCATTTTTTGTCAGCTAATCTCACCATCTATCTCATCGCTGACAGATAAAAGCATGTTGGTCTAGAAGAGCCTTGCTACACTTCAGACAAGTTTAAAATAAACTACTGCCGCTGTACTAGATTTAATGTGCTCCTATAACGAGATCCATGTGGAACTCAAGCTTGTGGTGGGGGCAAAATGCTCCACTCCCTCTGCCAAGCTCATCTTTCGAATAAGCATGATAATAGCTAATCCCACAATGTCTGAGTTTTCCTCAAGACAGAATACTTTGTTCTTTTTTATTTAAGCAAATTGACAATTATTTTTTGTTGGCAGTACAAAACTCTGAGGCAAGCCAAAACCTGTTCTCCAGCTCAGATTACCCGGTTTTCAAAGCAAGGTAGTCAAGAAGTTATTAATCTTCCATGAAGAAAAAGAAAAAAAAAACACCATTTAACAAGCTACAGTTCAGTAAACATGCATGCTTAACTATTTATGTCAGAGCAACAGTGAATCAGTTATATAAAATTTACATCTGAAATGAAGAGACTTTTATATATATATGATCATTCACCTTAAATATTCCAACCCAGTCCTTTGGATGTGGCTTGATGAACTGTGTCAGGGTATAGTGACATTCCAGTGCAGCATGGGGCAGGTAACTCTTCCCCACATTCTGGAAGATGACGTGGGCAAAGTTGGATGTGTCCATGTTGTTGTTCAATAAAGTCCCACCAAGGAACAGTGCCATGAATTATTCAGCAGTGGCTACAGAGGAAGAGACAAAAATAAAATAATGACTTAACTGAAGACACCACAGCAATATTACTGTTTACACGGAGTGGCAATCAGTAGAAAAGTGAGCCAGTTTTACATTATAAAACTGATTAAAAATGTGAGAAGCCAATGATGCCAATTTTCACAACAGACTTGTCATTGTCCAGCTGGCAATCAGGAACAAGGTTTTTAGTAGGGCTGAAACAATTAATCGAATTATTCGATTAGAAAAAATGATCAATTAATATTCTAGTAATCGATGCTTCGTTTAATTTTTTTAAAGTCCCGCTTCAAGCATTGCTTCCGCTCTGTATAAACTGATTCCAGTTAGGATAGACAAGCGAACCTAGTTGCAAACATCACCTGTGCTGTGCTACGTCATGTGGCCAGCAGTATCAGCTTCTCTAGGAGAACTCAGGTTGCTGCAGATGAAGAATTTCAGCCAACTAACTACTGTAATTAACACATGTACACAGTACAATACTTACAAAGACTTAGGTTTTCCGAGGCTCACACGTGTAGAACATATTTGGCACGCATATTATATATTACATATTTGTTTCGTCACTGGTTTCTCTGATAACTAGCTCACAATATTGTCGGAGAAAAAACAACAAAGATCCTCGTTAAGATGCGAGCACTCGCTCGCATAACTGAGCATACGTTTTAACAAAGAGCTTTTTAAGAAGATGTGTCACACTGATTAGATCTGAAATCCAAACATTTTAACAGTTTTTTTTCCAGCATGAAATAATTTACTTTAAGTAACCATCAACTTACTTATTTCCTTTTTTAATGTAAATAATTCAGACCATGAACTAATTATCTGGTTTTACCAAAAGGCATAACAGTAGTCGTAGACACTTTGTTTTTGTTTTTTTTGTTGTTTTTTTATTACATGATGTTTATTGCACTGCTTTAACTGTTCAATACAGTTTTGCTAATTTTTTTTGTTATGATTTCACCCTTTTGGCATGAATGTTTAAAATCAGCAAATATGAACGCAGTATGAACAGCAATGTTTAATGTAGACACAGAATCAACTTACGAATGTGATTATATACATCAAAGCATTAATTCAAGGCTAAGGTAAAATATCAAGATATACTGTATATTGTGTATCTTGACATGCCATAAAAATATCGGGATATTACTCAAATTCAATATCGCCCAGCCCTACTTCCGGTCTGTATAAACTATTTCCGGACAATCCCTAC
Source organism: Atherinomorus stipes (assembly GCA_023101725.1). NCBI lineage: Eukaryota > Metazoa > Chordata > Actinopteri > Atheriniformes > Atherinidae > Atherinomorus > Atherinomorus stipes. The sequence continues at coordinate 384,899 of JALJCO010011978.1, forward strand.
CAGTGGGTGGCAGTAATGCACCTACTCGTTGTGTGTCAGCCACAGTCTTTGGTGCCAATTTGGACTCATTATTACTACACTGCATCTCAGTCAGATCTTTAAAAACATAGAGCTTGTCCGATTAATCGATCGATTATAGGGGATAGATTTATCGACTATTAAAATAATCGCTAGCTGCAGCTCTAATTTTTAGGGGTGCCCCCAAATAGTCAACGATTCGATTCGAGGACTGTGCTTCGATGGTCGAATTGGACTTGGAACTGTGAACTTATCTAAACTGTGAGTTCACTGATCTGTTGCAACACCCACAACATGCCAGGAACACAAAATTTGCTGATAAAACTGGCACCAACAACTAAAACATGACACTTTGAGTGAACACAGAGCCATTTGAAACATAAATGTGCCATGACCTGTGAACATTGTAGCTTTTGCTGTTGTTCAGGTATTTATCAGTAATACAGTGAAAATGTGGGAAAAAGGGGGAATATTTGCTGTACATGTCGATATCCGTGTGCGCTCCTAAAGTTTCTGTCTGCGCCACTGTGCTCCTGATGTAAGAAGTTAGTCTGGAGCCCTGTTACTTTGTTGTCAGGGTCTCTGAGGTACTGTGTGTACTTCAAACTCCATATCAGACTCTGGGCCGACACATACAGCTCCATAACAGGCTTCTCCATTTTATTCCGTCGATCGGAGTACGATTATCCATTATATGTTTACAAACGACGTCCATGCGAGTGCCGAAGCCGGTGCTAAAAACAATTCTGTGACGCTTCAGAGTCTGTCTCTCTTCCAGGGCGGCGTCATGAAATGGGCGTAAAACATGTTGAGATTGGTTGAGAGCTTCAGTCGTTCAGTACAGTCAGCCATCTTACTTCCATGTTGGAAATTAGACGCATAAAAAAAATATCTACAGTAACACCAAATTATTTTCGTTGGTGGCGATGGGAATATGTTTAGCTTATACAGTAAATGCCTGTATTTGACTTTTGGAACGTTTGAAAAGCATGATACAGCTCCTTTAATAAACTTAATTGAGTCAGATTCTTATTCAAATATGAGCAAATATTACTTTGTGTCCATGAAAAACAGTGATGTGTTTATTATTTAACTGGACACAGACGACTATCGATTAGCATGAATGCTAACTTAACAATGAAAAACCCATGGACAGGCTAACGCAATTAGCATTGCTAACATTTCAAAACGTTTCAGACAAGCGCTCCAAGAAATTTTCTCATTTTCCCCCACACCACCATCACCACCCCCCAAGATCATTATGACTCAAGCTGAATACATGTATTACACGCTGATTATGGCTGGATTCGGTCTGCAAGAACAAGCTGTTTGTTTCCGGATGTCTTTGCATAATAGAGGCCAAGTTGACGAGATGTGAAAAACCCTCAACGACTACCAGACGCCGAAAAAATTTGGCAGTTGGTAGGAATGATGAGAGAAAGACGCATTTTTCGGCAGCTTGGTAGTTGGAGTGTTAACACAAAAAACATTCCTTCAAACATTTAACACTTTACACTAGGGGTGTCCCCGACTAAGAATTTTCATAGTCGAACCTGATTCGTCAGATCTTGTCATTCGTCGACGAATAGTCGAATCATGTTTTCTTTAGGCTATAAAACATGTCTGCTTGTTTAAAACCATTAAAATATTTAACAAAAAGAAAACGTGAAGGTATGTTGGTGTAAAACAGTTCATTAATTAGATTTTTATTTTTCAGTTAACACTGCAGGCATAAACCTAATATTTTTCTTTCCTTTTTTTTGCTTAACAATTTAAAGTCGGGAAAGAGAATTAAAACGGCGTAACAGCCGTTTTGCGCGGCGCACGGTCCAAATGTCAAACATATTAAGCGGAATTCCAAAAGAATAACCTTCACCTAAATTACACAATAACAAAAATAGGCTCATAACGAAATACAAAGTTATATCCAAGTAAACGGAAAATAAAAGTTAGAAAGTGTGCAGTAAAATGGCGATGAGCTGGAGGTGCGCTCCTCGCTTCGTTAACAAAGTCGACGGGAGAATCTCCTCTGGATGGAGGTGGAGGTGGGGGGATGATCAGAACATCACAGTCATGATTATTCCACAACTTGCTGGATGGTTCAGCATCTTCTCCTGGTCTCTCCCGTTCACGGGGAACGGCTCCACATGTGCGCTCAACAGCTGATGCAGCGAGACGGCGGTCCAGTTCAGGACAAAGATAAAAGCGCTGCTCTGAGTCTGATATCAGCCGCAGGCTTCACGATTCAGGAAATTATGGTTCTTAAAAACGCGTTCTTTCCTGATACAATCTGAATAATCCTCCAGCAGCACCAGTGCATCCATCTGGAGCTTTACGCATTACGCACAGGAGTAGACGCGATGTTCATGTCTGTCAGACTGTTTCCACCTTCACAGACTGATGCTATAAATCAGTGGAGGAAACTACAATGATGATGTGACAGGTGAGTGTCCTTCATCATGTCTCTGGCTACTTGGTCATGGAGACATCTCTGGCTGAATGGTCAGCGCGCGCGACTCACCGGCAGACTGCGGTTTAAAGCCGCCTGCCCGGCGCAGCTTGCTTTATGCCACACTTATAATAACAGAATTATTCGGCTGCTAACAGACCTATGAAATGAATTATTAAAAAAACAAATTAATACTCTGTAAAAATCAAACGTTCAACCTCCTCCTACTGCAGAATGGTCTGATCTTTGCTTGGTAACCACATGTTGCGACTATTCGACTTAGAGAATCACAGTCGATGCACAGTCCAGGAAACGAATAGTCGAATCGTCGACTATTTGGGGACACCCCTACTTTACACTGACATCAAATAAACTTCACTGATTACTTGCAGACATATGTTTTTCAAGGTTTTGTACAGAAAAAGTGCAAAAAATGATGGAAAAACACCCAGCAGCAGTGTTTCCCCGACCATTTCATTGGCGGGGCGGGCGGGATTTTCACTCCTGCTCCTAACGCCTCAGTGCACGCTCCCGCGGGACTCCATTCACCTGACTGCCTGAGGGATTTCGACGGGTCCCGAGTTTTGGGTTTTTTTTTTAACGCAAATTTTGATAATGATCTTCACTTTATATACTTTTTTTTTTCCCCCTCCCCCATTCTATCCTATCACCCTCACACCCTACCCCAAACAACCCACAACTTTACCCCCGTCAACACTCCCCCATCCCATCCCCATCGTCCTCCCACCCCTCCTACATAGCCAGCTAGTCCCCGCCCATCTGCCCCCCTGGTCCCCATCGTTCTCCCACCCCTCCAACATAGCCAGCTAGTCCCCGCCCATCTGCCCCCCTGGTCCCCATGTCCCCCCTCTCTTTACCCAAGCCCGCACCCCCACCCACTTTATATACTTATAAGGGGCATTGCAGAGCACAGCAATGACTGAGGCTTTGATTGACAACTTGCACACTGTCACCTTGGGTCATGTGATCTGCACTCAGTCACAGCGAGCTGCTGCACACACAGAAGTTTAAAAGGAGCACTATTCTTGTTATTTATGACATTTTTTAGTGCTGTACTACTTGAGATCGTCTTGGTCTCGAGACCAGTCTCAAGACCATTTTTTAGGTTCTTGTTCTCATCTTGGTATCGACGGCATTTTGTCTCGATCTTGTCTCGGTCTCGGCAGGGGTAGCTAGTTTTTTGAAAGAGACCAGACAAGACCATTGCTGATAGGCTTTTTGTCCATAACTTAGCTACTGATAAGAGTGGAAAAGGAACCTCTTAACGATTCCCCCTAGCAGTCCTGGATATATTTTGGTTCCTGTTCCACTGGGGTGGACATGCAAATTTATTCAAAGTGAGCAGAACAGGTGCGCTGCTCATGTGGCTGCACCCCAGTCTGCCCGGTGGACGGGTTGTACTGAAAACAAAATTTCATTGCAGTGGGACGTCAGTACAATGACAATAAAGTTTATCAGAGCTTACTTTCTTTTTTTCTTTTAAACACTTACAAATCAAAGTGTATCACATTGAGGTAGAGGTCGACCAATAGTGGATTGTTAAAGGCCGATATAATAACGGTATTTGAAGAAGGAAAAAGCCGATAGCCGATTTATCAGCCAATAACACCCCCACCCAAGAGTGACCATAGAGGCTTTTTTAAGCCTTTACATGCAGCGGCTGTCATCCGTCTGCCCGGTTTCACGCAAATGCAGCATGAAAAGTACTAGCCAGTTGCTTGTGATATACAATTGTTACACAATGTCCCTTTAACAGTTTATATGTTATTTTACATGGTATTTTTTAAACTTCTTAAAGCAACCCTTACTGATGTTGCATTGTTTCACTATTTTTTTAAAAAGGGAAAATGCTATGAATGCGGTAATGGAACACTGAAATACAAAACAGACTCACCATTAATCAAATAAAATATTACTACAATCTATAAATACTCAATGAAAACGGCAACCAATCCTTGCAGTGGGACCAGCGCCTAGGATTGGCTATGGGACCTGCCTGTCAGACCTTTGTTTCCGCATTAGGAGGTGGGGGGAATGGGAGGTGGGTCTTTGGATTGAGGCGGGACTGTTTATATTCAAATAATTTTGCTGTGCTTTCTGAAATGCAAGATCGATGAGGGTTGCTTTAAAGCGGAATTAACTTTTATTCTGAATTAAAGTGCATCTTTAATGTTCCTTATAACGGCAGAAAATCATTCCCTGAGGTGAGACGGTAACTGATTTTTCTCTTGGGTTTACAAACACTTGGAAGTGCTTCTGAAAAAGGGAGGGGATAAAATTCCTTCACAAACACTGCATGGTTTTGGAATCACATGACGCCTAACTTCTGATAAAGAATGAGTGAATTTTACAGCTGACCAATGCTAAACAATAACCAATCAACGACTAGACAACAGCTGATCATTGGCTAGACAACATCTTTCTTAACAGCCATCTTCTTTCTTAACCTTACCGCTACAGCTGTGGCTTTGCTCTCCCAGCCAGCACCTTCTTGATCCAGACATTCTCTTCTCCTTTGACTGACTCGACCAAAGCAGGGACTAGGCAGCATTGGCTTTAGCGGACGCAGCTGCTGGAGCTTCTGCCATTTTTCAGTGTTTGTTTCACACTGTTCCTGTCAACATCTAGAGCTCAAAACCGAAGGTGGGACTTATAAAGACCCGTACACATGATCAGCAGTAAAAACGCTTTGCACTGGCATTGTTTTCCTATGGAGAGAGCGTGGCGCCCGGCCCATGAACCATGGAGAGGTAACACTCTCCACCTGCAACCTGCAGCACTGCTACCGCGTCAAATCTGGACGCTGTGTTTTCTCTGCTGCCTTTACAGTACAAAATCCTGACAAATGCGAGGGTTTCCAACAGGACAGTATCTGGAAGACAAAAGGAAACTCGTCCCTCCAGACTGAGCTCATAATTGGCTGCCTTTTCTCTTCCTTCCAAGATGATTCATTTTGGCTTCTATTTCAGTGGCTCACACCAACTTTTCACCACATTAGAGCTGCTTTCAGACTTGCATTGCAGAACATAAGCGGTAAAGTCCATCCACTCTTTAAACTGACTCGTTTTTTCAAACATGCTGCTTCTTTGCGGACTTATCGTGTCCTGGGTGCTTCCAGACATCAGGAAATGTTGCGGAAAAGTCAGCACAGCCCCACTCTCCCTTCAACTCTGTCCAAAATATTTTCTTGTGCGTTCAGCCAAGAAGACGTACCACAACATTTCCGCTCTTATGACATGGGGACCAGCCAGTACATGTCCGCTACATCTCCAAGATAAAAGACCGGAACGCATATCTGAATGCAAACGTAATAAGGGACAGAGTTCGCAATATTACCGCTTTCCAGCGCCAGTCTGAAAGGGACTTAGGTCTTCTAAAATACAGTGGGTACGGAAAGTATTCAGACCCCTTTAAACTTTTCACTCTTTGTTTCATTGCTGCCATTTGCTAAAATCAAAAAAGTTAATTTTATTTCTCATGAATGTACACTCAGCACCCCATCTTGACAGAAAAAAACTGAAATGTAGAAATTTTAGCAAATTTATTAAAAAGAAAAAACTGAAATATCACATGGTCATAAGTATTCAGACCCTTTGCAGTGACACTCATATTTAACTCACAGGCTGTCCATTTCTTCTGATCCTGCTTGAGATGGTTCTACTCCTTCATTGGAGTCCAGCTGTGTTTAAATAAACTGATTGGACTTGATTTGGAAATGCACACACCTGTCTATATCAGACCTTACAGCTCACAGTGCATGTCAGAGTAAATGAGAATCATGAAGTCGAAGGAACTGTCCAAGGAGCTCAGAGACAGAATTGTGGCGAGGCACAGATCTGGACAAGGTTACAAAAGGATTTCTGCAGCATTAAAGGTTCCTAAGAGCACGGTGGCCTCCATAGTCCTTAAATGGAAGAAGTTTGGGACGACCAGAACTCTTCCTAGACCCGGCCATCCAGCCAAACTGAGCAATCATGGGAAAAGAGCCTTGGTGAGAGAGATAAAGAAGAACCCAAAGATCACTGTGGCTGAGCTCCAGAGATGCAGTAGGGAGATGGAGAAAGTTCCACAAAGTCAACTATCACTGCAGCCTCCACCAGTCGGGGCTTTATGGCAGAGTTGTCTGATGGAAGCCTCTCCTCAGTGCAGACATATGAAAGCCCGCATAGAGTTTGCCAAAAAACACATGAAGGACTCCCAGACTGTGAGAAATAAGATTCTCTGGTCTAATGAGACCAAGATTGAGCATTTCGGAGTTAATTCTAAGCAGTATGTGTGGAGAAAACCAGGCACTGCTCATCACCTGCCCAATACCATCCCAACAGTGAAACATGGTGGTGGCAGCATCATGCTATGGGGGTGTTTTTCAGCTGCAGGGACAGGACGACTGGTTGCAGTTGAAGGAAAGATGAATGTGGCCAATTACAGAGATATTCTGGAAGAAAACCTCTTCCAGAGTGCCCAGGACCTCAGACTGGGCCGAAGGTTCACCTTCCAGTAAGACAATGACCCTCAGCACACAGCTAAAATAACAAAGGAGCGGCTTCAGAACAACTCTGGGACCATTCTTGACTGGCCCAGCCAGAGCTCTGACTTAAACCCAACTGAGCATCTCTGGAGAGACCTGAAAATGGCTGTCCACCACCGTTCACCATCCAACCTGACAGAACTGGAGAGGATCTGCAAGTAAGATTGGCAGAAGATCCCAAATCCAGGGGTGAAAAACTTGTTGCATCATTCCCAAGAAGATTCATGGCTGTAGTCGCTCAAAAGGTGCTTCTACTCAGTACTGAGTGAAGGGTCTGAATACTTACTGTATGACCATGTGATATTTCAGTTTTTCTCTTTTAATAACTTTGCAAAAATTTCTACATTTCTGTTTTTTTTCTGTCAAGATGGGGTGCTGAGTGTACATTAATGAGAAATAAAATTGACTTTTTGGATTTTAGCAAATGGCTGCAATGAAACAAAGTGTGAAAAGTTTAAAGGGGTCTGAATACTTTCTGTACCCACTGTATGTATAACTGCTTTGTATGAGCTGTGAGAGCGTTGTTCCTGTTAGCAGAGATATCTGTGACAGATATCCCATGACAGAGAGCAGAAGCAAATAGATAGCATCACTGTCTAAATACCAGCTCTGCAAAACCAGCGGGAAAAAAACATCAATAAGTAGCCAATGAAGTGCTGTGTTAAATACACTACAATGCTTTTTTCTATTTACTGTACTAGACTTATTCTTTTTGATGCTTGTTTGTCTTCTATGGGAGTCCTTTTAAGACCCTAATTTAACTTAAATAGATTTAAGTTAAATGATTTTTATAACTTTTTCTCATTTTCCCAGATTATGATTGTAATTCAGTAGAAGTTTTGTAAAAACTGGAATATTATTTTAATTTTATTCTTCCAAATTATGTTGTTTAATTACATTTAGTTCCTAGAAAAAAGTTCTTTGTGTTTAATAGGTACATTTTCAGGTGTTCATGACATTTTGTAAGTTTGGATTTTAAAAAAGCATATGCTATTGAAATTTTTAACACGAGCACTGGCACATCACACAAGAGGCATATGTTTGAAAAAAGCTGGCAAACCAACAAAAACTAATATAAATTTAAGGGGGAGGATCTTGGGCCTCTTTGTGGTCATTTTGCCACTATCTTCAGTTGGTCCACCCATTTCAAGCAAATCTGTATCTTCTAGTAGTCCTTTTCGTTTTTCTCTGATAAAGTGGCCCACGTCCCTGTACCTTTTACATATATCTGGAATCTCTACACTTACTTGGGCACAATTTACAAGTACTCTTTCATGCAATATATTCTGTGACATTTACAGGTCACCATTTGGCAGAACAACTTTACATCAAGATCATGGCACCGTATCATCTCGAATGACCTATCTGTAAAAAAAACTCATCTGGAGCATTTCGATTTGAACACAATTCTTTAAATAACGCCACGCTATTAAGGCTGATGTGACTTGTACAACAGGAGGGATTTTCCATTTGGCCCTCAGCTGAATCAATTTTTCTCGACGTAACTGGGCCTGAAACGAAAAATTATCCCAAACTCAGCGGATCAGTAGTACACGGCAACTATAGAAGTTCCTCGCCTGATCCATGGGACTGGATTATAATCAATAACAAAAGTGAAAAGAAAATCGCTCAAATGACCCTCTGGTAATTGCAGGTATGAGACAAGGCCTAAAGAGAAAACGGTGATCACATCTGGCTAACTCAGCTATGCAGCTAACTAGCAAGCTAGCGTTAGCTACATACTTTGAAAGACAAATTACACGATAAACACAAGGTTAAAGGGCGTGTGCTTCTTATAAATATTTAACTATTTAGCAAAATATTACCTTAATGTGTTTGAGCTCGTGACGTTGGGTTATAAAGCTCTAAGTAAACACGGAGGATGTATTTTGACTGGAGACCACAGCTATCAGCTGGCAGACAAGGTTACAACGGCTAACAAACAGTTCGCGACGACGTGTTACAAAGTACCTTCCGAATACAAGTCAAGCAGACCGAATATTAACATTTAAATTCAGGATAACATTTAAACATTGGACATACCTTGTTCCCATGTTAAACAGCGGCTGAAATCACAATTTATCATGGAAATAATTGTTGACGCAGTTCAGTGCTTTCCCGTGTCCTCTTCCTGGAATAACAACGTTACATCATTTCCGGATGGAGACCAGAAAAATCATAGAAATAATAAAGACTCTTTATTTCTATGAGAAAAATGTCCACATATGATTATATTTTTATATTTTCTATCATTTACATGAAGTAAAATATTATTGGTTGTTTCTTTTTCAAAAAAATATTCTAAGATTTAAGTTACTAAATCTGTATTTAATTTTCGCAATTAATTATTTCTAGACTATAGTTAATATAGCTTACAGGAAAAAAGGTGTGTTTACATACCAAAGTTTTTTTTAAGGAGCAAACGAAGAAAATCTTTATCAGCTTGTAATCAGCATAATCTCAGGTTATTAAAACTTTGTATACAGTTAAGACTTATTTATATTATTTCCATATCATATTTTTGTCATAATTATGTGCTTTTTAAATTAAAGGTATTTCGCATTTTACACAGTGGTATTAAATTTACTGAAGTAAATAATTTGAATAACTTTCCCTTTACTGCGGGCAAATGGCTTCAGTGTAGCTCATGGAACATACCCATACACAGCGTACCATGTTGCTCAGTGGGTGAAACCGGGGGGCCGCTCTGCTCAAATTTATCACCTGATTGGCTGGCGAAATTGTCAGTCATGTGCGTAGCGTTACGTCACACGTAAGGTCAAGAGGAAAGAAGCATGGCCGCTGTGTTGAGAGGGTCTCGGTACCTAGTGGGAAGGTGTTGCAAGCATGTTGACTTTGTATATGGTAAGTAGCATAAACTTGAATTGTTCTCGCAACGTGCAAGTCTCCTTGTGTACTTTAAGAGCTCAAGCTGCTATTTGAATGCTCTTTGTGACATAAAAATACAGTTTTTCCAGTGAAACGTTCGCAGGACTTTCAGTTTATTTTCGCCAGACTTGATAAAGTTGTTGCTGCAGGGGTTACATCACACAATTTATAGTTTAAGCAGGTTTTCTGTTCAAAGTACACATTGCTTGCTCGCTTAATTGTTTACAAGAGCCACGTTTTTTGTACTCTGCTGACATATATTTAAAACCCCGAGGAAAGAATGGTGTATTTCTTCCTGTATCATCCTGTTCCCCTAATATTTTTTTTTTATTTTTTAAATCAGAAATTATAATGTAATGTCCGTCATTTGCTCAATTGTTCAAAATGGGGTGGGCTTCTCCTAGCACAAAGAAAAACAAGTCACACAGGAAATATGAACTTCATATCAAGTTCTTAATAAAACAAAAAAACAATTGCAAGCGCCTTTCCAGGTTGTATAGGTGTTGATTTAATCAGGGGTCATACATAAACAAAACATAGGCATACACAGAATTTTAACCAGTCTATATTAGATTTGCGTGTAAGGCCTTTTATCAAGGTATATTTAGGAACTGAAAATTGCATGGATTCCATGAATCAGATTACTATAACACTGTAGTCTGATTACATCAGAAAACTTCTGGAGCACTTAAAAAGAATTCAGCTATGCTTTTTGGTTAGGATAGATCAAATCTATAGATTACCATAAAGTAGATTTGTTTACTTCTAAACAATAACCTATACATGAGATGTTAAGATTAAAACCTGCATATCTGTAGGGCTGCCACAAGTGATTATTTTGATAATTGACTAGTCACCGATTATTTTGTTAATAAGTCGACCAATCGAATCATACGAAAATTGTTGCATATTGACAGTACCAGTCAAAAGTTTGGACACTTTCTCATTGAATCTAATGGAAAATGTGTCCAAACTTTTGACTGGTATTGTGTGTGTGTTTGTGTGTTTATTTATGTCTTAACAATTCAAGAAAAGCTGACCAGACAAAAAGACAGACAAGATAGTGGAAGGTACAGATGCAAATGTAAGAGGAAAAACAATGCTTAAAGACAATACACGATTAATCGATTAAATTAGTCACCGACTATTATGTTGGTCATCGATTAGTCAATTTATCGACTAGTTGCGTGTTTTCTATTTAGACATCATTAGTGAGAAGAAGTGATTTTTTTACCTTGACGGTTTCGGCGATCAGCTGTCGCCTTCATCAGAAGTTGTTCCGCTGACAGCACCTGACGTGTCATCCGGCAGATCTTGACCGCCGGCTGGACAACCTTACTTTTCCTTTAACTAATGATGTCTGAATAGAGAACACGTAGACATGCAAGACTTGCAAGTAGACATGATTAACATTTTCGAGCAATTAATCGACTAGTCTTGGCACCCCCCTACATATCTGTGAGGTATAATGTGTCTTAAAATACACCAATTTTGTGGTTGTATTACAGTCTCCACAAGGTCAATGGCCTCAAAGACACAAGTGGGGTTTGTTGGTCTGGGAAATATGGGAAACCCAATGGCAAAGAATCTGCTGAAGCATGGATACCCAGTAATTGCTACAGATGTTTTTCCTGAGTCCTGCAAAGAGGTGCAAGAGCTGGGTGCGCAGGTAGTACAAGCTTAATTTGGACACATATTTCTGGTTTTATATTTACTTTTTTTTCTTTGTTATATTCTAACACTGATTCTTTTCTCTTTTTTTTCAGATTGTGGATAATCCTGCTGAGGTAGCAGATAAAGCGGATCGTATTATCACCATGCTCCCCTCCAGTCCCAATGTTGTAGATGTGTACACCGGTCCCAACGGCATTCTCAAGTACACTTTCATTTCTTTGGGTATCTTTTTAAAACTCTCTGAAATGCCATAGTATCTAGGAATAAACTGAACTATAATTTTATCAACAGAAAAGTAAAGAAAGGCTCCCTGCTAATTGACTCCAGCACTATTGACCCAGCTGTTTCAAAAGAGATGGCTGCTGCCGCTGAAAAAAATGGGGGCCGTTTTTATGGATGCACCTGTATCAGGAGGTAAAAAGTATATATTTTTTTTTTCCTTTATTTTTTCTGGGTTGTATGATGGGTTCATTCCCCCCTAAAGGCCAGGTTCAGACAAAAAATGAACTTGTTTGCTTCTTGAGTCGTATAAATGTGACTATACTGAAAGTGAAAAAAAGGGGGTGGGGGGGAGTGAATGTTTTTTACTCACTCTTCCAGTTGTATTCCAATAATGTCCAGTTCAGATAACAGGCAGTCCTATCTAAAATACCCATTATCCAGATATCTGCTGACCACAATATAAGCCTGAAACATGAGCCATTGTTTCCAGAGACTGATGGATGGTAGCTTATTAGTTTTCATTGTGGTTCCGTGTGAGGCTGCAGTTTGCAAGTGAATACTTTTATATATTGTGCTCAAATGTGCTTATAACGTATAAACGAATTGGAGATAAATGATGTAGAATCGGAACATTCCTATACTGAGATGTTGATGACTTGACAAGTGTTAGAAAATTAGAAATTTCTTGATGATGAAATATTTCATTTTGGGAAAAAAAAAAAAAAAACACTTCTGAAGCATTCTATAATTTTCCAGCAGATAACATGAAAACTGAAGGGATTAGTCTACAGAAAAGTTGTTCCACTTAATCATTCTGGCCAATCACCCTCCATCTGCCAATGATAATTCTGAAAAAGTTAGTTAGCTAAAATGCTGTAATCCTGGGTGACAATACGACTCACATGAACAAGGTGGAAGGAAGCCATGGGACTCGAGCTTAGGTTGTTTTGTTCATACGCTGCAGCGTGACAGGGGTCACAGTGCAGCGCTGGCAATGCTTTCACTAATGCACATACACTTGTGGAACATTTGTATCTTGCACAGTTCTGTTGGTAGGATTTTTAAACTGTTGCTAATTGGCTCCATGAAGATGTTCAGCCCAGATTGAACAGCAGTTTTTATAATCAGACGTCCTCTTCAGCAGAAACAAGCCCTAGGAACTGATACTGCAGACCACAATCTGTCTGCACCGCTGTCAGACTATCTAGTGTTCCCCAGATTATTCACATATATCCTACTTCCATTTCCACACAATTGCTTGGACCTGAAATATAAAAGAAAAAAGTTATTACTGTCAAATGTTATGACTTTTGTTTTTATTGAGTTCATGAGGCAACTAAAGGCAATTGCCTTTGATTTACAGAAAGCAGAAAAAGCTAATAAATATATACACACATGCGTGTGTGAGTAGGTGTGAAATAAAAGGTTGCCATATTTTGCTAAAATTGTCATTAGGGTGTCTTAGTGACAATCTAATCTTTTCTACCTTCAAAGTTGCAAAGTATCTTTAACCGAATGTTTTTAGGAGGGTGGAGCACCCGTTTCCAATTCAGTAAAATTATTATTCTCGCTAAAAAAGAGACAAAGGCAATGCAGTCAGATTGTGCCTTAGATAACAATCGTCCCCACAATGAATACCAAAAATGGTTGTAAAGAGGATTTGTTTTTATAGGTCTTTTAAATCTTTTAGATAGGGCCGTGAATATAGATGACCAGTAATCAATCAATCAATCAAATCTTTCTTTCTTCTTTCTTTCCTTTCCTTCAAATCAGTAGCCAACCCCTCTTGTGTTTGTCCCAGTTTGTCCGCAGCTCATTTGCTCTTAGCACAATGTAAACAATAACTTTCTTCTTCCACGCTTGCATCATCGGCAGAGTAGGTGCTGAACACCGCGGCTTCTGTAGTGTCATGAACTTACTTGGGCGTGCTTTGCGGAAGTAAAATGTAGTACTGTTTAAGCTATTAAAATATATTAAATGATGTCGTTTCAAGTAAATTATGGACGCTACCCACTCGGGACACTTGGATTACCCTGGATGAACATGGAGGAATATTACCAAATTTTTGTGGACTTTAATGGACCTTTTTGGTTTCAAGCACCGATGAACTCCATTAAAGGGACTAGAGGCAGGGATTACGAAAGAGTGAACATGCATGTCCAGTTTTTTTAATACTTATGGGTGATGAAGCATTAAAAACCAAAAAGAACGAGCCCACCCATGTCCCTCTCCATTGCCTTGAACAGGCTGTGTGCTGCATAAAGCGCTGCAGTTCGGTGGCCGAATTTCCCACGCTGCCCTGTGGATGTGACATCAAATAACGCTGCAGCCGCATCCCCAACAGTTTTGATAGAGGAAGAAGACGGTCGGGGTAAATTCAAACACTATAAGCGATAGTTTTGGATTCTTCTGCCGTCAGCAAACGATCCAGATCAACTGAAAGACCACTAAAAGTATAACTACGAAGAAAAAGCGTAGTAAACATTATAGCTTCAGTTTGTGCATGCTCCTGTGACGGCTTGGCTCATGGCTGCAGTTACCTGAAGCGCCAGTCGCGGCAGTCACGAGTTTCATTTCTTAATCTTGCCTCTAGTACCTTTTTAAATGAAAGTTGGAGGATAACGAAAACCTGTTCAATCGCCGGTGGCATTTGAGATATTCAAGTGCTCCAGAGTCTTGCTCAGCATGAGGGTGAGTAGAAAATGAAGCCACATCATTCTGTGGGTGCACTATTCCTTTAAAGGTGGTATAGAAGATGTTTTCAGCATTTCAAAGAGCAGAGACTGTTAGCGAGTTTTTGAATAAAGTGTATGCGCAAGACCAACCTCCTCGATTCACAGCTCCCTCCCCCGGCCACAGAACAACGTGCACGAGTCACTCCCGTGTTCAGCAGACAGCAGGTACAGATTCTCCCATCATGTCACAAATGCAAGTAAAACAGATGTCGTTGTCTGAATGTTGCTAACTGCTAGCAGAATGATTGTTAGCTACCTATTGTAAAGATTAGGGATGTAACGATTACCGGTAAAATGGTTAACCGTGATAAAATTCCCAACGATTAGTAATACCGTTTCAAATTTTAATTATCGTTAAAACCGTGACTGATTACTGCACTTTGAAAAACTCACAGTGATGCTGCTCATTGGCTGGAAAAGTGGTAGCAGTTGCAGTTTGCAATGTCTAATTTATGAAAACATGGCGGAAAGCAACAAAGGCACCCACATGGACAGTTCTCTTGAGATTTTTCCCCCTTTGAAAAGCACAAAGTAGACATTTAGACCCATTTTGGATGTTTTTAGATATGCTGGGGGGTATTTCCATAATACGATAAAAATGATAACCATAATCATTTTGGTCACAATAACCGTGATATGAAATTATCATATCGTTGCAGTAAAAATCAGACGACAGTGCACAGCTTTCCATCACGCAATATTACACTCGCCAGTCAATCACTCTCGTTGATCAGTCTCGCCTATTACCCGTTGAATTGACGGTCAATCAACCGTAGTAACAGTGATTGACAGGCCAATAGACAAATGAAAAACGTAAGGAATGCAGAGATGATTGGCAGATGTTTTTTCAGCCCCATTACTTTCACAGCTGATGTGTACTAATATTTATATAAATATAAAGCTTTTAGTTAATCATAGCGTATGGGGTAGTGAATCCAATTTGATCAAATATTGCAAAAATTGTTGAAACATCTTCTGTAATGCCTTTTGATAGGCAAAAGTATTTTATTTTAGTTTTTTGCTCCATTTTGCTCAATTGCCAGCAGCTTGATAACGAAGATGAAGAAGGGTTTGGGAGCGGCTTTTGCCTCACAGATGTGTGCGTCTGAACCTAGATTTATCAATGTCAGGACAGCCACTTTTTTTTTTAGTTGAAATCGGTCCATTTAATGGCCTGGCTCTGAAGATTAGTCATGATTTATTCGTTTCTGTCCCATGATAGTGCACATGGATTAAAGTTCTGCTTTGTGCCTTGAACTTCTGTGTGTGGCGGCAGTAATTTAGCCAATGCAACCGAACTGTATGTAATACTTTGATACTCACATCAATCACAAGGCTTTAGCTCCTAAATGAAACTGTTTGAACATCTCCACTTTTTAATAGAAGACTCAAAGAGGTACAGTGGCGTGTGGTTAAAGCTTAAACATAAAAACACACATGTAAAAGGAGTAATTGAGTCAACATGTGTTTTACTGTTGTTTCTTCAGCCAAAGAAATGTAAGGAGCAGCTGAGATGATACCTTCTTTCTTTCTTTATTTCTCAAACTGCATTGCTAATCAGAGGCAACAGTTATGATTGGAGATAATGGGTGCTGTTCAAGAATTACAATATTCATGTGTGAATGTGTAGTCAGCCCTCTGAAAGTAATTTTGTTTGGATGATCTTAAATAAAATAACACAAACATGTCCAGTAGTTGCCTTTCAACAAGAGGATTGTGTTTCTTAAGAACTGCAGGCTGACAGACAGCTGTCTATTGCAGTGAAAGTGCATTGTAACTACATCAGTGGTCAGTGACAGAAAAATTTTATGTCATTAAAATCTATGTTTCTGTTGACATCAAATAGAATGAATTAACAGAATGAGTCATTTACTGTATATCTGCTTGCCATGGTCCACATACATCACAGCTGCCATATTTGTGCCACTATTTCATTACAATGTCTCTGAACAGACAAAAAACACTGTGTGAAGTGAGAACTCTGAGCGTTAAACTGCAGTACTGGCTGCTCTTGATAGTAGCTGGAGCACCATTTTGGATAGATAGTGGCTTAAAAGGCAAATACAAGAAGACTGTTATCTTTAAAACCTGTATTACAGTCATTGCTGCCCCTGAGGCTTCCGGATCAACTTGCAGATGAAAGCATGTTTATTTCTGGAAGAATTTTGGTCACTAACAGCCACCATCCATTTACTATGCTTGGCATTTGAAGTGTGATCCTGGCAGTCCGATCCTCGGCTGCAGAAGCTAGCTCTAGGGACGTGGAATGTCACCTCTCTGGCAGGGAAGGAGCCTGAACTGGTGCATGAGGTTGAGCGGTTCCAACTAGATATAGTTGGACTCACCTCAATGCATAGCTTGGACTCTGGAAACAACATCCTCGAAGGGTTGGACCTTGTTTCCACTCTGAAGTTGCTCCCAGTGAGTAGGGTTGTCACGATACTAAAATTTCATTCTCAGTAGTAAGAATGGTGTTCGATACTCAATACTATTTTCAGTACTATAGGAGAGAAAAATCACCAAAAAAATAATAACAATCCAAAAAATCCAACACTATTAATAGATATGAGAAATGGCCTTAAAAATGTAAAATGAATACATTATTTTAAAGATCTAGTTTGTGCAGAGATACAGTCTGCAACAGTCTTCTCCAACTGTCTCTCACTGTGATTCAGAAGAGACAAACTAAAAAACTTCAACTACTAGTTGCAGTACTTATTTACGTGTCCTTTTCTTCACAATACTTGAAACCAAACCAAGTAAATAATAGAATGGACATACTCGTTAAGGTGAACTACTTTTTAAACTTTATTAATTAAACATTTTATAAGATTAACGTTTAAAATGTTTTTGTCTACAATCTATATTAAAAGGCATCAATATATAGTTGTAACCCAGGATGAGACCATCCAATAGCAGTTTCAGGCTGTTTATGAAGCAGAGAACATCTCTTGCTTTGACTGCAGTTGAAGCTGCTGCATGAGCACGAGGCTTGTGTGAGTGCTTCTGCATGGGGGCAGGGCCTGTGGTAGCAGCCGTGGCTCATTGAGAAGAGTAAACGATACGTGCTTTCATGTCAGTCTGTATGAGTCTCCAAAAACACCATAAAAAATCACTTGATTTGTCACTGGTCATTTTTTTAAACAAATAGTTAATAGAGAGGTCTAAGTTGCTAAGTGAGCCACACTGTAAACAATGGGTCTTGCAGAGCAGGAGGCGGCTGATATTGTACGAGACTTAGCAGACGCCAAAGTGTCATTTAAGTATCAATACCATTGCTAATTAATATCTAACTAGATACTAACTTTTTTAATCGATTGGTATCTGAGAGTCAATTTTTTTTTCTTTTTTTTTTGTTTTTACAACACTACCGGTGAGAGGTGCCATGTTGGTGTGGGCATACTCATTGCCCCCTGGCTTGGCACCTGTGTGTTGGGGTTTAACCCGGTGGACAAAAGGGTAGCCTCCCTCTGCCTCTGGATGGGGGGATGGGTCCTGACTATTGTCTGTGCCAATGCACCGATCAGCAGTTCAGAGTACCCACCCTTTTGGAGTCCTTGGACGGCGTGTTAGAAAGCACTCCTTCCGGGGACTCCAACAGTGTGCTGGGGGATTTCTCTTTTTTTTATGATTATTAGAATGAGTGAGTCCGTGGACATTTTGTGAAAAACTCATTGAGTCTAACACAGTACAAAAGGCAATATTTAAGCTGCCATTGTCATCGTCGACATGAACATTTAAGGCGCCCAAAATGGCAACTTTATCAGTATTCAGCACTAAATCTGATAAGAAGTCTGAAAATCCAGTCAGAAACTCTGAGTAAGGTCCAGGTGGACGATATGGGCTTAGAATTAAGTTTTCAAAAAATTTGTGACTAATCTTAGGTCTGGGATTAATCAATAGCCATGATTGGAAGATAGCAGCCACACTTCCTCCATAGCCTGTAGTTCTAGGAACATGAAAATTTAAGTAATCTGGTGGAGTGGATTCATTAATTGTAACATGATCCTCCTGCTGCAGCCAGGGTTTTGTAAGACAAAATAAATCAATATGATAGCCAGACAGAGATTTGATATTCAGTAAACCACATTTAATGGTTTTATTTTTTTGTTCTGTTAAGTTTATTGTTTTAATTTTATGAGGGTTTTGTGATTTACCTCGGGTGTTTTTTGATTTTATTCTGACGGTTTGGGGGGACAGACATAGTCAGTATGGGGTTTTAGGAGGGCGGCAGGTGGGACACTGCAGAGAGGTGTGTAAGACTACAACTCTGCCTCCTGGTCCAAACCCTGGATTGTCAATGGTTTGATTGACTAATAAAATCATCTATATTCCTAGAAATGAGAGCTGCTCCGTCTAAAGTGGGATGGCTGCTGTCTCTCCTAATAAAACCAGGTTTTCCTGTGGCTAAACATGTCATCGCTGGTCAGATTTGGCAGGGGTCCGGAGAAAATTAGAGTTCGACATGGTTTTGGCAAAAGCACATGCCGAAGCAACATTAACTTTTGTGACCTCTGATTGACGTAAACGGGAGTCAATACCGCCAACGTGAATTGCAGTCTTACGGTGTTTACGTTTACCCTTTACACGTTTATGGCTCATGGATCATCCCAAACTGCTTGCCAATTTTATCCCAAATTACACAAAAATAACTTATTGAGTTGAAATCATTTGGTCTCCCCCAGTTTAAAAATTCCATCTTCCCCCACTTCATGCAGTTATATTGTTTTCACCAATAGGACTCATCAGGCAACAAAAATCAGTGAAGATGCGAGCTAAGATTCTTATGTTCAAGGCAGATTAAAGAGAATCTCCAATGAGTTTTTCCATCCCCCCTGAAACTTTTTTACAACTCGACTACTGGGTGTAGCTGAACATGAAGCACACCGAGCAAGAAAAAAGTAGCACAAGGAGGGAGAGCGCTAACAGCCATGCTAATACAAAGAGCTAACAGACATAGCAGATAGAAGAAACTAGAGGATCCGAAAAACGGAGAACTAGAGAGGAAGTGTGTTAAACTGTTACGTTGTGAAAAGGACAAACGATGGATAGTATAAGACACAATAAGCAGTAGAAAGAGCTAGCCCTTCGGAGCTCAAACAAACAAACAAGGCACACAGGAGCACACAGGAAGGGACACATACGTCTTACCGCAACATCAGAGATGAGTAATCAAAAGTGATGAGTTGTCCTTCCACTCAGTTGTGCACTTTCTGATTAAGTCTCTTTCAAACGCCAGCTGAACCAACTGTGCCTTTCTTTTGTGAAGCATTACACGTCTGTGGTCCGAAAATATGTTTCTCAAGGTGGAAAATGAGTTGTCACACATGGCGGTGGAGGCTCCAAATGTTAACACACGTTTGAAGTCAGTCAATACACTCGGCATTACAGTGAGGTGCGTGTGGTACTTTGAGATGATGTGCTGTACAGTCCAGTCTCCCTCGACTGGCTGACATTGTTTTTGTGAGCTAAAAAACTGTTTAGCAACCTCATATTCCGTCTCAACAATCGCCAATCAGAATTTTGGCTGTTAAAAAATGTCTGTGGCAGGTGGATTTTTAAAATCCACCTGTCTCAGTGGCTGGTGCACAAAAAAGTTATCTTCAGGCCCTGCTGGCACGACTCTGCAGCATCGCATGGACATCAGGGACAGTGCCTCTGGACTGGCAGACTGGGGTGGTGGTCTCCCTCTTCAAAAAGGGGGATCGGAGGGTCTCCTCCAACTACAGGGGAGTCACAATTCTCTGTCTCCCCGGTAAAGTCTATTCAGGGGTCCTGGAGAGGAGGGTCCGCTGGATAGTTGAAACTCTGATTGAGGAGGAGCAATGTGGTTTTCATCCTGGTCGTGGAACAGTGGGCCAGCTCTACGCTAGGCATGTGAATCCCCACCAAGGAGGCTGATTCGATATGCATCAATATATGCTGCCAGCGATGCAATACATTCACGATACAGTGAAGCCCCCTGCCGATACGATGCAATTTACCAATGATTTGACAATGATTTGACTTTGTACAGTTCGATTCAGTATGATTCATGCTGCGATTCAAAAAGATTCAACACAAAACAAAGAATTTACAAGTCCTCATCT
Source organism: Atherinomorus stipes (assembly GCA_023101725.1). Taxonomy (NCBI): domain Eukaryota; kingdom Metazoa; phylum Chordata; class Actinopteri; order Atheriniformes; family Atherinidae; genus Atherinomorus; species Atherinomorus stipes. The sequence continues at coordinate 405,524 of JALJCO010011978.1, forward strand.
GGTTTCCAAGTATCATCACAATTATTTTACCTTCTCCCTTTCCCTGTGAAGGATGTTTTTAATACTTATATTTTTGATTGTTTTCTACAAATCAAACCAATATATCCATCTTAAACTGATGCAATTCACTATGGTACAAACAGATTGCGGTCAGGAAGTGTCAGTGTTTGGGGTTTTTTGCTTGTTTTTTTTTAAGAAGAAAAAAAAATAATTTTCTCATGAGTTTTGCTTCTGTTCACCTCATTCATGTATTTATATGCAATAATGCTTCAAGAACCTGCACAAGTCCAGATATGAACACTTCTTTCTGAAATGAGCTTCTTGGTAGAGGTCTGTACTCTTCAAGTGCTTTTCTAATTTAGTGATGGCAAGTGGAAATGTGCTGTCAATGTGTGCTTTTCTCTTCTTTTTCAGCCTAGTAAAAAAGATAGTGAATGCTTAAACAGCATTCACTACCTAAATCCCTGGCTACCTCTGGCTCAGTTTCACCAAATAAGGTCATGTTCATTCTACAAATTTTCAGTGTTTTTATTTAGCCTTATTGTATCTAACTCTTTGCAGTGTGCTTCTCTCGTGATTAGTTTATTAAGTTGTAGTGGGTTCACACTACAGAAGTGGTCTGCTCCTGGGGTCACATGACCAGATTTTTTGCTAGATTCAACTCCCAACTCATCAAGCAGTTCCATTTCCTGTCATCAGTATTACTATGATGCAAGGTGCTCTTAATGATTCAGTCTGTTTTGTTCACCTGGTTGTTTCATCACCACACTTTCCATCACGCTAATTATTTAGTTTTTTCTGACTTCATCCCAGGTTTGTCCTTTGATTATATTGCTTGTGCTCTAATGGTTCCACACTGAACAACTCATACCATTCTGTCTGTCCACATCAGATGTTAAATTTGGTCAGAAGCCAGATAACATTAGCCAAACTCTGCTCATCTTTAATTTTAGTAACTCTGCCTCTCTGAGGTGTTTCACTCTGTGTATTATCTAGTTTCCAGTTTAAACATACGTTTTCAGCTGTTTCCTTTTTGTACTATTTACTTCTTCCAGCGTTTTGTTTCCCCCATTTCAGCTCTTTTGAAGGCATAGTCATCAAATTAATTATCACATTTTTTGATAAAATTATAAAAGATTTGTCATTTTCAGCATTTACTGTTTCTATGTTCTCTAGTCATTGAAAAAAAACTAAATCTTTGCCTTCTGTTTTTGTCTACAGTTCATACAGCATAAATTTGGGAGGATTGTTGCTACATTTCAGCCTCCTTTTTACTCCGCAACAAATAGGGACTTATAGGACAAGCATCCCCAATATTGCTCAATCAGAGGGAAGTTTACCTGCTGTCGAAAGCACCCACCTGTCTGCTACCCGACAGCATTATCAGCAGCAGAAAGAAGCAGCAGCAAAAGTGCCAGTGCCAAACAGCATGACTGCTGTTTTGACCTTCAGCGCATCTGTGAGACCTGATCAGAGACTGTTTTAGGCATTCTGTTTATTCTTTCTTTGTTCAATCAAGATATGCAATCATGTCTTTTTATCCTTTTATGATGATGCTACAGAATATTATCATTATGTGTCACCAAAATATAATCGGAACATATCCATGAGTATGGCAGGAGGAGTGGGTGGATCAGTGTATGGGGGAGGGGTTTCCTGTAGAATCCTGCACGCTTTCCTCAGTCTGCTGGTCACAAACACTGGAAACTGACATGAGAGGTAGTTCTGTGATTTTTGTTGGCAAGTCCTGGTTTGTAGATTTATGTAGTGGCACTAGCAGGTTATTGACAATGTGACGATGCTCTTTATGTAGGAATAATTAAAGGTATCTAGGATGTTCCAGTTTATTTCTAGGTGTATTCATTTTTCTCAGGAGGTTCTATCTCTGTTGATGGTGCGATATATCACGGTTTCTGGTATATTGTGCAGCCTCTGCTATACCCTCTACCTGGGAAATGGTGGTTAGAGGAAAGAGCAGTTGACTTGAACCCAGATCCTCTGGTCCCAAGTCCCTTGACTAGTCTGAGCAAGACCCTTAACCCTCAACTGCTCCCCGGGCTGAAATATGACTGCCCACTGCTCCTAGTGATGGGTCAAAAGCAGAGGGCTAATTTTGGTGTATCCCTGATACATACTGACTGACAAAGATTTATTTATTTTTCTGTCTTATAACCACAAATAAGTTGGATTTTATTTGCGCAAATTCTGGATCGATCTGTAGCCACTACCCTGGCTTTTTTTATTTCTTGGCTCAACTTTTATCACAACTCAGTTTTTGTATCCAATACAAAATGCTTAAAGCAGACTGTCTACAAGGATTAGGGAAGGGGAAACTTGCAACACCCACTCTGGCCCTTATCCCATGGCTTCCTGTAAAGTTTAGGATTAATTATAAGACTGCTGGTTAATTTCTTGGCACCCATATGGCTTGCACCTGGTTATCGCATAGTTCCAACGTTTTAACCCCATATGAACCTGAAGCAGAAACAGCTGTTCCTACAGCAAGACAAAAGCTGAGCAAACTGTTTCTGACAGTGTGAAAGCAGACAAACTAGGCTAGACTTGCTTTTAAAACTTAAATTCCCAACATTGTTTTCTATAAAATGACTGTGATATTGTGTTTTGGCTACATGACAATTTTATGAGTCTTTGCTCTTTGATCAGCTGTGATAGCTAGGCTATTTGTTGGGAGTGCTATAAACGTAAGCGTTGAAGTTTCTCTGAATCGGATACAAAAGTGTTCCACATAATACTAACCTAAAAGAACAGTTTTGTAGGGGGTGAAAATGGTTTTCTCCTATTTTTAATTTGATCTTATTTCAGCTGATTAAATCGCTGAAATAAGATCAGATGCTTTTCATAGCATCTAAGTATAATTTCTCTTCCAGGTGTAGGTGCTGCCAGTTCGGGTAAACTCACTTTCATGGTCGGAGGAGCAGAGGAGGAATTTACTGCAGCCAAAGAGCTGCTCAGCTGCATGGGAGCTAATGTGGTTTATTGTGGTCAAGTTGGAACTGGGCAGGTGGGAGCAGATTTCCCATAGTAGAGAAAAGTTCTTGTGGTTTTCATTTCTCTTTTCATTTAATTCTTTCACTGTGTTTAGTCACTTAATCACCTCCTTAACATTTAACTTTCAGTAATTAATCAGATATTTGCTTTGTTAAATGATGTTATATTGTCATATTGTTACAGGCTGCTAAAATCTGCAACAACATGCTTTTAGCCATAGGAATGATTGGAACCTCCGAGACTATGAACTTGGGGGTCAGGTAATGGCGTTAGACACACACGAAACATTGTGACAGTTGAAACCTACAATGTACTTTTTATAACAAGAACATTGTCTTTATTCACAGACTTGGTCTTGATCCCAAACTTTTGGCAAAAATTCTGAACATGAGTTCAGGTCGGTGTTGGTCCAGTGACACCTACAACCCTGTGCCAGGAGTCATGGAGGGAGTCCCCTCTGGTAATAATTACCAGGGAGGTTTTGGCACCCAACTGATGGCTAAGGTGTGTTAATAAACCTTGTGATCACAGATATGAGGAAGTGTAAAAGCTTTTCCCCTCTCTTTTGTTGTAGGTTTTCATTTTGAGCATGAGGGTAAATGTGTTACTTTTGCGTGAAAGAAAGTGTAAAGTATATTTTTGTCATATGTTTCATGTATGATGACCAACTTGGAAAAAAAAAAAAATTCTGTCAGCCACAACACTTTTAACAATCCAGTGAGCCATTCAGCTACACATTGAAAGAACACATATGTGGGATCGTGGTTTTGTTTTCAGAATTAAATTTTCAGCTCTTTTGGTTTTTCAAATGTCTGTTTGCTTTTCTTTTTAAGGACTTGGGCCTCGCACAGAACACAGCCACCAACACAAAGACTCCTGTCCCTCTTGGCTCCTTAGCCCATCAGATCTACCGTATGATGTGTGCACGTGGTTACGCCAATAAAGATTTCTCCTCCGTGTTCCAGTTCCTGCGTGAGGAGGAGGGCCAGTAATGTCAGCCTCCACCCCGTCCACAGCCTTGCCTTGTGCCTGGCCCTGCACAGGACTAACATAGCAAAGTTAGAGTGCATTTCACCACTGGGACTTTTTTTTTCCCCCAAAGTTGTGAAAGTTGTTAAGCTCTAAAGAGCTCCAGCACAGTATGACAGATAATTTGAGCACTTGTCTCCTATTGGAAATCATGTTTCATGTGCGATCAAGCCTTTTTGTAATGAAGCACTCTTCAGTTTTAAAAACAAGTAAATTGTCACCTCTTTAGAGGAATATTAAAGGTAGAGTCCAGAGACCCCCCACCATTTCTGTTTGCAAACAAGAGTATTCAAGCTGAGCGCCCCTCCCTCTCAGGCTAATGGCCGCCTCGTTCTTCAGCCTATTCAGCTTCAAGCCTCTCCTTCAGAGCTCAGAAGCGGGTAAAAGCCAAACCAATATTAACCCTGTTTTTCCAATGTGCACTATCCAAAGCTCCTAACTTTTCTTCGGTGCATCCACCGTTTTTTTTTTTTTTTTTTTTTTTTTTCCTTAGAGAGTTTGAGTGATTGGCATCTGCTCCAATCATGAGCTTATTCCCACACAGCGTTGTGCCCTTAGCTCTGTCATTGGTTGGCGATATAAACAGAAATCTCCACCCAGAAACGTCCTGACAAGACCATAACAAAGCAAAACAGCGAAATACAGACGGGGGAGAGGGAGTTGCATTCAAACTCACCACTGCACGCGAGTAGAGGCCCAAAGGTGTGGTTTGAGATGGATTTCATGTGCACAAGTCTAATGTTTATTTTCAAGGGGAAAACTTTGGACTCTACCTTTAAATAAGAATTCACTCATTACTCATTTTCAAACAAATATAGTTTAGTCTCCACATATTTATATAGTTTATCTCTGTTGTTTTTTCTGTTCATTTAGTTATTTGTTGTGACATAGGAGTTGTTCATTTGAGTGTTTATCCTGTTGGGCAATAAAGAAAAATTGTAATGTCTCAACCTGAATGAAGAAATAATTTTCCATAAACTTTTTTTTTACTTCTTTTTATCTGTTAGTTTAGGAGTTTATTCCCAAAAAATATTTTGGGGGGATACCTGGAATTAACTACGCACGAACTTGAAAACACACACAAAATTTCAGCCCACAAACTTGTATTTAAATGCAGCCAAACCTCAGATATTTCAGATAAGGATGACGAAAATGTTCTTGTAAATTCTAAAAATATTAAGCCTCCACTTATTTGGATCGACACTGGACAATTTTCACTCCTTTGCTGAGCACCGTTAAATCAAATAGCTTCCAAATGTTAGTTTGCAGCATGTTTATCTAATTCATTGATAAAAAAAAAAAAAAAAAAAGCTTAACAAACTTGCAGGAACTGCCAAGCTTCAACTTCGTCGGTTCTAAACATTTATTTATTCATTTTTTCATTTCCATACTGCTCTAACTGTTAAGTAGGCCTAAGTGAAAACAATACCATGAACAGTCACATTAATTTTGGGATCCGTGTTTCTTTCCTCATGTAGTCTAGAGCAGGAGTGCAGCATGTTTCTGATCTACTTTACCAACAACCGCTGAGAGGCCAAGGTGCCATAGGTCATGCGATCACAAGACAAAGCTATAAAAAGTCCATTAAGCACTGTGGGCTAAGAGCTGTGCTGTCATCTACTTGATACGTACAGCAAACAGAGCAGCACTTTGGTCTCAGGCCTCCAGCAGACTCGACACACACATAGCCTGACATCATCGGCTGGCGCTCCTACGTCAAGTCAAAGCAGCCTCACTTTGTAATAAGCTCAGCAACCTGCGTGGCCTTTTGTTTTTCAACACAGTGATGATCCAACTATGTAACAATATGGACTTTTGCAGTAACAGCGAGTAAGTGCTATGCTGCCTCTGTAAATTGGTTGAGCTGACATTTTCTAAAAGGGGGAAAAAGGAATTATTTTTTTTTAATTACAAAAAAAAAAAAAAACACTGGCCAGTTTTTCTTTTTTTTTTTTTTTTTTAACTGGGCAACGTTGACCTATTTTTTTTTTCTTTCATAATACGTTTCCACTTGCTGGAAATTCGTGTTCCTTTTTAAATGTAGCAGTAGGCCTAAAGTTGACACTTTTTTCTTGTGCAGAGCAAAATTGCTGATCCCCCCGGCTTCAGGACGAGAAACTTGCCATGTTCATAAAAACATTGTCAAAATGGCAATGAACAGACCCCTTTTGAACAACCATGTAATCAAAAATTAATATCCCTCCACGGTGTCTTATTTGGCAAGATATTTTAGTTTAAGATGTTTTAATACCACAAATAGGAGCATTTTGGTTGTAAATTGACGTCAGTTTTGTGCAGGCCTTGTTTAATAAGCCATTAGTAGCGAGATAATGTGGTTTAAATAAGCGCATTCAGTCGCTGTCAGTGTGATAATAGGCTTACAGGAATTATTTGAATTTTAGACTAAAAGGAACAAAGTTAAGTCCTTGGATGTAGATGAGAGCTTTGTGTTCAACAATCATTAAATGTTGACTGTTAGTGCATCGTTTGTGTTTGAATAGTATGTCGGCTGATAAGAATAAAATTAGCAAATTAAAATTTTCAACAGATGAAGCAAAATAAAAAAGCATTGCAAAATGGAATGAGGCCAATATTAAAATTCGCATGTCTTTTTCATCGAAGGGCCAGATCTTTTTTCTTCTCTCTCCACAAGCTGCTACAATCACTTCTGGATGAGATTACTCCTGTTGTGCCAGCTCTCAGTTAGGCTATTGCAACTCGGCTGTCTTAAAAAGAAAAAAAATGGGGAAGAAAACGTTTTTTTTTGTTGTTTTTTTTTTAAAATCCAGCCTAATACAGTGTTAAATAAAAGCAGATTTAAGGTCATTTATCATAACTGTGCAATTAAATAAAAAAATTAACTGAGTGAAAAAAAAATCTCTTCACTTTAATGTAAGCTACTACATTCTTGCGTAGGCTACAAACTATGAACTTGGGCCATAAACATTTACAGCCTCAAAAGGTGGGAAAACTATTAAAAATAAAAAGGTGCTCAAATTTAGTTGGGTAGGCTAGGTATAGATTGCTGTTTTAAGACCACAAACGCAGAGAAATCTGGCACAAAATGGGACTCGGAAAGTTCAATTTAAAGTTTTTCTCTTCCCCCTTCTCTCTTATGTTGTAGGCCATTAACAATAGCAATATTAGCGAATTGTTATATTCACAACAGTGCCACTTACTCCAATGTTTGGAGCCCTCCAAAGACTAAACGGCATTTTATTATAATTCGTGCTCTGCGGACTTGTGCACATGCGCTTTTTGGGTTGTATGCAGGACCGTTTTTGTAGCTCCGGCGTTTGCTTATAAATTCATGTATGGTTGTCGGAAATTTAGATTTTGCTTTTAGGCTAATTTTAATTACTTACTGTTCTAGAATGATTATTCCCTTATTATTTCCTAAGTCTGGTGGAAGGAAAAAAGAGAACAAATAAAAGTTCTATGCCGTGAAATGAGTAAAATCTGTCAAAGTGATCTGCTCGGTATTTTGCGCTGCTTCTCTGTGCATTTTTGGCCACACTGCAACTTTCAACTTGACCTTGGCCTTCAGCTGCGTCTCCGACCCACAGGAGGAAGAGGGCAACCGAATGTACTACGTTTATGGTATTTCATGGGCACTTTCATTTACACTTTTTTTTAGACAATGTTAGGATAACCTCGTTTAATCCAAGATACGTTGACATGAGTTTTATTTGTCCAGAAATTATATACGTATTTGTTTCTGTGGAATTTGCACAATAATTAGGCCTGTAGCATATGCGTAAAATCAATATATAGAACCAACCAGTCGCTTCACTAATTCAGTTAAAACTCACTTTAAAATGACAGCTCTGAGAATATAGCTATGACAATTTTAAAACAACTCCAACACAATTTGTTAAAACATAATGCCTCAAAAGATACTGTAGGCATTGTTGATAAAAGCACACCGCCCTTTTCATCCTCGTGTTTAAAGAATAATCAAGACTATTTTTGTGGCAGTGAATGAGGCGCAAATTTGCTGCACCTCACAGTTTCCACTAGTTTTAGATTGCCAAATCCGCTTCAGGTTGCGAAAAGGAAAGGGGGGACAACAGGACATCGAAACATAAATAGCCTACAAAATGTTTAGTATCTTCTCAAACATACAGCCTGGTCTGCATTATCAGAAGTCTAGACATTTATCGGCTTGTTTGCATATCACGTGCTTGGTCCTGGCCAATAATCTTGCGATCTTCCTTTACTCAGGCGTGTTGGAATCGTTACTCTGCTTGAATCCCTGTCTATGCTCAGTCGATGGGATTTTGAAAAAGAGTTGGTCGCTTCAATGTAGGGCATGCTATGACCGCCTCATTACTCCTCCACTCGCACTGGATTGACCCGGTGATGTTCCTCTACGACAACGGTTTGGATGAAAGAAGCAAGAACATGGAGGGATTTACTGGAGGCAACTTTGCTGCAAATCAGTGCAGGAATTTGTTAGCGCATCCAACCTCGCTGGCTCCCAGCACCACCTACACTGCGAGTGAGGTGCCAGTCTCTGGCATGGGAGAGCCTGGCAAACAATGCAGTCCCTGTTCTGCCACTCAGAGTTCGCCCAATGCGTCTTTGCCCTATGGATATTTCGGCAGCAGTTATTACCCATGTAGGATGTCACACGGCAGCGTAAAAGCTTGCGCGCAGCCCTCTGGTTATGGCGATAAGTACATGGACTCCTCGGTCTCCGGTGAGGAGTTTTCCACCCGAGCAAAAGAATTTGCATTCTACCAGGGATACTCTTCAGGCCCTTACCAACCCAGCTACTTGGACGTGCCTGTGGTACCTGCGCTGAGTGCTCCACCTGAGCCAAGACACGAGTCTCTATTGCCGATGGAGCCTTACCAACCATGGACCATCACCAACAGCTGGAGTGGTCAAGTATACTGCACTAAGGAACAGCCGCAATCAAATCCACTCTGGAAATCCTCTTTACAAGGTATTATTAATTGTCATTTCATGTGTATATATCTAAAACTCTATTATTATTATTATTATTATTATTATTATTATTATTATTATTATTATTATTATTATTATTATTATTATTATTATTTGTTTTAATTTAATTTCATTTGTTTTATTTTATTTCCCCAGACACTATATCTGGAGACAGCTCAGTCCGTCGTGGAAGAAAAAAACGAGTACCATATACCAAGGTGCAGCTGAAAGAACTGGAAAGAGAGTATGCCACCAACAAATTCATCACCAAGGACAAAAGGAGACGGATTTCCGCGCAGACTAATCTGACAGAGAGACAAGTGACTATATGGTTTCAGAACCGACGCGTAAAGGAGAAAAAAATCGTCAATAAATTCAAGAGTTCCAGTTAGCTCTGGAGGTGTTCACAAGAAGTGAAAGGCGTACATGGATGCGCTTTCATCCCAAAAACAAACAAAAAAAACACTGCTATAATTTATTACATTATGAACGATTTTACTGTCTCCAGAGTGTCTCTGTTTTGAACACATTTGCTTCCTCTTTTAATTGGAACCAGTCCATACGGCCTGTTGACAGGAGATCGGAAATGGCCTGGAACTCCTGGTGATTCTGCGTGGGATGCTTTGATAATCACCAAACGATAAGACATTCTGCGTTGAAGCGGGAGACGCTCTGTCGAACTGTGCTTTTCCTCTTTAACAAATAAGTCTACAGAAAGTATGGCTACAGGGCGCAATGAATCAATCACAATAACACATTTGGTTTTGTGACCCACCCACATTTCTGCTGTTATACTGCTAACAGATCGGTGTATGAGAATATTAATATAGCCTATCAATTCACAAATATATTATCAGGAAAATTAATACCCGCAAATATTTGGAAACTTGAAAAAGGGGAGATATAACATCCCCGATCTGGAAAAAAAAATCCCATCATCTTTTGCTGTATTTTACTCTCAGCCAATTATTTAATATTACATTTTCAAATGTGAGACTTTCTTGCATTTCAGGAAACTGTACAGCTCAATGCAAACATTTTTCAATTTGTCCCTCATGTTTTTCTAACTTAAAACTCTCGATGGCCTGAAAAAATTTTTTCTCCCACTGCTATTTAAAAATTATTTTGCATAAATAGACGAGAAATAAGACACATTTGAACGTGTAAATACGATCTACATCCTTTCTTGACTGCAGTAGCCAACGTTTTTCCACAATAAACGTTTGAGAGATATTGTCATGTCCATTCATTGTTGTTACAAAAAGGAACACATGGAGTTTGGCTTTATGTCTCCAAAGAAAATTGTGATTTTACAATGGTAGCCACAACGACGAAGGTGTTTTGTAGGCCAACAGGCCTGCTCAGCAGATCTGTGGAGTTTTAAAGATTGCCAGAGTTTTCGTCTCCATCTAGTGGTGAATACCTGTCAGTGCAGCGTGTGTGATTATTGACAGTCCATGTTTGTCCATATCCGTATTAACCCCATTCATAAGTTGCCTCATATGAGTGAGCAAGAGAGAGAGAGAGAGATTTTAAAAAGTTACACATTTCTGTTACTTTACATTTGTTTTCCTGTCAGAAATGTGCACCAAATATTTTCTCTGCTCCTATCGGCGAAGTAGGCTACTAACTGTTAACATTAAGACACCTTTTAGTGTAATACAAAAATCTTTGCTCAAATTTGACAGGTAAAATGGTGACACGTTACTATGGTTATTATTATTCTATTATTGTTTGTTTACACTATTTACACTATTACACTACACAAAAAGTTAGGGATATTCAACTTTAGGTTTTTGGAGATTAGAATGATGCAGAGTAAATATTTAACCATTGAACAATGTGCATGTGCTCTGAAAAGTTTAGAGAAAGTTTCATTCAGTTCACCTGGAAAGGTTGTAGTGGATTTTAGATTCATTCTGACATCATACAAAAAGCCAAATATCCTTAACTTTTTGTGAGTAGTGAAAATCCAAAGCCGTGCATTTCTATTTCTAGGCCAGATCAATTTTAATTTCTAGGTCTTGGAAGATTTAAAACAGATGTTTTATAAATGAATTTAAAAAGTTAAAGTAAGAGTAACATTATTGCCGAGTGCAATTTGAAATCATATGAGCTATTTAGAGTTTCTTTTGCCAGCTATTAAAAAATAGGCTACATAATTAATTGACATATTCAGTGAACGTATTTTCTTTAAAGTTGTGCATTTGTGGTAGGCTACAAAAATATGTAAGACGCTAGTATGCATTCATCCACACCCCATCACTTTTTCTAGAATGAAAGAATGTCCGATGCGTTTTGAAGTCAAGTCTTACCTCTTTCATGAAACAAAATTATGAATATAACTAAAATGATTGGCTATAGTCTGCAGACCAGGAGAAAACAAACATAACCTGCATGGAAAATAATAGTGAGTGTGCACGTGTCTTGTCCGACTGAATATGAACTCTGAGGAATCCTACACAAATAATAAGAGTAGCCTACATTTTTACATCAACCACAGGTGGCACCTACTGGCGAATGTCACCCGACGATTCGGTCTCAAACCTGGAGGCCCACTAACGAACAGAAACAGGGCTTTTTTTTTTAATGTTTTGCTTCTTGTCAGGGTAAATTTACTCTGGACTAACTTTTTAACGCAGGTAAACAGTTTAGATTCCTGCAAAGGTTAGTTTGTTGGTATACACACTGAGATGGAGCCAGAAATCTCCCATTGGGGTTGTTTCTGCTTGTTATGTGTTCTTGCTCCCCCTATCTGTTTAAAAATTAATTGCATCTAAAAATGTAAAAAAAAAAAAAAAAAAAAAAAAAAAAAGACAAGGGTGTGTGTGTGTGTGTGTGTGTGTGTGTGTGGGGGGGGGGGGGTTATTGAAATTAATTGTTTGTTTTGTAGAAGGGAGAAAATCAGGACTTAATAACACAAAACAAAAATGCACTGTAATTCATTCATATTTTGTGTATTTTAATGTTTGAGTGGGCGGCTTTAGGTTTTATGCTGTAGACTTCAGACAAAGGATAGAGTTTGCTTATGCATCTGATGATAAAACATTCGGGATGTGAATCACTAAAACTAGATGCAAATGAATAACAAATAAAACGTACTTTTTCTATGCAGGACATTGACCACGAAAATTTCCCTCCAACTTTGTCCTCTCAAATGTAGTCCAGAGTTAGTCCCTAGCGTATTTTTCTGTGGCTCAACCTTTCCAACCTCAACTCACAGCGAAGCAGGAAAGATGGATATTCATGGAAGATGTTTTACCAGATTGGGCTCGATTTAGTTTCTAAGGAATTAAAGTCTAACACCTGCTTTTCTCCTCCTCCTCCTCCTTCCTCCCATGTTTCCAACATAGGCGATTGTAGCCTAGCTGTGCAGTGTTTCCTCTACTTTTGTCTATTTCCCGTCATTTAGAATGCAAATGCATTTTACGAAATTTGGGCCCTGTTCTTTAACCTGTATTTGTGTTGTAGACTATTAAACATCAAAGAGAGAAAGTATAAGCACATATTCAGACACGATTAACTTCCAGTTTCGCCATTGACATTACTCTGCATTTATCTTATTCTCAAACAGTTTCTAATCATAAATCAATCTATCTATCTATCTATCTATCTATCTATCTATCTATCTATCTATCTATCTATCTATCTATCTATCTATCTATCTATCTATCTATCTATCTATCTATCTATCTATCTATCTATCTATCTATCTATCTATCTATCTATCTATCTATCTATCTATCTATCTATCTATCTATCTATCTATCTATCTATCTATCTATCTATCTATCTATCTATGCAATACCAAAAAAGTTCACATACACATATATAGGCCTATATATATATATATATATATATATATATATATATATATATATATACAGTGTGTGTGTGTCTCGTCTCAGTTCTTTTCTGGTATTATATTAATATTTTTTTCATCCATTTGCTAATTCAGCAGATCATGATAGCGATTGAGCAGATAAATAATATGACTTTTTTCATCTTGAGCTAGCTCCTTAAAGTCTTACGTGAAAATGTTTTATGTTTTAAAACTAATTAAAATTTCTATCTAAGATGCTTTTTTTCTCATCCCTCTCTGTCTCCCTCTCTCTCTCTCCCTCTTTCTTTTTATCTCAAGGTCCAGTGAGTGGCTATAATTGCTTAACATTTTTGCAGCCAAACTGTTCCTGGTTGAGCCTTTGAAAAATTATTCCAAAGTAGTCGACTTTAAGGCTTCCTCTTCAAATTACCATAAATATTACAAAAGTGAAGAGATGTGAAATATTTAGTTGTTTAGCCTCCACTTGGTCGATTTTCTTTGAAGACGATTATTCAAATCTAAACAAAGAGTTGCACCACCATCCGATTTCAAAGCGCAGTCCTAAAACAAGCTGATACTGCCTTGATGACTCCAGCTGCTTTAATATACAAACAAGACGTAAATTAACTTGAATAAAACTGTTTTCATGACTGTTTAATGCGGTAACGCTGTCAAACGCCGGATGAATAAACCGCATTTTCAGTGGGTTGAGTTCTCTTTTATTTACTGCTATGTCGATTTTGGATCACAAATATTATGGTTGCTAAAAGAATTTTGATTTCGCACCTTTTAACTAAACTTTAGAGAATGGCCCTTGTGAAATGAGGCCAAGAACCAAAACAGAGATCGAACACAATTTTTACGCAGTTACACTAGCCACATTCCTATTCAAGTGTCGACCTAAAACTGTGAAACCGAGAAAACCCTTTTTCATGTTAAACGTTGGTTGCACTTCAACGTAAATGAGTCGCCTCGCCTCTGACTAAAACTGTATGCTGCTACATCTGAAGACAACCCCCCAATAATCTCAGTGGAAAAATCAGGCTTTAGTCTTCAGTGAACTCCTGTTGCAGTGTTTTGTCGGTCATTTCATTTCATCACATTTTGGCAGACATAGGCCTAATAAATTAATCCAATCTAAGTGGTTAAGGAAAAATAACTAAACCAACACTGGATTTTTATCGAAAAATATAGCTATCACTAGACCAGACATTTGTTTCGCCTTTAAACTGCAACTCCTTAGCCCCTTTTTCTTGTAAAAAGTGGGTTAGGGGTTATATATGAAAAAGTATATTACAACATATTTATAAACTTAGCTTGCGCCCCTTCCCTAGAATTTTTATCCTGGCCTAAATGCTGATGCGTACATGGCTGAATTATTCACAAAAGAACCACATTTTAGATAGGCTAGTGTTATCAATGAATTTCAAGACAATTTTAATCACCTCATGACAAACAGTTCGACACTAACAACTCACATAGTCGCTGGAAATCCGCTTCAGTCAAACAGACTTGTGTAAAGTAAAATTTACTGTCTCGTTATGTCTCCCTGTAAGTCACAGATGCAATTCGTAGGCTACGCTTTGGTGTGCGAATTTGGACTAAACTCTAAAATCGACAGCAACAGAAGTAGTGATATGTGACAGATGTGCCCACTCACTCAGAGAGATGACAAATGGAAATGGATTAGAATGAGATAAATAATCCGTGTCCTAAAGTTTTTTTTGGGTGTCGCAAAAAGAGAGAGAGTGATGCAAAGACTGGAACCCATTTGGCAAATCCCTATTGTGATAGCTCTTGAACGTCTGAGATGAACGTGAAACGCATGCTTTGTTGTGACTGGCGCATCACTGATCACCCTCAATAAGGTGAAGCAGTCTTGGTTTGGATAAAGTAAATCTTCCCTTCCATTTGAGCTTTGCTGCATGTAGCTATATTGGCAACTCAAAATACAGATAGCATTTGCGTATACTAGAACCAGCATGAAGAAAAGCCAGCGTGCTTTAACTGATTCAGAAAATGCTGTTGCAAACAACAAAGAAGATAACCAAGCCTGCCTTTGCAATCCATTGTCTTTTTGTTCCCGCAGTAAAGCCTGACACCATGACTCACATTGCTCTACCACTTGATTGGTCTATATATAGCCAGAAGGGCGATATTAAATGCTCAGAAGGTTACGAAGTCATACTTGCAAGTATTGCCAAAAAAGAATGGTCACGTAGTTTCAAATAAATGTATGCATTAGTGCACCCATAGCCTAAAGTTGAATTCGGGTTTGGTGAATGAAACTCAACAAGTCCTTTTGCACAGACAGAATAGATGACGCTTGAATGGGAGGTTAAAAATGTGATAATCTTTTAAAGAATTCAGTCGTCCGCTCCGAGGTTAAGGTTAGGGTGAAGGTGAGGGTTAGGTTTACAAACGAACTTAAAGGTAGAAAGATTAAAATAGATGCAGGTTAAGCAGCTTGGCGTGAATCTGGGAATAATTGTTTTTCTTTACCATGTATTGTAGTAATCTAAAGTCTGAAACTAGATCCAACCCGATAGACACTCTAGCCTACTATAAATATATATATATATGTACATATATATATAGTATTTAAAAAAACTAACTACAGAGGCTTTAGGCGTAGAAGTGGTTCTGAGCAAAAATCCTTTTTCAGTGTTTTTCCTTTTCTGCACAGCCAAAGGTTGACTTTGACTCATATAGCCTACACGTTAAGACGTAGGCTATCTGTCATATTATGCCAATGGTCACATGGTTTTGGCCCTCAGGAATGGATAGAGATGGATCCCCACGTCAGCTTGTACGTCTAAGGATTTCTGCTCCACCAGTCTGCCTCAAAGTGACTGGAGCGCAGCGTCGCAGCAGAACAATGCGAGGATTATCATAGAAGTTTTCTAACAGGAGAATGGATTTTGATGAACGGATTTCTGGCTCCAGTATGTATTTACCGAGCTGCACTTACTACGTCTCCGGAGCCGACTTCTCGGGTCTCCCTCATTATTTAACCCAGGGCCAGTCCTCCTGCCCCATGACTTATTCCTACCAGTCCTCAGCCCTGCCACAGGTCCCATCCGTTAGAGATGTGGCTTTCAGAGACTATGGCATTGATACTTCAAGTAAATGGCACCACAGCAGGGGGAGCCTGTCACACTGCTACGCTGAGGATATCGTACACAGGGACAGCTGGGTTAGCCCGACCTCCCGGGGGGGAGAGATCCCGGTGAAAGGCAGCTCCAGCGTCAGCCACTCCAGCTCCGCCAACCCTACTCCCGGGTTCTGTGGTAGCGTTGGTAGAAACGGGGTCCTGCCGCAGGCGTTTGATCAGTTTTTCGACACTGCCTACGGGGGCTCGGAAGGCAACAGCACACCGACAGCACAAGCAACGACAGACACGGACAGACAAGCCAGAGTAAGCCCCGCTCCAGCGCATCCGGGATCAGACACGGCGGAGAGCTGCAGTCCCAAGTCGTCCTCCGGCAACAGCGAGGAGAAACAGAGCAGAAGCAGCAGTGAGTGAATCTGCTTTCATGCGAGGAGAAAAATCTAGCGCGTTGCTCTTAAATCCTTTTATATGCAGTTTTATAAGCACGTAAGGTTTATGGAGGGACTGCAGATTTACCCTATTACAAAACTAGCTGTTATAAACTACAAGATCACGTGCTTGGGATTGAAATTGGCCGTGAAGACTTTAGGGTTAAGCTTGTATTCAAGATTTTGATAAGGATTTTTACTTTTTATCCTACATGTGTGCGTTTGTATTACCTTGTGTAATTACCTTGTAAAACATTTATAAGCCAAAGGTTTTCCTATAAGTAGGCTACATTAGCTTTAAAACAGCGACATAACAAAACATAAACTTAAAAATATACGCTAGATTTCCCGTGTAGCTATTTATGATTACTTTGTGAGTCATGTTGATGTTATTAGTGTGATTTAGCATTTAAGTTGCTTTTGTGCGGGTTTAAATAAGCCATTGAGACATTTCAGTCTGACTTTGACACACATTGGTTCCAACTGCCTCCTCGGATAGATATACTAATTTATTGGCTACAAGGATTAAATCAGGAGCAGCTCTCCAGGACGGATTTTGCTTCACTGAATGTAAAACATCAGCTCTTTATATGCACTGAATTCAGCAGACAGTAAAAGCGCAACAGATAGGCTATTTGATACCCCCATGTTTGGTTTAGGCCCACGCCCTCACTCTTAAAAACTATGACAATCTGTACCCCCCCCCCCCCCCCTCCCCCAGAGTTTACAGAGTTTTCGTAGCTACATGAAATCTTTCATGCCCAACATTGCTTGCATATTCAGCGTTTTTTGTTTACAAATCTTGTTCATGCAGGCCTTCATTTGGGGACACTTGAACTCCAAAGTTAGCCAGACAACCACTGCTGCTGGAGTGCAAGAAATAGACTGCTGATTCCATGTTGTGGCGATATGTCTGTAATATCTGACAAGGTGAACTTTGGCTTTTCATTGTGTTCCAGGTGGCCAGAGGACGCGCAAGAAGAGATGTCCGTACTCCAAGTATCAGATCAGGGAACTGGAAAGGGAGTTCTTTTTCAGCGTTTACATCAACAAAGAGAAACGTCTGCAGCTCTCGCGGATGCTCAATCTGACAGATCGCCAAGTCAAAATTTGGTTTCAAAACAGGAGGATGAAAGAGAAGAAACTAAACAGAGACCGTTTACAATACTACACCACAAACCCCCTGCTATAAAAAATGAACAAAGACTGCTGCTAAGCACCCCCTCATCCAGATTACACATTCATGTTATTATCATCTGCAAAAGGACTTTTTTAATTAGCCAGAATCCAGAAATAATTTAGCTAATCATATACAATTTAATACAGTTTAATTAGACTATTATTATTATTATTATTATTATTATTATTATTATTATTATTATTATTATTATTATTATTATTATTATTATTATTATTATGTGTAATGCTTTACATAGAAGATCAAATGTAGCCTATCTGGATTCACTTTATATTATTTAATGATACACCCTCAGATTGATGTATTTCAAAAAAAGAAAAAGAAAAAATGTTTTTTCCTTTAAAATTAAATTTTATTTCCCAATTTTACGCACGAATGCATTGACTTCTTTTGTGTATGTACATATATCATAGAAAACACACTGGCCCTCATAAATTACGCACATTCAACTTGCCAGAAGCTTCTACATCAAGCCACTTGTCGTCTTTCCTTCTTTATCTTAAGCTTTCACCGTAATTGTGCAAAAACAGTTGCGGTTACTGGGAACTCTTTTATTTGTTCCGGAGCTAAAACAGACCTCATCGTGACTTTGTTGGTGGTGATCAGGTGGTCTTATATCCACGGAATTAGTTAAGTTATAATCTGATACAAATTCTTTCACCTTGTGTATTTAAGTGTAGCCTTTGTATTTAACGTCTTCATTTTACTCTCAGTGTAAACGGTTTGCACTGACCATAAAGCTGGATTATTTTTTAACTTCATCTACAGGGCAAACCGCTGATAAAAGGGCAAAATCTCCAAATAAAACCTAATCCCATGTTTTCTTTTAAATGGCTGCACGTGGGCCGTATCAGTTGCATTGATATAGATTTGGTGATATATAGTTTCCACGTATCTAGAAATAAGAAACTTTGGAACTTTTATTTGATACCCATTACAAAGAGCCTTTTCATTTACGGGAAGTGGGTGTGCGGAAAAGCTGATTTTTGACTTATCATGCCTATTAGCACTGACGGAAACATGATGATCACTTGTTTTGATGCATTTATAGATCCCACAAATGCCTGTTCTCAAACTGTGCGTGTCTGATTCTGTTGTTACTCCCCCAATGAAAGATGTTGGAACTAAAAAGCAGCCAGGTTTCATTTAGAGGTGCCATATAAATAAATAGACGGAGAAACCTTACATAACTATTACTACGAGTTATTACAATGACTAATGAACGATTCTTTATATATTATATCTGGGGTGTTTAATTCCTATGATTCTAATCATGTTAAAAACAAGTTATTCAAGTCTAAGGGACCAGAATTGAAAAGGGGTAAAACACTGGGTTCAAGTGGCTTTATATCGGCCACCAGCCCCCTTGAAAACAACTTGAATGGCCTGTCATAAGCTAATAAGGGTCCTGGTGCCTTCCTTACACCGTGCATCCTGTGGGGCTCCCAGGAATTCCGCTTTTGATTGCTGCACATCCTCCCAGTTGCTCCAGTAACTTGGCCATAAAAGGCGGATTCGTCTGGAGCATTTGGAGTAGTGCAATAAAGTGTCTGAGACCAAGGTTATTAACTGTGACTTAAGGGGGCTGAAAAGCAACGGCTGAGAGCATTGAAACGTGTGTTCACGGACCCTTCCGTCGTCATTTGTTGCTGCATCTTACCATGGTGGGAATGTTCACTTCGTGTTGTGTGGCAGTGTGGGCCTGCTGACCATATGTGCCCACTGGGTGGCGCTCCTCAGATCAATGTCATTGCCGTGAATTGTGATATAAAAGAAGTTTGACTCGACGATCACCTGCTTTAGAATAAGTTTTCACCTCAGGATTTCATTAAGGTAGGCACAGAAATATCATCATGTGCATTTTACTACAAGATATTTTTTTCTGTGTGCGTGATTTAAGAGAATATCTTCATAGATCAGCTCCATCTGAAAGGCACAAATCTGCAGGCGCCGTTATTCACGTATTGTTATGATTTAATGAAAGCATTACTGGGAAGCCAGCACAAGAAATGTTGCAACAGAGATGTTTGTTTCTTTGGTCATCGCATTCAGAACTCTTGGAGTTAGTTTACCACAAAAGTCTTCTTTGAATTTTTATAACATTGCAGATTTTTTTTTTATCTAGTAACATTCAGTTTAATTTAGGATAAATAAATGCATAAAAAACTAAATAAACAATGGAGAAAAAGGGGGACATTTTTAGGGTTGTCCAGTGCTGCTTTTTCACTTTGATAGCCTACAGTTTGTTGCATCGTGTTTGCACGTACGCCTTTGTGTGTGCATGACTGAGTCCGCACTGTCAAAGACAAAACTGAAACAACTGATACGAGTGATTTTTATTCAACACGAAATTTCCTCAAAAATTAAACGAATAATAAAAGAAAAACTTTTCATAAAATGTAATGTTTTATGTGAATCGTGATATAAAGCAATGATAATAAAAGAACAGCAGAAGCACAGCGCTGAAACATGACAGGGAATAATCCGTTGGGGGTTAATGGATTCATTCATCGCTGCTAGGCTGCTGCAGGTTTGACGCCATATAAAATGGCTGTTCATAAACTGTGGCTCTGATTTCTAGACGTTATGGCTCCACAGTTAAAAGGAGATAGACGTGACCGATGTTATATTTCAGGGTAAATCCCATCTTCGGAGCCTTTTTTTTCTTTTGGGCTGACCTAAATCTGTAGGCCTGGTTATAAACAACATCCTCAGTGGCAGTGTTTTCATAGGAAGCAGGCATGGGTAGCCTTATTCTGCTTTTCTTTTTCTTCCTGTTTTCTAAACTGCAGTTTTCCAAGAAAAGGTTTTATTTTTACTGGTTATCTGACGGCAAACAACCAATACTCACCTTTTGAAAACTTGCACTCTGGAAATACTACATTATAGCATAACTTCAAATGAAAACGACATTACCAGCTTGCATATTCAAATCCGTGCAAGTTGTCCAAAAAATCTGATAAAAATAAAAAACCAAAAAGGATACAGTTATTTGTGTACTCATCTGCTTATATATTAATTTATTCTATAGGTAGGCTATTTATTTAGGTATATTTTTCTTTGACAACATACGTATCCCTTCAATTTTCCATGCAAAACAACTATGTGGAAAACGATCGTTCAGTCCATAAATGAATACATAGCTACATACATAGGTAGAGCTGAGCTCTATTTAGGAAATGAGAAGTTAAATCTTCCGATTTTCTATATCAAAGAAAGAAAAGGAAAACTTAATGTGTTTGTTGGCGTTGGAGGGTTTTTGTGTGTATGTGTTTTGTCAACAGGTTGTGTACTAAGTTTGTAAGAAAATTAATAGAAATTCCCACTGGCTTTTTAAAGACACAAGATAAACAAATTCTAATGTAATCTTTTCCGTAAGATACAAATTCCCTTTCAGTCTTGCCAGGATTAATCGATCATTAAGTAGATGTTGCTCCAGGGCATTATTCAGTTGTGGCTACATCCACTGTGCCCACTTGTCCTCTTCATAAATGCTCAGCGCCTTGCCGTAAAAATTGACGCAGTCATGGCATTTGCTCCCACAATGACCACTCCACATAGGCTCCATGGCCCTGGCAAGAGTGATTTTTCTTTGGAATGTGTAGCGCAACAAGATGTAAAACAGTGTCTTCACCGTATCCATAAAACTATCATTTTAAAAGTTTTAAAATTGCTCTGAGGAGACTTGTGAATTTCAGTTTTAAATTAAAACTGAAATTCACAAGTGTCCTCAGAGCAACAGAAAAGACCGAGAGTTCCTTATCAAAGGGCAGCAGAGGAGATTTTTTATCTCTGATGCGTCTTGAGCTTCTTAGAGGCACCTCTGCAACCCTGCATTTTTACACTGTTGTAAAACTGGCTGTAAAGCAATGCATTGTACATAAATGAGAGGGACAGCTTTCAGCAACTGAGGTGTCAGACGGGGCTTCGTTGTCAGAGGCACCTCAGTGCTTTTAGGTGGTGGTCGATAGTTTTGAGGACATGCAACATTTTTGCGAAAAGTTTGCAAGACCACTTTCCTCTCAGAGTTTTGTCTTTACTTGGCCTAAAACAAAATATGTGAACAGTGGAGTTGGCTGCTCGGACTGGGAGGAGTCTGAAGTCGCCTGGTGTTTTAATTGGCTGCAGACTTCAGTGAGAAGCGTGAGTATCAGTAATTATTCAGCAATGTTTTGCACAAGAAATGTCAGCCAGAAAGGGCTTTCTTCATCCACCGTCAAATTACACCACAACGATGTCATGTTCCAACAATCAAGCTGGAAATTCATTTTTCGTGGACTCCCTAATCAACGTGAGAACCGACAGCGGTTCGTATTACCAAAGTAACAGCCTGTATTTGCCACCGGCGTCGGAATATTCATATGGACTCTCCGGTGGCTCTTGTTTCCCAGCGATCGGTAAGCGCAACGAGCCGACGACCCAAAGCGTGCTTCTCTCCTCTGCTCCTTATGTTCAGGGGATGGAAACGTGGCTGGAAACGTCGAGACCCTGCCGTGTCGAGCAGCCCAGCGGCCAGCATTTGGCTCAGTGTTCGTTCTCACCTAGTATAAAAGAGGAGAGCGCGTGTTGCCTTTATGAGTCTGACAAATGTCCTAAAGGAGCGACAGGAGATGAAATATCTTATTCGACTACATCATGCCCCGTTACCGGCAGCTCCGTGCCAGTCCCCGGCTACTTCCGTCTATCTCAGACATACACGACCTCAAGGCTTTATCACGATGTCCAACCAGACATGAATCACTTTACTCTGCAACGACCTGCCCGCTTGGATGGACAGCCCTCCCAGCCACCGGCTGCTTCTGCGGAACTGGAGCACAGGGAGAACCACGAGGAGGCGCCTGTCTCTGTGCCGTGCGCCTCGGCTAGGGAGGAGGACAGCCGACTCTCCTCGGAAAGGTCATCCTCTCCAGAACCAGCTGAGACATGCAGGGCGGAATGTACAGAAAAGCCCATAAAAGGTGAAGAGCTGACAGCGATTGCAGAATCATGATGCAGTTAACTTTATAGAAAGCCTTAGTTTTTTGTGTGTGTGTGGGGGGGAGGTATTCGTTTTTGTTTTTTTTTTATAGCCAAATGATTTGTTACCCCATCGAAATGCACGAGGAAGAGTGTTGTTTTAGTGAATCAGGCTAATATAATTCTATGTTTATTTAAGGTTAAGTAAAATTCCTCAAGTTTTAACCAATCAGAGCCAAGAATTAGAACAGTTGCACTTTTTAGAATGGAATCAGGCCTCCTCAATTGTGCTTAGTTTTAAAGTAATTTGAAAAGGCTCATGTTATTATTATTATTATTATCATTATTATTATTATTATTATTATTATTATTATTATTATTATTATTATTATTGTTATTATACTTGGGAAATGTAAGGTTAAAAAACTAAACGTGGTCTTCAACAGAAATGAGGCCCGCCAAGTGAGGCTAATTTGTCCTGTTTACAATTTCATTTGAGTTATCCCTCATCAAAGACGGCAGGCCTCGTTATAATTTTACAAGACTGCAAACATGGGTTTTAAATCAGAATGAATGTGCAGGTGGCCACTGGCTTCTGTGATCTCAGCTGCTAAACCGGGCAAATACCAGTTTCTCGTGTCACCCATATTTGTGCCTTAAGGGTTGAAGATCATATGGATCTAAAATAGGACATCGTTTCACGGTTATGCAGCAGATGTTAGTTCAAATATTAAAATGCAAGGATTTGGTTTGGACAAGTGTAGTCTATTTAGGAAACGCTTTGCGGTTTAATTTCTAACATACAAACATTTTTTATTGATGGTATTTGTTGGATTTGCTTTCATACTTTGGGTCAATTTGATTGTAGGAGATGGGAAAATGGAAAGCACGGCCAATTGGCTCACAGCTAAGAGCGGCAGAAAGAAGCGCTGTCCCTACACCAAGCACCAGACTTTGGAGCTGGAGAAGGAGTTTCTCTTCAACATGTACTTGACAAGGGAGCGTCGTCTGGAGATCAGCCGCAGCGTGCATCTGACTGACAGGCAAGTTAAAATCTGGTTCCAGAACAGGAGGATGAAACTGAAAAAAATGAGCCGGGAAAACAGGATCCGAGAGCTCTCCACCAGCTTCAGTTTCTCGTGAGATTGTCACCAAAGACTCCCTCCTCCACCAGGCAACGGCGCCTGTGCAGAGCCCCCACCCAGCTGTGAGAATGTTCATGGAAAACAGGACACTACTGCTAACTTATTGATTGTTGTTCAATTTTTTTCCAAACCTGATTTATTTAGTCGTCGACTTGTATTTATACATAGTTACATTTGTAACATTGATCCATATCAAATGTCCAGAATGTGACCACAATGTTTGAGAGCTCCAGGCTTGTACATATTGTATATTCATTCTGAAGGAACCATTGGAATTTGCATGCTGGATTCGCAATTGGAATACTTGTGTTTCAGTTATACTTAGGCCTTTATGTGACAGCTAAGGAGCCCCAAGAGGTGTGGTGAATATTTGCACATTTTGTTGGTCAGATAAATAAAACCATAACTATAACCGCAGACGTCTCCTTTTGCTCGCAGACTTGGAGCTGTGTGGTGTTTACATTCTGAAGCTGGCACAGGTACAAGTGCAAATGCCTCCGTGATCACACTTTGTGCGCAGTAAATATTGCAGTTGTTAGAGCTGATGTCCTCCGTAGTTTAGGTCTGTAATAGATGTGCAAGGGCTGCCAGTATGTTGTTGTTTCTTCTCCCTGTGAGCTCAAACTCATGTGTTACGCAGAAACATGAGAAGGGGAGTGATTTCTGTCATTATTTAATGCAGATATTTTAAGGTTTTGAAAACACTGGTCTTCAATGCTGAAAATGACAACTCTTTTCTAGAACAGCTAAATAAGTGTTGCATCTAAAATTAGATTGTAGTTTCCTACTAAAACCAGTTCTATCTGATGTTTTTTCTCTATAAACTTTATGCTGCAGATTAATTGTATTGATAAACTTTACTGTACATTTATTTGAAAAAAAAAAGGAAAAAACTTCAGAATGAGATCAGACTGCGTGGCTTAGTCTTATGTTTTGGGGATCTGTCTGTTATTTTTATATTTTCATAAAACACGAAACCGCCTTCATTACCTCAGTAAATAAAACTGATAAAAAAAAATCAAATCATGTTTGATTGTATTCATTGACTAATGCTTCAAAATAATTAATTTCAACAAGTTCTTAACATTTTTTATTCTGTTTCCTCCTTGGAATGAGGGAGGAAACTAATTTCATAGTTTTTTAACTATGAAATTAATATGACGCCACAATGAAGTTGATTATCTCAGTAAGAGGAGGAAAAGAATAATGGATGCTTGTCCATGAAAAGAGGAGAGGACAGACAAGGCCTCGGTTATGATCATTGCAGTCTGCCAGTTGCCTCAAAAACGCCGGATGCGTCTGCCTGCTCTAGAAAAAAGGACACAAAGGCTGAGCTTTATTGGTGATATTTAGCGTGGACAGCCAGGTTGTAACCTTAAGAAAAACAACCTAATTGCCCGTGATAAAAAGGACCGTTATATAGCTCCCAAATAACTTCACCCCGCTTCCCGCTTCAGATTGCCTTCAAAGTGGACCCATCCTTGCAGACAGAGCTTCGTCCCTTAGGTATTGCAAAATCCAATGATCATTTAATCACATTTCACTTCCTTTGATAAAACCAAAAACTGGCAGCCTATATCTTGAATGTTGTATATCAACCAGTGGAAACATATTTTTTCTTTTCAAAGTGAAAGCTTTATAGATGGGCCTCATTATCGCGCGCCTTTTATTCAGGTAATTACATAACTCCATTAATTTGTACACATTTTAGAAAGAAGATTGTTTGATAATTTCCCCTAATATACGCCTTGACATTAGTAATGTACTTGCTTCCATACACAAGAAAGCCTCAATTGCACTAAAATAAGATCTCTTAACAAAAATCAAGTAGTTTATTGCTTATAAAAGAAAATATTTGCCAATAAAGGCGCGAGAACTTGCTATTAAAATATGGTGGGGGAAAATGGTGGCCATTTAGCAGAGCAGTATAGGCTGATTTATTATTTATTGTTCTGTCCCACGGTCACGTGTTTGGGGCGCCCTATCCAGTCTTGGACAAGGTTCAATTTACTGGACGCACTCAGCGCCTTGGTGGTGCACAGAAGCAGCACCTTATACCATGCAATGAAACCGTTATTTTATTGTATTTTCATTGTATTTTTCCTCCAGCAACATTCCAGGATAGGCGCTGATTTCCCCCCTCTTGCTTTTTCTGTCCTTTTTACCCCCAGCAATGTCGACGCTGGGAAGTAGCTACTATGTTGATTCGCGCATTCCTCTTGAGCAGGAAGATATGGCACCGAGGTACTCATCAGCTGCAGGGGTGGAGCAGGCAGCGGTCGCCGAATATGGCGGACAGGAGTCTTGCCCTTTGCAGCCGAAATCTTCTATTTTTGGTGGATCTTGGAATACCATCTCGGCCCACACTCCAAACGCAGCCACTCCGACCTATATCCATCACCAATACACAAGCGGAGAATGCGATGGTATGTTTACGCGTTCCTGGGGTTTGGACCCGGTGTCTGCGTCCCTGTGTCTAACAGGATTACCGTCTACAGCCATGCATTATGAGGTAAAACCTGAACCTCTGATTGGCAATACTGAATGCACGACTTTAGAGACGCACACTCCTCTTTTGTCTGACATTGAAAACGGAACGTCCCTTGCTGAGATTCCCTGCGAAACCTCATCCACCTCTAAAGCCGCAGAAGAGAACCGGATAGCAGAGGGACAGACTGAGACAGATGCAAGTAAGCCGTGCAGATTTACCTTTTCTGTGTTTACTTTTTGGACCAATTTAGATAGAACAAATTACAATAAAATTCCATGAAAACGTCGATAAATATTGTAGTTGTCACAATCTTGTTTAGTGGAAGTGGGCTGACATATATTTCTATTTTTGCTTAAAATGCTCAAAATGGCTGTCCCCACCCCAATATGATTATTCTCTAGGATGAGTCACACACGATGTTTTATTTTAAATAAAATACATGTGTATGGGTACGCATTTTTATTTTAATCCTTAAATGGCAATTTCAGGATAAAACTTAATAAACATTTTTGTGGCAGATAATCATTTATTAAGAATATACGTGTTACTTACACCAGAATTTAGGCCATAGCTTTTTATTCCTCATTACTTCAATAAATATGGTTTAAAAAATGTCTTGGAATCATATTTTGAGACTATTAACTAACTGTCTCATGCTCTCATTTTCCAGACAATCCCTCATCCAACTGGCTTCATGCAAAGCCCACCAGAAAAAAGCGTTGCCCATACACGAAGCATCAAATTCTGGAACTGGAAAAGGAATTTCTGTATAACATGTACCTCCCGCGGGATCGTAGATATGAAGTAGCGAGACTGCTGAATTTGACCGAAAGACAGGTAAAAATCTGGTTTCAGAACCGCAGGATGAAGATGAAGAAAGAAAACAAAGACAGACGGAGAGACAGTTAACCTTTCGGATGGATGATGGTTTAGAGCCTGATGAAGGAGAGAAGGAGGGGGCGTAATATTCTCAACTTGTTACACGTGTTGTTGTAAATTGGTGTTGTTAAAACAATATTGGACTTTTTTTTTCTATTTCCAGGGTTTCATGTCTGTGAGAGAGCAGTGTCTCGTGATGAATTTAAATGTCTTGTATTTTGTGCAAACATAATTATTGTTTGTTATATGCATGAAATTTATCCTTGACTACCTGAATGTTCCACAGCTACCTATTTACATGGTTTAAATTATTGTTTTTGCGACCTTAAATATTAGTTTTTTAAACATGTTAAGATTTTATGCATTTGTGGAAACACTGCGCACACTTGAAATACCTCATCCTTCCTACATGAAAAAATAAAGAGTAGTTTGTACAGCACATAAGAAAGGTTATGTGGTATTGATTTGCTACTATTTTTTAAGTAAAATTACAATTGATTTTTTTTGTAAATTTAAGTTTTAGGCATGGTGGTTATACAAGATTAAACTAAGAAGCGTCTTTTACATGTGTTTCTGAAAATGGTGGTGCAAGTTGACGTTTTACTGCAATTACGTTACTTAAAATTAATGTGAAAACATCTTACAGAGGAAAAACACATACGCACATACAAACACATAAAACAGATTTTATTACATCGTAGGCTATTTGTGGCTATTGAGTTTTACAGTCGGCTGCTAATGTTGACAACCAAAACGAGCTACAGAAATTCCGCCAAGGATTTTTTCCTCCAATTCGTAGGCTATCTTTTATTTTTTTAGTTTGATTTTTTAAAAAGGCCTCTTTTAAGCTGTTGGCACAAAGTGGCTCTCCATGTACGTACACAACATAAAACAATAATAGCTATTATTTTAGGGGAGATAGGAAATGTCTTGGTGTGCTTGCTTGCTCAGCTAGTAAGTCGGGGGTAAAGGGGTGGACACGGTTATAACTACACGAATTCAGCCTCCATAGTCAACATAAACTTAAAAAAACGGGAAGGATTTTGCTGAAATGGAGACAGGAGCATCTCCTTTTTTTTTCTTTTTTTTTTTCTTTTTTCTAAAAAATTAATATAAGCTAATGTTACAGAGATATAAAACAGCTAGAACAAGTTAAAGCAAAAAGCAATTTATTATTTTTTTTTAACTTATTGTTTGATTCACAGCTTTACTTGCAGGTATTTGTGGGCCTTTTTAACCCTAAACCTTTGCCCCACAAACTAGACTAGCTGCCCTCTCCAGGAAAACCACAATCACAACCTAAACTGTTTATAAGGTGAAAAAAAAAAAAAAAAAGCAAGGCACGTGGAGCTCAGTGGCAGCAGTCAAACAGGATTTCTGCAAACGGCTCCAGCAAACGGTCAAATTTGCTGAAAGAGAGACAAGCCTATGGAGTGGGACACACACTCACACAGGAAGGTTTGGGGATACTGCGGCAGTGCAGATGGGTCTGTCTTCTAATTACTTTACAGCCGTCTACCAACAATTATACTGTCTCAAAGCAGAAACATCCGATTGCTGGTTTGACGCAGCAGGACAGCAATCTGCAGACTCAAACACGACGTATCTAACACTCTTAAAGGACTATAAGGATTAATCACTTAAGCTCAGCAAAACTACAAATTTGGAGAGAAATTAACGCCTACGTTAAACTAACTGAAGTTAAAAACTTAGATAAAAACACAAACCAGACATTTTTCTGGTTTAATTTCTGAGTCGTGCTCAGTCCTGCTGTTGCTGCGTCCAGACGGCCAGCAGGTGGAAGCAGCGGCTCATCTAAACATCATTCTGATTCGCTCTGGACAGACCACTCCCTCCTAAATGCAGGCCAAGTTATTGTCAATATATCAAAATGCAAAATCCTGCTTTGTGTTCTGTTAGGCGGTTTCGTTTATAATCAGTTTGTTGCTTTGATCTATCTGAAGATCTTTAAACTTAAATTTTGCCAGAGGTTTTTGCTTTTTACCTATATATTTTTGTCAGTCCTGTTTAAAAAGTAGAAAGGTTTATTAAATAACCTAACCCTCTGTTTTCGAAGAAAGATGTCATTTAAAGCTTTGTTGATATGATAAAACATGCACTATACAGATAATTTGTAATAGATGGCACGACTGATAATGGTCAGAAGCATATTTCTTCTTCTCTATGTAGTATCAGAATGCTGCTGCAAGCTAATAGACATTCAGCCCCCCCCCCCCCCCCCCCCCCCCCCCAAAGAGAAAAAACACAAACTTATCCTGCCTTCACTCACCCCCCGCCCCGACCCCTCTCCCGCTCACCCATTTCCCCCTTCTCTAACCCAAAAAGGTTGTTCACATGTGGTGCATGAATTCTCTTATTCCTTTGTGGGGTAAACTAAAAGGATATTTTGAAGACAGCTGACATCCTTGTGTGCCAAAAACATAAATAGTGCTGATACATCATCGGCATGGAAAACAGTGTTGCGCATATGTGGCATTCCTGTCTGATCCCCCTGAATGTTGCAGACTGGATATCTTCTACGCATACAGCCACATGAGGAGCCATGCAGCAGAAAAACAGAAAGTTGCTAGGAAGTTGTTTGCGGAGACCTTTTACGACCCCTATACATCACACCTTCTGACACCAGTGACAGAGGAGGCCACTCTGCGGGAGAAGTTCAGGGGAGTAAAGTCTGTTACACCCCTCACTTGAATCTCTTGTTTTAGACTAATCCCAAAAGTGGGTGTAAATTGTGTGGTTTGCTCTGTTTTATCAGTTGCTTAAACAATTAGCACATTTTGCCCAAAGGACCATTGTGGTGGCCACAATGGCAATAACTCAGACTGATGCAGGTTAACCAAGTTTTGAGCTTTATTGAAAACACAACATATTAATGTACGCTCCTTAACATATGTTTCATCATTATTATTCATTTAACCAACTTGAAAAATATTTGTGATTGTATTGGCAGTGACTTTTACATTTTACAAAAGTCGTATTAATGCATATTACTGCTTCAGACTTTTCCAGCTGGGTTGCAGTTCAGGGACGCTTAAATCTAAGAGAGGCCAGCCCGGTCAAATAAAATAGAGTAATAATAACTCCCCAAGTCCTGTGGCGTGCCAATACTACTTATTAATAAGGTTTTTTCCCATCTCATTGCACTTTGAATGGGCAACAAACTGCTCTATACATTTAACCTTATACCTTCACTATTGGTGTAAGTTTTTAGCAGCATAAGAAAATCTTGGAATGAATGTAAGTGGCACTCAAAGTGCATGAAATGGCGTGCTATTTTTACGCACGGCCATGACGACATGTTGAACAGACAGAACTGGCACAGAAGCCAGCTGTCCATTTTAAGTGGGTCATAGGTAGGATATCTTTCTTTTAGAACCGTGAGATATTGTTTGGGGATATTAATCAGCACTACATATATTTTATGCGTCGCCTAAATGTTATTTATTCTTCCATTCAAAAAATTAAAAAGACAAAAAAGAAAGAAAAAAATCTCCCTTCCATATCCGTAATGGTTTTATA
The DNA here is from genome assembly GCA_023101725.1 of Atherinomorus stipes. NCBI lineage: Eukaryota > Metazoa > Chordata > Actinopteri > Atheriniformes > Atherinidae > Atherinomorus > Atherinomorus stipes. The sequence goes on from JALJCO010011978.1 coordinate 436,087, forward strand.
AGTTTATCACAACATTTTCTTACAAAATGAGTTGATATGCAGGCCTAGAATACGCTGGACTGTTTGTAAAATCTTCCCATGAATCCCGGTGGCTCAATAAATAAGATCGTAATGTGAAAATGTGTCTTTGTTTTCAGGACACAGAAAAACACAAAGACACACGCGTGCAGGCTCGACACTGAATGTGTTTTCCAGAAGGATATAAGCGCCCCCCCCCCCCCCCCCCCCCCCCCCCCTCTCAATTTCCCTGCATGGGGAGAAAACGATACAATAATATGTGCTATCATACAGCTTTAATGACAAAAAATAAATAAATAAACACTTCAATTCTCTTGCTAGTTTCCAAATACCATATTAACTCGACTGCGCCAACAGCAGCCTACCTCTTATAGAATTTTACCTAATAATAAAAATACAGCAAAGTGTATTTAAGTAACGTCAAATGAGTTAGCTATTTCATGAACTTAACAAACGAAAATACATAGGATAATTCACTTTGTTTTGGTCTGGCGGTACATTTGTCATATTCACTAAAAACAAATGGCTCAAATATGAACTGCCCAAATCAGTTGGTCTGTGTCGTAGGTTTGTTGGACCGCTTGCCTCCCAGATGTCTCGATCTTGACGTCTCAGAACAGACGGGAAACGTGTCGATCCTGGTTCATCCACCGTCCGCTTGTCTGTATTCGTTCAGCATGCAGCAAAATCAGGTTTAATGTCGTCAAAAGCCTGAACAAGAAGAGAGTAAATAAACATATGCTGCAGGAAGATATTTCCAAGTCTCAGCCTGCTGTCAATGTGTTGTATCATACCGAATATGTTAGAAGTGCCTTTTATCCAAGAAGGCTCTTTGTTCCTCGTTTTTTTTTTATACCCGTGCAGATTCAAACCTGCTAGGGTGTATAACTAATACTAACCAACAACTTTGTGAAGATTTAGATGAAGAGATGGATTGAAAAAATATGTTCAAACAATTGTAAGGACAAATAACAATAAAAGTCTCTGGAAAAAAAATTAATTCGATTACTTTAATCATTTAATACGGATCTAAATGTAGCTCTTTACTATAGTTATTTTAATTCTCTATTTTGACCTATATTGTAGGGTGTAGGTTATAAACTGAGGTGGGGTACCCTTTTTGTTGTTGTTGTTGTTGTTTTTTACTAACCTGTCTCATATTCAGGATGCATTCTCACAACAGCTAATCAAAATGTGCATTTTTAGGCTAGTAGGCTAGTTGAAATATTAGTTGAATTATTTTTTATAAAAAAAGAAAAAAGAAAAGAATTATTTCTACGAGGTGAAACGGAGTGAAAGGTGCAGCAGTGAATGGGGTCTATGCTGAATGCCAACACCCACTCACCTCAGAAACAATTGATCCTATGCAAAAGCTGCTCCGTTCGTTTCTATAGCCTTGATAAGTCCATTCCTCTCCTCTGTCTTTTTCTCTCCCAGTAAGGTTCTTTTTGCAATCGAAGAAAAAGACTTTCGTCTTTATAAGTCGCTGGGAATTTCTTATCTATTTTGAAATTACTACGCAAAAAATGCAATGCGCAAATAGCTGTGCCTTTCATCCATTCTCTAACAGAGGTCCATGCATTTCTGGAATAAAAACAGAGCTCTGCACAGTGAGGTTGCCCTCTCCCTGCTACATGATCTAACAGAGTGTTAGAAGGTTTAAACGTGTTCTTAGGGGCAAGGAGCTGTCAGACCTTTTGGCTGGAAAGATTGATCACACGCAAGCTACCAGGCTCTTTGTTTAGCGCCTGAGCAATAAACAGCCATCAGATCCCCACCTTTCCCGAGCTTCACACTGCAGTGGCAAATCAGTTATACTCTCCGTTATGCTACCTATAACTCAAAATGCAGGCATGGTGTCGTGGGTCAACATTATTTCTATAGGCTAGGTGACTTGAAAAGATGTAAAGCATGGTGATTCAAACCGTAAAAAGGTAACAAATATTAATAACTCAGCTACCATTTCACATTCACTGTAAATTTCTTTTAATCCTCCCCCCACCTAGTTTCCTGAAATGACTCTATATAGATAACCTTAAAAGAAATATCATAGCTCCTCAGCTTATGAGTTCCGATGATGCTGAAATGTAAAATCGCATTGAAATCTGTGACATGAATCTCTCTGGGTCTGTCTCTGTATGCGGTGGTGGGGGAGGGGCGAACAAGTCGTTGGATGTGTCTGCATGGTGCAGCTCTCATTTCAGAGAGAATCTTCAAGAAACAAAAAATGAACTGACACACTGATACAGCCTACTCCTTGCGTCCTTGCATTATTGGACACCCAAGAACATTTCTTTTGGAATCAGTCTGCATGTACACGCAAAAAAAAAAAAAAAAAAAAAAAAAAAAAAAAAAGAAAGAAAAGGAAGGTCTTGGTTTTGGGTATGTGATTGAAGTTAAGTGGTCTGGAGGGGGTAGTCACTGGTGAACTAACTGCACCCCCTTTCCAAAAAGAGAAAAAGGGTGTAAATAAAGCAACCCCTGCTCTCGGAATGAGGCGTTACCTCTCCGACTTTCTCGATCAATCACAGGGGACAGTGGCTTCTTTTGATAAAAACCCCAAATTGTCATTGGGCAGATGAAATCATGTGACAAGCAGCACGGTCTAATTCCAACCATGTCCCCATGAAAGCAATACTTTATGTCATAGAGGTCTCCAAACGACTATAACCGGTAAAGTAGTTTATGAAAATAAACTGCTTATTAATTTTTGATCGCTCCTGCACCCTCTCTGAATCAGCGAGCTTTCAAGACAAGAAGGAGGAGATGAATTACGAATTTGGGCGAGAAAGCGGTTTTATCAACAGCCAGCCGTCGCTCGCTGAGTGCCTGACATCTTTCACTAACCCTGTCGGTGATGCATTTCAAAGTTCATCAATCAAGAGCTCAGCGCTTTCACAGTCGACACTGATTCCTCCTCCTTTTGAGCAAACCATTCCCGGCCTGAGCCCGAGCGTCCACCCACGCCACAGCCGCTCAAAGCAAGCTCTGAAAGGCTGCAGCCCGCTACAGCCAGTGTCTCTACCCCCGGAATACCCGTGGATGAAGGAGAAGAAAAGCATCAAGAGGACCCAGTCTGCTACTGCTGCTGCTTCAGCTGCTGCTCCAACGACGACTGATTCCTCACCCCATTACTTCTCCCCCCAAGGCAAGACATGATGATTAATAACCTCCACGTAAAAGCCTCCTTATTGTTTGAGGATTTCCCTCGACAAGGAGCTGCATCCTGGGCCTTGGACATCGTGGGCGTCCCTTAAAGCCACTATAGAATTTTTGATTTAAGCTTGCTTAATCTCATCAAGTATCGCACTGACTTGTGATTCAGTGTAAGAGTGTTAATGTTTGACAGTAATAGAGAGAGATAGATTATTCTTACAAGGGCCAGCAGCTGGCATGTTCATTAATCTTCACCCTCCGTCCTGTCCTGTCCACGCAGACCCATCATATTCAGCCTAGGGCCCATAAATCTTACCAGTCCTGGCGCTTGCTTGCCACAAGTTTCACCCCACGGAGCCTATCTTGCCCCTCATTCATCTGTGTTGCTGTTTTATTTTTGATCAATACCCTTTCTGTGATTAAAAATCAATATTTAGTTTATTTATTATTATTCTTTTCTTTTTCTTTTTTTTAGGTTCTCCAGAGATACCAGAGAGTGCTGTAGGCGGTGCAGGCGCATCCAGGAGGCTGAGGACTGCGTACACCAACACTCAACTTCTGGAACTGGAAAAGGAGTTTCATTTTAATAAATACCTGTGCAGACCCAGGCGAGTGGAAATAGCAGCGCTGTTGGATTTAACAGAGAAGCAGGTAAAAGTGTGGTTTCAAAACAGACGGATGAAACATAAAAGACAGACTCACTGCAAGGAGAACCGGGACAGTGAGGGGAAATACGCGTGCCTTGATGACGGGCCAGAGGACGAGTTTGAGCAGGCGGTGGACAGCAACCCAGCCACATCGCTCCTTCAGAGGGAGAGGTATTTCCACCAAAATACCTTGACTTCACAACAGTGTCAGAATGGACACAATGGGGACAGCCAAAGCCTAACTGTTGCTCCTTTGACCAGCAATGAGAAAAATCTGAAACATTTTCCAAACCCGACACCCACTGTTCCAATCTGCGTGCCAACAATAGGCCAGGACAATGATAGCTCCTCCGGCCTGGACGCCTCCTTGCAGGATTTCCAGGTTTTCTCCCCCTCGTCTTCTTTCTCACCGAGTTTGTCAGATTCAACACAGAGTCCTCTGCCGTTGCCATCCGAAACTTTCGACCTTTTCTCAGAAACGCTTACAACAATGGACCTGCAAAGCCTCAGCTACTGAATGACACGTTTGTTTTTATTCAGACTGTTATGGGTTAAGTTTTAGGGTAAACCAAAATTTAGGGCTCTGACAAACAAGGTAAGTTGCAGCGAAAAAACAAAACGACTACTTAGCCTATATGTGGATTTTATTCCGATAGGCGTCAAAGGTGACATTGCCCTGTTATTTTCTATATGGATTTCAACTGAGAACAATATTTTTCTTGAAATAAAACTTTACATTAATTGGAATCACGTTTGCTTTTGGTCTTATTTCGCTGTTAGAAAGCTTGGAGAGTTTATTTTAGATTCGTAATTCTAAATATTGCTTAATATAAACATTAGAACATTGACCACAAAACAGACTATGTTTAGAAAAAAATCTTTAGAATTAAAATAAGAAGAAAAGTTATTATATATAAACAGGATATTTATATATTTATTGATCAGGATGATTGAATATTGTTAAACACGAACACAATGTGTCATTTTACATAATTATTTCTCATTATTTTGGATATCCTTGATCCCCCACCCCTTCCAGTATTACCGTGGTTGTATTGTCCCTATCTGGACAAATAAAATGCATTCAACCTACAAAACAAAACAAAAAAAGAAAAGAAAAGAAATCTATAAGAATTGCCTGCTAGGAATCCCAGGCCAAAAGCTGTGACTTCTCTTGGTTTTCTCATTAAATTTTATTGCCTATAAAACTCACAGGACTGAGGGTGCTTGTTTATAGCCTGAGCCGAGATGTAATTCTATCTGTTTGAATTAAGAATCACGCCTTGCAGCGTTGTGGCTGTCAAAACTATTATGATTTAAGCTTTGCATGATTCAAAGAAGCAGATGCAAGACACGGTTTCCAAGCTGATGTATAGATTCACACGATTTTTTATTTTTAATTGACAGACTTATGCAGCTGTAGCCTACGAAACAAATTGGAGTGGGAAATATGTGGAACGCAGCCATAATTGCCCAGTTAGGTTGTGGTAAATTAGGCTTCTTTTTAAAAAAAACGTAGCTTAAAAAACACCAACAACAACAACAACAGTAACAAAATATCCTGAATAAAATGGAAATCTTTTCCTGCTTCTTAAATCATTGAAGGAATTCTTCCATCCGACCAGTTGATACTCGGCTTCCCACCCTCCGTAGCAGCTGTTTTTCTAGTGAAACATTATTTAACGTTCAGGAAAAAAAAATGTTAAGTAAATGAACAGCTATTAATCCAGCAGTTACTATTAACAACCACACTGACATAATATAGGCAAAAATGGTCTTCAGACTAATTTCTCAGCTCAGTATCTGCTCTCATCGTGCTGCTTGTGCTCAGGGCTTTCCATCTCGCGTGCAGCGCTGTGAATCTCCATACGTGGAAACAAAGGGCAACAACTTGTCAGTAATGCTCGAAATCAACAGTAACGGAATATCAGCACAACGCAAGAGCCTCAAAGCAATAATAAAGTTGTGAAGTGATGTGATGAACTGCTCTTCCTACTGAAAGTGGCTCTGAGTGATGCTAATTGTACATTAGTCTAATTGAAAACAAGGCATGAGCAGTATGGGCCTCATATAAAACATGAGCCGTTTTTGTCAGTGTAAATTGGGCCACACTGTCAGCATTATAATGTTTACAACATGAACTAATTGCAAATATCACACTGTGGCCTGTCCCAAACTCCTTTTTCCATTTGCCTCTGTAAATAATTATTACTTTAGTTGTTATTAATTAGAGTCCATTTTAAAAAACAATGTTTAGTTTTACTGTTTAAATAGCTTTGCTGGGTCTAAGCACCACATCATGATTAACAGTGTAATTGGATAATAAATTTATTAGCCTATGTGTGAGATGAAAGGGAGCCATCAAACAGTTTTTTGCAAAGTCAGGCAAAATGATGAAGCTTTATGAGAAACTGGATACAACTCAGTGGCGGGGATCCCTCTTTCTGTCGGTGCCCCCCCCCCCCCCCCCCACACACACACACACACACACACACACACACACACGCACACAGAGGTCAAAGGTCAAGCTGGTTCTCCACTCCTCTCAAAGTTGGGGGAACTGCTGCCAGGTCAGGAGGGGGTCAGGTTTTAATGACCACATGGCTCATAAAAATTGCATTAGCAACTAACCAGGAAGTGACATCAGAAAATGCTTGAAGTAACAACCGTGAAGGAGCAGAAAGTGATTGAAGGGCGGGAATAAATTTACAAGAATGTATGCTTTTCATTGAACCAGATATGCCTATGGAAATTTTAAAAAATGAGTTAAAATATGAACATTTACTGAGTAGCCTATAAATGCTTAAAAATTTTTTTTTTAAAAAAAATAACTGCTTCACCTCATCATTTGCAGGCTCTTATTAATTTTGTCCTCTCTGAAGTGAATAAAACATCTCCAGAGTCTGTGTGTCTGCAGCATGGACAAACAGACCTATTAAACACCTGAAGCTACAGTAAAATCTGAAACTCTTCACAAAAATGCTCTGAGCTTTCTGTCTCATTTCTTCACAACAAGCTATAAAGTTCAAAGGCTCATCGTTTTAACCTGGATTGGGTGATCCTGCCTGTCAAAAGATGACAAATGAATGACTGACATTTTCCCAAACAACATGACAAAAGGCTGTTTTATCTTAGATACACCAGGATCTAACTAACTCCCCCCTTGATGAAAGGGGGGAGTTTTTGTTTTCTTATGTCATCATTGTCGCAGTGTTTCATTTGATGGGATTCCTATTTGTGTTTGCCTAAAGACATGCCAATTAGGCTACTTTACCCAACAAACAAAGGCAGCAGAACTCCTTGAATTTAGCTGTTGCATAAAGAGTGATGGAGCTGGCACAAAAAACAGAAAGGAGTTGGAGCAACTAGGCTATCTGTTTAGATTTACAGCGCTGACATCTTCATAAACTCAAAGTGCTTCCATCGTTGTTAAAAATAAGACAGACCCCTATAATGTGTCAAGGAGTGAGCACACTTGAGTGGCAAAGAAATATAATCTCGAATCAATTAAAAAAATATGATCGAGGCTTTCAACGCGGATATTAGTTATTATTCGGTGAAGACCCGCAGCTCCATTAAAACATCAGCTCCCTGTCTACGGAGGCAATGAAAATGAATAAATAAATGAAAGAATAATAAACGTCAGTGGAGTCTGAGTGAAAGCTGTGCATGTTGGAGTCTTGCAGCAGAACTGTGTGTGGTCACTGATAAATAATTAGCAGACTGACTTCCGTGAGTGAGCCTGAGCTGCTTCCGTATCATGTGAAGTTTGCTTGGTCTTGGTCCATTGCTTCAGGCAATAACCTCAGCATTACAATGCGCGCGATTCCCGAAGAGTTGACGACGCTCCTTTCAGGTAACACTGATACACTGAAACCTGTTTTTATATTGTGCTGCTTTCCGCGTTCTTTTAAAGCTTCTGTTACAGCACTTCTTGAAAGATCGCTTTTAAAAAAGAGGAAGAGGCACACATTCATGGCTGAAGTTTTTGTCTGATAGTCCAGCAATACATGAACAGCTAAATGTTGTCCATAAATGTTGCTCCCTTCTGCTGCTAGATATCAAATAGAAATTTGACGTCAAGGCTAGGCTGCTGCATTCTTTGTGCTGTTGTGCTTTGAGATGACCACATCACTGTCAACATGTATGAATGTTTTACTGGTTATGTTGTTTAGATTTGGAGAATTTCCTCTGTGATGGATTAAAAGGGGAAACTTTAAGCAAGAAGGCAAAAGAGAGGAGAGAAACCTTCATAAAACGTATCAAAGAAGTTAAACAAAGGTAGCACTGCATGCACCTTTCTTAAAACATTTCCTGTTTTAAGTTGTATATGTTTCACTTAATCATGAAATAAGAATTGCTGCTGTATTTTAAAGCTGTTTGTACCCATGTATCGTCTCCCCAACAGTTTCCCACAAGATTTCAAGGACAAAAGTGAGTGTACCCTTTCTCTTTGTTGAATGATTCAGCACATCTAAAACTGCCACTCCATTGGCTCTTAACATGGGGGGTCAGGACTGCTTAAGTCATGACACAATAGGCCTAGATGTCAGGGGAACGCTATCAAACCACAACTTAAAGGATTAAATCATACTATGCAAAATAACATAGAAAAGGTATGTTTAAACTGATGAATTGCCTACTTCCTAGATACATGCAATATGTTGCAAAACAACCGTATTACAACGCAGCCTGTACCATTATTTCAAAGCTCATGTGTGTACTTAAATAGGTGGAGATGACTCAGATGATGAGGAGGAAGTTGACAGCAACAACGATGGAGGGTCGCTGCAGTCAGAGCGCATGGACAAGGATGATGATGCATGTGAAGGTATAGTCACAAGCACTTAGCAGACATCCAGAGTGGAATAGGTTCTGCTCACAAACTGTAGATTAACACAGGAGAGAAGTGGCATGAAAATACACAAATCCATGTCTGCCCTTTGGAGACAGTGACTTTGAGTAGCACAATGAGGGAGACATTCCAACTGTAACTTGGCAACATACTTAGGAAGCAATTTAGGGGTACAACTGCCACCCCCCCCCCCCCAACACTTCCCTCACCCCACCCCTTGGACAGCCAGAGCATATTTTATTGCTCTCAGCCAACAGTCTGAAGGCTAAAAGTTACTGCTATAGCTTCAGGTTGGAAATAAACATTTAACAACAGCTTAAATCCAGTGTGCACCATCATAGCTGTCTAAGCAAAATGCTATGTTTACTTTATTAAGTAGAGTATCAGGGAAATCCTTAGTGATTAGGTGACTGGAGTTTATGGGCTGTGAGCAGCTGCCAGTTTTATGGCTGCTCTTTCACACAAAGCAACTTTGACACAGCATTTGGACATTTGCATTGAAGTTGCACGCTGCAAGGAAAACCTCCTCCACTGAGAAGTAAAACATTCCTGAGTAAAGCCTCTGTGGCTTTTGCTGTTAATTTTTATCAAATAAACAAATACATGGCGGTAAAGCTTAACTTGAAACTCATCTGGGGTTACCTTTTTTTTTTTAAAAGTATCCTTTTCACCTTACTGTATCGATGAAGTTGGTTTTTACCTGAATTTATGCATTTGGGTTTTCTAAACTCTTTTTACAGGTACCCAACAGTCCCCACCTGTGCCAGCTCAGGACCTCACCTCTGTTTTTAAAGCCGGATATCTTGAGAAGCGTAGAAAGGGTTGGTGCTCAGCAAATAAAAATCCACATTTTGGAGAGAACATTTTGTTATAGCTTTCAATTTAGCTTCACATTTTCACATTAACAAATGATGGGAGCTTCACAGAGAAGTGTGCATGATACAAAATAACACTGTTCAGTGCTTTTTTTTTTCTCCATATATGAAAATGCTCTGTCTCAAGATCCAATGTAGTTGTTTTACATACACAGATCACAGCTTTTTCGGCACTGAGTGGCAGAAGAGATGGTGTGCTCTAAGCCATCATACCTTCTACTATTATGGCGGTGAGAAAGGTATATCACAATTTTTCCTCATTTTTTCACAGTATATACATCAGCTTGAAAAATTATCCATAGAAGGATTACTTCCTTTTTGTATTTGAATTATCAGTGATGTTTTTTTTTTTTTTTTATGTGACCAGACAAGCAGCAGAAGGGTGAGTTCAGTATCATTGGATACACTGTCAAAATGAACAACACCCTGCGGAAAGACTCAAAGAAAGACTGCTGCTTTGAAATTTCCGCTCCAGACAAACGAGTCTATCAGGTACGCTTTTATTTTTTTAGAACTTTATTTAACATTAATGAAACAAACAAGCAGACAAAAAAAAAAAAAAAAAAAAGAAACACAAAGCGCAGGGCCACTTCACATACACAAAGACTTGACATACTCTTAAATATACTTTTCTTTAACATTCAACTGTACAAGGACGAGGAAGAATAGAAGCACTATGCTTTTCTGTCTCATGTCTTTCAGTTGTTACTGCTCTGATTTATCTCACTAAACCAGGAGTGTCCAGCTTTGGTCCTAAATGGCTGTAATGCTGCAGGTTTTTAGATGTTTCCGTGCTCCAACACAGCTGATTCAAATGAACTGACTTTCCTCAGCAACTTTTTATCCCATTTACCCCGTTGACCCAATAATCTGTTTCAGGTGTTTTGCCATAGGAATAATCCAAAACCTGCAGGACAGCAGCCCTTGAGGACCAACTTTGGACACCCCTGTACTAAACCAAAATCTGTACTTCATATGTACCAAGTCTCCAAATGTGTTTGCATAGTTTATCTTTATTTTTCAAACTGGATCATTAATTTCACTCCACATGGGCACGACCCAGCCTGAATATTTTAACAAGTCTAAATGAGTGTCTTACATTCTTGCTCTTCCATGCAGAACGTTTTACTATGCATAAATACAGTATTATTTGTTTATGTTAATTAATACATGTCGAACTGAACACTTCACTGACTGCAGTTTTCATTTCTTTCCTCTTTCGCTGCAGTTTTGTGCGTCATCGGTGAAAGAGGCGGATGAATGGGTGAAACAGATAGACTTTGTTTTGAAAGGTATGGACTTTTCCAGTCATAAAAATGCTTTATTAGGTGCTGTTTTGTCTGAAGTACCAACTTTTATTACTTTTGTAAGAATTTGGTTGAGTTGGGGAACAAATTGGCGTTTCTATATATGTGGTTATGCATGAGATAGATTTATGTTCCTCTTTTTATAGACATGACAGGCATCATCCCAGAAGAAGAGGAGGATGAACCGGGGGTGTACGATGATGTTGAAACCGTAAATATCACAACTTTAACATCAGCTGAGCCGGGTGAAGAAATCTATGAAGTGCTCCCAGGTTTGCTCATATTCTTTATCAATCTCCATCAAATATTGGGCAAATCTCTTTTTTAATATGGTTTTAATTTTTCCTATTTCAAATGGTTTATTTGATGTCCATCAGGAAGTGTAAACCACACAAACTAATGTATCAGTATTATGTTTCTGCAGAGGAAGACATGCCCATTTCAGCAAAACCTCCTCCAAAAGTGGAGCCATCAATTAAACCTGTTCCTCCTCCTGCAGGTACATATATTTTGTAAATTAGACTATCATATATATATATATTTATTTATTTATTTATTTATTAAATGATTGATGCAGACAATAGAAGAGACTGACCAACAAATAATGATTCTGACTGGCAGGTTTATTTTTGCTCAATGTCACAGTTTAGAAGAAGTGACTTCTACAGAGGAAGTTCCTGAAACAACTGAAAGTTAAGCGAGCTGGAAATAACTACTCAATCTAACCAACTTCCTTTTTACAATAAATGGTGTGCTGTCACTCTTTGCTACAGAAATATCTATATGTCTCTCTGTACTGCGTACAGTATGATTAAGAAGCACAGATGGTCATCAGCAAAATAAAGATGATGTAGTTATTGAATTGTAATTGGCAGCAAGCAATACTGTAGTTTAGAACAAAGTTGAAGCATAATTGTCAACATATGTAATGCATTTTTTTGTCCAGTGAGGAAAAATTTGCCAGGATCATGCCAAAAAAATCTGCACAGAATAAGCATCCCATCAAGCCTGTAAATGGAGCAAAGCTAATGTTTTGCTTTGGTACATTTTACCATTAAATCCTGCTGCAGGCTCTGCACTGCCTCCTGTTGGGTCAACTCTGTACTAACAATAATGGAGCTGTACATTTGACCTGATAACTGTTGGAACAGAAAAAGCTGTTGTCACCTTCTTCCCCCTTTTCTCCATCCAGTTAATAAGAGCACAGACTACCAGAACTACTACCAGGGCTTGTGGGACTGTGTGGGGGACCTCCCAGACGAGCTGTCCTTCAAACGGGGTGATGCCATCTACATCCTGAGCAAAGTACGTGAAGAGACTCCTTAGTTCATAATGAACTTCTCCACTTTTGTTAAGTCTGGCAGCAAGCTTGATGCTAAATGAATCTTGAGAAAGCAGCAACTTTAAAGTGTTTTTAGTAGGAACAATGAGGTCTATTTTTGTGCTTGACTTGGTTCAACTGTCACCCCCCCCCCCCCCCTCCCTACAGACTGATTAACTGAAAGGAGCACTTATGCCATTTTTCCAACAAAATTTTTGAATATCAGTTCTTGCTCAACATGGCTTTTACACTGGGATTTGAGGAACTCTGCTTGCTGAAAATTAAATGTTTTCCTAATTAATTTTTTTAAAGATGTAAAAATGTATCTCTAATACAAATGTTTAAGATGAGTTTTGCAGTCAAAATGGTTGTGCTGGTCTTGGACCACCTAAAGAAGTGAGTTGTTTTGAGGCCCTCATAGGAACCGACTATTCAGATTCATTACTGGCAGCGTCTGGCTCGCCGCCTACGGTAGACGGCTGCTGGTCGAAGGCAGACTGGGCAGAATTCTTTCTGTGGTGCTCTGATGGGGATTAGTTGTGTCACAACGGAAACTGTTTTAGTGCTGTTGGCCAGAGCTGAACTGAGCTGGCATACAGCGCCATTCCATCACTTCCATCTGGACTGTTTCAGCACAGAGTTGCTGCTGCCATGCCAGGCGCTGAGTAGCCCCAAGCCCACACACCTCTCAGACATCTCTCTCACCTCGCCAAATAGGAATGTGTGTTCTCAGGAAACCCAGGCTTAGCATTCAGAGCAGGTGAGGACGTGTGGTGGACGCACAATTTCCGAGGCTTGTCAGCTCGGCAAGGGTGGGAGAACTGAGGGGCAGTTCAGTACCTGTATTATGTAACTAGACAGGAGCCTTTTTGTACTTAGCTGGTTCATGTGAGCCCTAGAGTGTATTTTGTTGTGATACATTTAACAAGTTGTTTTTGAACATTGGTTTGAAAATAAATAGAGGGATTTCATACTTTTGTAGATGTATGTCTAAACCTGCGATTTGTAATGAGAAAAAGTGTGAAATGTACTCTATCTCGACAGGCAATATTTCCTGTCTTGTTTGGTGTCTATAGAGCATGGAATCAACTGGGACACATTGCTGTCAACTGGCCAGGTCCCTTTTTAAAATTCAAGTCTGCCATCTAGTGGTACCAAAATGTAAAGAAGAATATTGCCATTGCTTCAGAACTTTGTGAAGTGTTTGCACCCGCAGCAATCCCTCACCTGCAGTAAACAGCAGTTAGCACATAGAAGACAAGTGAACTGCTGCTCAGATCAAGAACAACAGAAGATATTTTTTTCTGTCTATTCTATCTATTATTCATAGGTACAACAAGAAAACACAAGTTAGCTGGACAGTACTAAATTGGATAAAATAAGAAGACCATGCATGGGAAATAGTCTAAATCTATGAGTTGATGCCAGAAATAAATGAAGAAAGATTTTTGCTGAGTTTACAAAGATGATGTTGTATTTTGTCAGTCCTACAAATGGCAGAAAATTCACTAGAAAGCATTTAGTTTTCAAAATCTGGATGGGTGAATTCATTTTCTGCTGACTAATCAGCTGACCATTACTTCAGCACTAATGGAGAAGCACAAATGCACAAGGCAGACAAACCTATAAATGCTCATTGACCAAATGCCGGTTTATTGCTCCTTCTTGGTGAGTGGAAAAGGACCAAGAATCAAGTTGCCCTTTCACTCAGACTGGGAGTGCCATTAGCTGAAACCTTGGTGTTGGGGGTTGTGGCCTGCTGCGGGGGCAATGACCATAAAACCTGTCTGGACTGCCGCAGCCAGCTGCAGCTAAAGGCACAGCCGTCTCCTTCCCTCCTCCTCCATTCTCCTTTCTTCCTCTTCCATACATCCCTCCCCCTTTCTACAGCTCAGAAATAGGTGTGATGTTACAACCGCGAGACCCCCCAGTCAGGACATGAGTGCTGATCATAAGGCTTGAGTGAGGGGAGGGTGTGTTGTCCGAATATGCTGCACACCCTGTTGTTGCACACACACATTCTCACCCCCCACCCCACCCCCCTGCAAGCTAGAAACTATTGGATAGATATACAGTCTCAGAACTCGATATTACTACACTGTTTCCTGTGTCTTAACACATCTCTGAGACCAATGCAACAGGAGAATTTTATGAGCAACAAGTAATTGAATTGCAATTGCATGATTTAAGCCAGCTTAGGGTGTTTGTGTTAATGTGTTGTCACAGTGTGCAATGCCATCATCTGGCTATACATACCATACTGTATAAAGCATGTTCTCATGTTCTGTCCAGCAGTCACTCAAGCATAACATATTTGTCAGCTCGCAAACTACACAATGAAGCACTGCTGTTTTCAAAGGCTAGTGGCAGGAAGTCATAATGTTTAACTCACCCACACACACACACACTTGCACACATTTCTGGTTCAGCTTTATAATCCCATGTTCTTTTCATCATTCAAGACATGAATAAAATGGCTCAGATATTTTCTTTTATGTTTTGCCCTACACTTGTTTTGACTTTTTACTGTTTGTTTTTTGATTATCACACTGAGGTTGACCCATTAACAGTAAATCAAGCATCCCTTTATCTGAGACAGTTAGCAACAGCATAGTGTACCCCTATGCTGTTGTTCTAATCTACTTATAATTCTAATTAATCGACTTGTGGTTTTGCTGCATGGTCATCTACATCTATTACTTTGACTTGGGAGTAACTGGAGCACAGATGTGCACCCCTCTTGTTCCTGACTTCTGACTTAAAATGTTGCACAGGTTTGTCTTCTTTCTGTGTTGTTAGAACATGATCACCAGTGTTGATTCATGTCCTGGAAAGACTTTGATGTGAGGTCAGGCTGTCGTCCATGGAAGAGCAGGTCGTTTATTCTCTCCTTGACTGGGCTCTTTCCTCAAAGTATCCTCTCATATCAGCATGTTGACTGCATTTTGGAGCTGTTATTTGTCAAGCTGTGGCAGATTTATGTGTGATGTGTTCTGTGTACAATAAATGTTTTGGGGTTTTTTTTGTTTTTTTTTTTGGATGGGAGGGAAGAATGTGTGCAATCTTAAAATTGACAGCAGGTAGAGAAAATACAGACCTCAGGAAATGTAAAGCTGTTGATGAGACATGGCTACAGACAGATTGCTGAACAGGCCCAAGAGGTACTGACCAGGGAAGGTCACAGAAGTAGGGGCTCCTCCTCTAATCCCACCAAGATGAAAGAGGCAGAATGCAGAACGAAAAAGAAGGGGGAAAGACATTGACAAGGAGATGAGACATTATAACATATTTCCATTTCCATTTATTTATTTAATAGACAGAGCGCATATGAATGGACGTCAACAACGTAAATATGCCAGATTGTAGCACAGGTGCTAATTTACATCTGCAGTCCCTAGGCAGGTGAAAAAAAAGTACAACAGACAAAGAAAAGAAAGAAAAAAAGAAGATACACGTTTATATGTAAACATATAAATAAACGTACAGATGCAAAGGTCATTACTTACATATGATGGAGAAGGAGACAAAGTGCAACAGAAAATGAATAGCAGCTCAAAATGTGACCATATGAGAAAAATTAAACCATGAGAAAACATACAGACTTAGAGTGGTTCTAAAGAGAATAATGGGACATGATAAGAATAACAACAACAACAAAAAAAAAAATTGCAGGAAAGAGATCCAAAATGAGATGTAAAACAAGCCAAGACTCGTGTATAAAAAAAGTGCAAAAATTATTACAAAAGACTAAAATTGTACAAAAAACAACTAGAGAGATGCAATGTTATCCCAAAATGGTTAAAAAAAAAGGGGGGGGGGGGGTGGTATGCAAAGCATCTGTAGATCACAGATCATCTACATAGTTTGTTATTGTTTGGGTCTCTTTTTGTCATTGGAAGGGAACATTGGGGTGCTTTTCCCCCTATCCATGCAATATGTGGATGAAGACAGAAAACAGCAGACACTGTACATATCCTTCGTTTTGTCATTTCTTATTGATGCTGCCAATTATTGTTATGGTAAAGAAAGGAAGATCAGTCTGATTACTTTTTCGATGTGTCTTTTTCTTTTACCTCCAGGAGTACAGCAGTTTTGGCTGGTGGGTTGGAGAGAAGAATGGAGCTATAGGCATCGTTCCCAAAGACTACCTGATGGAACTGTATGCTCTGTAAATAAACCCAGTTTAACTCTCTTTGAAGTCATGCAATAAATCCACTGTGTGCTAATCAGATTTTCTGTTCTCCATTGTAAGAGACTGGTGATTAGATTAAAATGTTTTCATTTGGCTGATAATTTTGAGTGTTTTTTCTACCATTTTGAACATTTTTCTTTTGTATTTATTTCTTTGAGGTTATATATTTACACCAATTTCATAGACTGCTTTTGGCTAATTTGATGTTTTCAGATGGCTAAATGAGTATTAATAAAAAAAAAATTAAAACACCTTTTTGTGGATTTATTTGACTTGTTTAACCTTCTATTTAAACCACAAGGTGGCAATGTGGTCTCTTGAATAATTATACATGACCTCTGGAACAGAGGACACAAATCTTGGCATGATGTTTACAGACCCAATTAACAATGGCAGCTAACAGAAGAAGGACAGGTTAACAGCATAAATTAATTACAAAAATTAATGTGAAAGATGTCTATTAATGTAACTCCAGTCAGAAAGCTGAATGACATTATTTGTCCTCTTTCATGCTGTGCAGTAAAGTCACTACTGGTTTGCCACATTAAAGTTGGCAGTAAGTGCACAGCTTCCTGGTTAAAACATTTCATCGTATTCATTTTAAAAGCTAAGTTTATTCATTTGCTCAGCACTTCTGTCCTGAGGTTCAAAGGACCCCCCCCCCCCCCCCCCTTTTTTTATGGTACCTGAGAGACTTTTTCTGGGCAGAAGATCACAGCGTGGCAGATGGTAGGCTGTGTCGCATGCCTGAGTGAAATGGCTGAGGTGCACTAATAAGGCAGTCACCCACACAGATAGCAGGGGTGCTTATCGCCCTCTGAGGGGCTGTTTGACAGCAGGCGACATGGTGTTAGCTGAGCATGTTCCCCTGAGGTTACGTTCGTACTGTACATATCTTTTTACAGTCTCCTCACTAAAATGTCATAGTTGTGCAACATTTTTATACATCAGGGTAATGTGTTCGTTTTCACTTGGACATACAGACTACGTGGCCTTGTCAAGACTTTTCAAGGTTGGGAGGAAAATGGAAAGAAAAATGCATTCATTAGCCAATAACTCACAGTATCTATTTTTTTTTCCTCTTGCTCCTGTCCCTCTGCTTTGTTCCTGCTGAGTGATGAGCCATAGTCCTCTGTCCTCTGGGTGACATTCAAAGCGAACATAAATCCTGCTCTTTATGGTATAGTGCAGAGATAAAGCTTCCCTACTAATTGGAGATGTAATATATAACCATAATTACTTATTGAATGTACAACATTAGATATACAGAAGAAATGCTTTGTTTTAGGGCAGTACAGTGAAACTTCAACAATGGGAAATTAAACCACCAGGATGACAAATGGCATTAATGACGATTTCAACCCAATTCTTTTCATTATGAAACGAGCTGTGGATTTTAATGTATAAACACACATTTTTCTTCACTGCTGACATAGTGTCGCAATTCCTTCCAAGGAGCCCACCTTTTAATATTTGGCAATGGGTCAGGTTGTCAAAGGCAAGCAAGGCTAAATGCTACCTCTCATTTTTATGTGCCAATAAAGGATTTCCTTAATGGACGTCAACTTCACCCCCATCTCCTGTTAGATTTGGACAGCCATATCCTCAGAATATACAGGTGCTTTTATTGCAATTTAACATCAAGATATAATGTTTCGAAGATAAATGCCAGTGTGTCATTAATCTCCTGAGCACTAAATTACACTAATGATACCAGAATATCACTAATTAATACTTTTAACCATAAAGAGACACTTTATCCAGCCAAGTATATATAGATTGAGCTGCTGAGTAAAAAAAAATAAAACTGGCTTTGGTGAGAAAGATGATGGAAATATCATCAGGATGAAATCTGCTCCAGTAGTCATTTCATGCTGAAGGCTTACTGTGCAAATAAGGCAATGCTGACATAAGCTGCCAACTATAACATTTGTTATTCTTAATAGATTAGACATTAATTCTCCATGCCTCATAACTTCTGCATTAATAAATACTGCTTTTGTTTTATGCCATTGCATTCAAAGTTGAGAGGAGGGTTAAAAGCTCCATCTATACACTTTAGAGATGTAATCCTGATCAGGCTGTCAGCTGCTTCTTCTGCTCTTTAACCAGGTCACTCAGCAGTGGGTCACATCACAGCTTCATAGAGAGTTTCTGTCAGGAATACCTCAACCTTATTTATGTGGTGTCCCCAGGCATTTTGCAGGAAATGTATCTCCTCTCTGACAGGCCCTATGTCAGCATTCCATTAAAGCTCCTCTCCTGGTCTAAATCTTAAAATCCGAAATAGACGCTTTTTAAATGTAAGTCACCCTTAATTGAGGTCAGTTTCTGTTAGCATAACTCATGGCAGCAGGCAAATTAAAGTTTCCTCAGCTGGCTTATGATATTGCAAGAAGACATGATGTATTTAAAGTGAAGCCTAACAACAGCTATGACAGGCTGCTCTGAAAATTCATATGTCTGCTATTTGAGGTGCAGATTTGTATTTATTTTAGTGATTTTTCAATGTGTAATATTATGAGGTGAAGACCAAGGTTAGTAGCAGGCCAATAAATATGGGTCTAAATGGGTCATTTATTACCAGCACCACGCCTACTTTTCTTACATGTTTTCAGAGTCTGCTCTTCTCTCCCTCCAGCAGCCTTCTGGGAGGTGCCTGATGTCAAGACAGGACCTGTATGTGTCTGGAGCAGGAGACACAAGTTGCTCCAGGGTCTGAAAGTCACTTTTTCTGGCCTCAGAATGCAGGCTACCAGCTTACGCCCCTTCCCACACAGCTGATATTTTATACTAATGAAGCTGTTACTGCTGCAGAGGGACTCGTCATCTCTCTCACATACTGTACACATCAGTGTTACAAACAGGGCTCATGTTCCAGGGTGTGAGGTTGGCAGTCCAGGCTGTCAGGAAGGGTAGAGCTATGTGCTGACAAGTCACTCAAAATAAATCAAGCTTATCAAAGTGACAGGTGTTTGTCCCCCTGCTATAAACATCTCCCACACCTCACTCCTGCCCCATCTCTTTGCAGATTATTTATAAGGCTGCAGGCGCCGTAATCTGCCCCTGTTTACTCTCTTGCTGTGGCTCTAATATCAGGTCAGTGATCCGAGAGTTGATTTACAGTACTTGTTAGTGAGGTGAGTAATGGTCCTGGATGGACTGGGAGGATTGCTTGTAATCAACGGAGGTCAGAGATACATGTGAAGTTTTAACTGTAATTACAGCCCTCTGAAGGTTTCACACCCGCATGAACTGCTGCTGATCGTCTGCCAGTTCTGTGTGAAGTGATCACTCCAGTCTCCTCTTTCTTCTCATTAGCTGCCCTAAGTTCAATGTCCCTGGTTGCAGTGAGCCCACATTCATGGCAAAGTCCCATCTCAATGTCAACTCTGTAAATAGCTTCTTTTCATAAGATAGCCCTCTGACAGAGGAAGTTAAGGTATGAGGGTTGAGTTACAAGAGCTTGCAGAGCTATATGAGTCACTGGGTAGCAGATTGCTGCCATCACCCCAATTTAATGTCAGCTTTGGTATGTCCAACTGCAGGTCCTGCCAAGCTAACATGAGCTCATTTAGTGTCTAGGCTTCACATGGAGCTGCTCATCAGTACAAACCGACAAAACACCATTACTCTGTGGGATGCCGATTACTAGATTTTCTTGCTCTACAGTACAGTGAAGGGTAACGTTTGTGAACTTTTCTTATTAATTTCTGCATTGTATATTCTGTATGAATACCTGAAAGCTTTAGCAGGCTTGTGAACAAAGGCAAATTAAACTTTTTAGAAAGAAAAAAAGAAACCACTTGGCTATTCAATTGTTAAAAAAAGAATATATATACACATGAATATATATACACATGAATAAACATATATATATATATATATATATATATATATATATATATATATATATATATATATGTATATACATATACATATATATATATATATATATATATATATGAATGTATGTATGTATTCAGTATGTTCATGCTCAAAATTATTCATACCCTCACATTAAATAAGGAAAAAATTCAGCTGTCACTGACATAAGTTGAAGTTGAACAAAGTCATGATAAATAGAAAAATATGAAAATCATGACATTGATTTTGAATTATGGTGTGACAAAAAATATTGAAAAACAAATAAACAACAAAAAAAAACAAGTAAACAAGCATGATGGGGCTCTGAAGCTAAAATGTCATTGAGCAACACTTTGAGGCAATCACTGCAATCTGGTGTTTTCTATAACATTCAATAAGAGGTCTACACCTGTAGACTGGAATTTTGTTCCACAGGTCATGAGCAAGATGCTCTTATTGGTCTTGGACAGTTTTGTTTGTTTGTTTGTTTGGTTGGTTTTTTTAATTATTCTTTTTGACTACAATTCAAAAGCAATAGTTTGTTTCACTAAATTGTACTTTGGTAAGTTTTTACTTGTTATTAATTCCTAAGTTTCTTGTTATTAAAAACATTATTGTCTATTTAACATTTCTTTATATATATATATATATATATATATATATATATTGTATTTATTCATTCATTTCAGGCAGTACATCCACATATTCCATAGAACATAAAAGGATGACCACTTACAAGGCCAATCACAAAAAAAACTGTAATATATATATATATATACACACACACACCCAGCGGGGAAAAAAAGTATTGAACACGTCAACATTTTTCACAGAAAATATATTTCTAGTAGAGCTATTGACAACATTTTCACCAGATGTCAGCAACAACCCAAGTAATGCACACATACAAAGAAATCCTAACATTTATGTCCATAAATGAAGCCATGTCTAATATACTAAAATGACACAGGGAATAATTATTGAACACATGAAGAAATGGAGGTGCAAAAAGATGTAGAAAGCCAAGAAAACAGCTGGAGTCTGTCAGTATTTAGAAAGTAATCCTGTCCCATATCAGTGTAAAGTAATATCAGCTGGTTTAGCCCTGACTTTTGCCTTTAAAAAGTTTCTCATCACCAAGGTGTCAGACAAGAAGCATTACATGATGGGTGAAAGTAAAAAGTTGTGTAAAGACCTACGGAACTTTATTATTGCAAACACACTGAAGGCATTGGTTCCAGTACATTTCTAAACTTCTAAAAGTTCCAGTGAGCACCATTGGGACCATCATCCAGAAGTGGAAAGAACACGGCATCATCATAAACTGGCCACAGCCAGGTGCTCCTCACAATATTTCAGACAGAGGAGTCCGAACAATAATCAGAAAAGTTCTCCAACAGCCCAGGGACTCTTGTGGAGAACTTCAAAAAGAGCTGGAATCAGCAGGTACAGTTCTTTCAGAGAAAACAAGAAGTAATGCACTCAACTGCCATGGCCTTCATGCACACACACCATGCAAGACTCCATTTCTGAAGAAAAAACATGTTGATGCCTGTTTGAAATTTGCAACACAACATCTGGACAAACCCATGACATTCTGTAAAACATAGTCTGGTCAGATGAGACCAAAACTGAATTCTTAAGATGTCATAAGACACAGCATGTTTGGAGGAGAACTAGCACCACACTTGACTCCCAAAACACCATAGCAACAGTGAAATTTGAAGGTGGAACTTCACGGTGTGGGGCTGTTTTTCAGCATGTGGTACTGGCAGACTTCATGTCACTGAAGAAAGAATGAATGGAGAAAAGTAGAGAGATATTCTGGGTGCTGCCATCTGCCAGCTGCTGATGATGAAAAGAGGCTGGATCTTTCAGCAAGACAACCATCCCAAGCACACAGCCAAGAAACACTCAACTGGTTTAAGAAAAAGAAAATAAAGCTGCTAGAATGGCCCAGTTAATTGAATCCAATTGAAAATCTTTGGAAAGAACTGAAGATCCAAGTTGACAGAAGAGACCTCAGGAACCTTGAAGATTTGAAGGCAGTTGGTGTGGAAGAATGGGCCAAAATCACACCTGAGCAATGTGTTCCACTGGTTTCTCCATACAGGAGGTGTCTTGAGGCTGTAATCACCAACAAAGGCTTTCGCACTAAGTATTAAATAAATTTCAGTAAGCGTATTCAATACTTGTTCCTCATGTCATTTCACTATATTACACATAACTTAATTTATGGACATAAATGTTGGGATTTCTTTGTATGTGTGCATTATTTGGGTTGTTGCCAACATCTGGTAAAAATTTTGTGTTAATAGCTCTACTCAAACTATATAAATAAATTTTCTCAGAAAAATGTAGCTCATAAGAGTTTCATTTAGGAACTGATATCTAGCCATTTTCCATGCATTTCTTTATAAGTGATTTTGGTATTTAAGTTCTTACATCAGTAGCTATGGCATTGTACTGCCAAAAGTGCTTTTAGGCATTCTTTTCAGTCTCTTTTAGTCACATGATTCACACCACAGTAGGTACTTGATTGCATAACCATTATTTTTGATAACAAGGGCGGTCTCTTAGTTTTTTCCATGGCTGTATATATATATATATATATATATATATATATATATATATATATATATATATATATATAGAGAGAGAGAGAGAGATTATGCCTCTTGTGTATGTTTTATTTATGTCCAGAAATAATTGGATGTCCCGCCCCTTTTACAGCAAAGCAAGCTTAAAGCATGACATGACCAATGCAATATTTCACAAACTAAATATGGTTCCCTTCTCATTCTGTATGTTCAATAATACAGATTGATATATTTCGGTTAACCTCTGTTCAGAGCTTTGACAGAACTTCAGACTTCCTGATTCAGCAGGTCACGTAATCTTATGTGCATATTAATGAATTCAACATAGATCTATAAGCGTGCCATGAATAATTATCATGCAAATTTAAGATACTCATTACATTTGTATTACAAGAGTAGCAGGTGGGGTAATTTGAGTCATTTGTGCCTATATGCAGACACTGGGATGATAGACTGCGTCTGGAAAAGACAAGCTGAGTCGGTCAGTGGATCTACCGCACAGTAAGGAGGATTTAGGCTCATCATAAAAGATTTCTCCTTGCCTCTTATTTCATTTGGACATTTTTATGTTTTTTTTATTTTCTACCTCATTGCAGCCGTGAGCTGCCTGCTGATTTACACACACTGGCAGTGAAGCTCAGAGGCCTCTAGAGATGCTGCCCTCTACCCCTCCATTTTTCCCCCTTTGTTCCTCAGGCCTCTGTTGCCTTCTCAGTGCCACAGCTGGCAGCACCTTCATTCTGGGTCTGACCAAGGAGCTCCCCCTCTACTCATTCCTCATCTTTAACAAGACATAAGTCTGGAGGGACTTGATCTTATGACACACAGAGGGCAACGTTCCTCTATCCTGAGACACAAATTCATATAACGATGTGCAAATGTACATCATATCTGTATCTGAGCCTGTCCTATGCCATGTTTATCTAGTAATAAAACAGCCAGTGGCATAGACAGTGAGGTATCTCTGTGTTCACTCTACATTGAAAATTCCGACACTTATGAGTGCTTGTTACAGACACTGAGTGTAAAACATAAAAATAATTGTATTGATTCATGACCATTTATTGAAATATGAATATAACAATACACAGACATTGTAACCCTTTGCCTTAGCCTTCTCACACACTACATTTGGGTCTCACACACCAAAGGAAACATCTTTACACTCCATATTATTTCAGGAAATTATGATATCATTTTCCTTTTTCTCCCTCAGGCCCATGTGTTCAAGGCAAAAGAGCTGGTTTCATGCTGATCAGCTCTGATTGCAGGGGATAGAAAGCTGTTGCTCGCCTTGGTACAGTGATCACATCCATTCCCGGTAATTGCTACATCCACACACCAAAAGGCGACAGCATGTGGAGGGGAATAGCATGTATAGTTATGCATAACTGAGGACAGGTAAGGTTGCTGGGTTTGATGGATGGCTGATAGCTCTTATGTCAGCTCATTTACATCTGTGGTATTTGAGAGACAAAGAAAAATTTCTCTGCCTTGGGGAAAAATGTATTTATTTATTTCCATATTTTTCATTACCACATTTATCCAGGAAAAAGGTTTTAGGTTTTGAGCACACACAAAACTATGCAAGCACACACAGCTACAAGGTTGTGGAATGGGCCTAAATGGGCCTCAGCAAATCAATACCAAGTATTGGCATTAAGTATCAAGGAGTTTGTGACAGTAATTTTTCTTTTGTGAATGTATTTGTCTTCCTGTATAATAACCTGCGCATCAATATCACCAGCTAGTGTAGTGTTATTATCATATCACAGGTGTTGCTGCATAGTTCTGGCATCATTTCTTTAGTACTAATTCCTTACCTATTGCCATGAAAACCAAGTTTGTCTTATAGTGACTCATCTTAGTTCTGCAGACTTGCAGTCACAGAGATTTAATATCTCAAATGATGCTGAGCTGCTATTGCTACTAATGGATTCTGTATAATGTGGCACTTAAAATGCATGAGCAGCCACTGATTTATCTGTAATTTGCCTCTACTGGAGCGTATCTCCCTCAGTACCTCCATTTGATTTTCAGCTCTCCAAAGAAAATTCACATTGGGATTTTATGTTGTTACATGTTTGACAATTTGCTTTTATCAAACAATAGAATTGACTTTAGGGTTTTGTGACTTCACAAATAGATCCAGTGAGAGATCATTACTGCATGAGACATCACGTAAGATTCATTTTGAGTTGTTTAAGCAGACCAACATGCATATTTGGTCTGAGATAGTTATGATTCTCTTGAAGGGGTTTCTTTATCAGACTTTTTGTTTGTTGTTTCATATATTAAACAACAATTATGTCAGTTATTTTAAACAGAGCATTTGTGGACATAATGACATGCTAATTTCATCCACTCTGAGAAGTGAATAATTTCACTGAATAAATACATTTTCAGTCCTTATAGGAGTCATCCGATACCCAGCATGAAGCTGTTAGTACAGAGAAATGGCTCTAATGGGTTTGAGATTTTCAGTGTTGCCATGGCTGCATTGACAAGCTAGAGTACAGTAGCTCAAGGTTAACAGCCACCGGGCCAGTCACAGACCATTAAAGGAAGAGTCAATATTCTTGGACAGGTCAGGTTTAAACCAGCAATGTTTAAATGTTTCAATCCACCATGGCTACAAAGGTCTGTTAGAAAATCCTAACCTTTGTGAGAGGAACACAGGCATGTGTGAGACATTATTTATATCACACCCAAAGGTCTTTCAGAGTTTTTTCTTAACATTTTAGATTTATTTTCACACTGATCTGTCAATAAATGGTCACACTGACCATTTATTGATGGTTTTGTTGTTTGCTTCTTCTTTTTTTTTTTTTTTTGGCTTGTAAAAACTTTGGAAACTTAGTGATGTATTATTCAAGCACAAAAGGCACTTGACTCAAGGGATAAGCCAGTCTTGTGTCTACACAAACATAGCAGGGGACCAACTTTAAAGGAATAGTACACCCAAAGAATGATGTGCATTAATTTTCTACTCACCCTCATGCTGAGCAAGACTCTGGAACACTTTTTTTAATATCTCAAATGCAGCTCATGCAGTCATGTTTTCGTTTTCCCCCAACTTTCATATAATGGAGTTCACCATCCACAAAAACTTGTCAATATTCCTCCATACTGCTCGCCCAATGTCCAAGTGTCCTGAGTGGGTAGCGTCCATAATTTACTCCAAACAACATCATTTAGTATATTTCTATAGCTTAAAGGAGTCATCACCCGGAAATCCCACTTTTTCACGTTAAAACATGTGCATTGGAACAGGACCTCAGTTATAACGTGCCAGAAACTCCAGAAGTGAACGTAACTTCGTCTTTTATTGCGGGCTCTCTCTTCTCACCAGAATCGGCCACAAGCACGCGCTCTCCACAGTATGCGGTTTTGATTTCTTTCTCCGAATGACGTGAACTAGAGAGGCTGCTAGCTGCTAAGCTAGCCTCTTTAGCGCCACCTAAAAGCACCTGATTACCTGCCGCAGAGTCGTTATGATCAGCTGTTATGACGTGAACTAGAGAGGCTGCGAGCGAGCTGCTAAGCTAGCGTCTTTAGCACCACCTGAAGGCAGCTGATTACCTGCCACGGAGTAGACCAGCTTTGTCAGAAAGGACGCCGGCGACAAGGAGGAGGAGGGGGAGATTGCCATGCTGAGTTGCTTCGGCAGAAATTCAGCAGTTTTCGGTGCTTTAACAGGAGGGACAGCACTACCAGGGACCAGTGGATTATATTTATCAGTGAGGATGTGCAGTCGGTAAGTGTTGCTGCTTGTGTAACTTATTATCTTTTGTGCGAGAGACCAGTAAACGGTGGTTGACGAACAGACAAGCTGCTAATGTAGCTACAGAAGCTAACACTGTTTCTAACACTAAAACTTCACGTCACACATCCGCTCCTTATATTCATCAGAGTCCAGCCCTTTTACTCCGCGGATCCTCTCAATCAACCGCACAGTTACGTTTTTCTCTGTTGGGACATCATTTTCCTTCACCTGCTCTGTCCTGATAAAACTTTGTTTTGACTTTGACGTTTGCCTCGTGAACGCACTTACAGACAGGTCTAACTCTCGTACGTATTCTCGCGACAAACAATAGTTGGGGATAAAAAGAGGTTAAAATGAGCTCATTAAATTTTCATCCCACCCAACTAGAATTAAAAATTCATTTGAAGATAGTTTAAGGAGGATTGTGTATGTAAAACGGCAGGTTATGACACCTTTAAACAGTAGAACATCTGGCTGCCGCAAAGCACGTCCATGATAGTTCAGCGCCTACTCTGCCGATAATGCAAGCACAGAAGAAGAAGTTTGCTGTTAACATTTTTGCTAAGAGTGAACGAGCTGTGGACAAACCGGGACAAACACAAGAGCGGTTGGCGATTAATTTAAAACAAAGAAAGAAAGAAAAAGAGAAAGTGCGATCTCATCTGTCGTGGCTTCTGTAGTGTCGTGCCGATATCTGCCGATAATGCAAGCACAGAAGAAGAAGTTTGCTGTTAACATTTTTGCTAAGAGTGAACGAGCTGTGGACAAACCGGGACAAACACAAGAGCGGTTGGCGATTAATTTAAAACAAAGAAAGAAAGAAAAAGAGAAAGTGCGATCTCATCTGTCGTGGCTTCTGTAGTGTCGTGAACTCTCATGGACGTGCTTTGCGGCAGCTACGTGTTCTACTGTTTAAGCTATAAGAATCAAAGCGGCCTTAAAGAAATAGTACACCCACAGAATGATGTAACTTTATTTTCCACATACCCTCATGGTGAGCAAGACACAACGACCCCAAATGGTGGGCAGACCCAACCCGCCGGTTACAATATGATAAACAAAAGGTGGCGGAGGAAGAATATTCCAGCAGACATGACTGCAGTTTCCATGTGTTTACAGTCTCAACACGTTGTGGCTGAAGCTCCAGTAAACAGGATGGCTGCAGACAGAGAAATTTCACCGGCATCGGTGTGCAGGACAGCTAACACTTCTAACCTGTAAGTGCTTTTTCTACTTCAAATGTAATTCAGCATCTATAGGAAACTTAAAGGCCTCCTTCCACTGAAAACCCGTTTAACTTGCTCCTTCTGAAAGGGTTTCCCCTTGTTTACTTACACATGCTGACTTGCTAGCGTTGCATTCCCTCCAGTCGGCTGTGCTTTCTCATCAGAGAAACAATACGAAGAAAAGAGCGAATCGGGAACAGCCTTGCACTTCTACGTCAAATTGCAAATAGCGTATCCCACGTGGGGTTTCTATCTGTCCATTGGAAGGCAGGTAACCCTCCACTATACACCAGAAGTGAAGACAGCACGACTGTAGCTTCGGAGTTGAGAAGCTAATTAGCGAACTGTTTGTTAGCATGGCGGAACAAACTTGTTTGTCGGCTCTATTTCCTGTCTGTAACAAAATAAGAGCGGAGGGCGGAGCTTCCTTGATACACTAATGGGAGCCAGCCAATCAGATGGAAATTCATGAGAAGGACCCGGAAAAGCCTGCCGTTGGACCACAAGCCTCTCTTCTAGTATACAAATACAGCTGGATACAAAGCAACCAGAAGGTTTTTTTCAACAGAAACTATGCAGAATGCATAAATGGCGTAGTTTCAAGTAAATTCTGGACACTACCCACTCAGGACACTTGGATTACATGGGACGAGCAGTATGGAGGAATATTGACAATTTTTCGTGGACTTTGATGGACCTTTTTGGCTCGGACCCTGGCGAACTCCATTGGGGGGGAACGAGAAGTCGCCCTGAACTCCGGCTGCATTTGACATATTAAAAAAGTGGTCCAGTGTCTTGCTTACCATCAGGGTAAGTGGAAAATAAAGTTAAATCATTCTGAGGGTGAACTATTCCTTTAAAACCGTAATTTTTGGCCGACATAGCCTACACCTGTCTCTAAAGTTAAAGGAACTAGAGACAGGAATTAAAAAAAAACAAACAAACATGCATGTCCATTTTTTTTTTATACTAATGGGTGATGAAGCGCTAAATACCAAAAATAACGTTTCCACCCACGTTTCTCTCCGTTGCCTTGAACAGGCTGTGTGCTGCAAAATGCGCTGCAATTCAGTTCTACATCGCATCTGTGCAGATGCACGTTCACGAAACTACGGAAGGCGCGGCAGATGAGATCACGCGTTCTCTTTTTCTTTCTTTCTTTGTTTTAAATCAATATCCAACCCCTCTTGTGTTTGTCCCGGTTTGTCTGCAGCTCTGTTAGCTCTTAGCACAATGTAAACAGCGAATTTATTCTTCTACGCTTGTAGTATCGGCAGAGTAAGCTCTGAACGCCGAGGCTTCGTAGTGTCGTGAATGCGCATATGCGCGCTTCGAGGAAGTAAGATGTACTACTGTTTAAGCTCTAAAAATATTCTAAATGATGTTGTTTCGGGTAAATTCTTGATGCTACCCACTCAGGACACTTGGATTACATTGGAGGAGCAGTATGGAGGAATATTGACAAGTTTTTGTGGACTTTTATGTACCTTTTTGGCTCGGGCACAATCGGACACATTCCAGCTCCTTTCGGTGCCACACTGGCAGCGAGTTGCTAATCAGCAGGAAACGTATGCTGTTTAAATATGGGCAGTATGACACAAGACCCCAGAACCTCTTCTTGCTGCTACTGCCGTTTGTCTGCTTTCATCCCAGTAAAAGTTAATGCCATTTGCCCCATGATCACCACATCATCAGCTGGGTGCCTTTACAGCCAAGGTAACTCGTTTTTAAAGCATTGTGAATATGTAAGCAGTACATTTGTCAAAATGACTAACATGTTTCTGTCTTTGCAGCTGTAACTGCTGCTGCTGCTTCGTTTCTAATCTCTAACACACTTGTGTTATGTTACCAGTTTTTGTGGTTTTTAGGGTGCTAGGTTTTATTTAGTAATTTTAGTGGAGGTGTTTCTTCTTTCAGGTTTTAAGCTCCCATATATATATATACAGTATATATATATATATATATATATATATATATATATATTAGGATCTTTTATATTGATTTTAAACAGAGGTACTGAAGCTAATATTTTATCAGTAGCCTTGTGGATTTATTTACTTATTTATTCCAGTGTGTTTTCCCTGTTTATAGTTGATTTTGTTTGGTCTTCTTTTTATGCCTGCATGGTTTAGTCTTTTATGCTGCCTTTGAAATACCAGCTGTACCTCCTGTATACTTGTTTTAGATATTACCGCCTCCTTTTCTTTTATCGTTTTAGTTATTTTCATTTATATAAAGCCTAGTAACCCTCCTAGTTTTACTATGCCACCTTTCTTGGAATAAAATAAAAGCAAAAATTTATTTCTTTGCTTTCCTTTTGGATAAACATCTCACGTCTCTGTCTAAATTTGTGAAACTTACCAGTGTGGGTTTAAAAACTAATAACCCTGAGTGTTCTCTGGATAAAAACATTCAGAGTGGCAGTGTTGAATGCTTTTTATCATAGAGTTTAATCCTAGCCAAGACATTATATGGTTGCAATATCAGTGATGCGGTTACTGTATGGAGAGACATCTGCTCCTCAGTTCACAGGATTTCTCCAGTCATGAAATAGCTTCTCTGGCTGCTTCCAAAATGCATCCTTCCCTCCATCCTCATCTCGATGAATGGGGACCATTCAAAACTTGGCTAGAACCATAAAAGATAACAGTTAGCTGCGGGCTAGCTGTTAGCCTCGGATACCACAGGGATCGCTCCTGACTCTGTGTTAAATTGGTGCAGACTAAGCCACTCCTTAATAGTTGTGGGTCTGCTTGGTGCTGTTCTGGGTCCGCTCCTTACAGTTCACTCTGAGTCCACTCAGTGTGGGTCTTGCAGGCTGGAGCTGATCCAAGTGGACTGGGGGCTATAGGACTTGGAGCTGTAAGAAGCTGACTTACAGTTCTAAGTCCAGTTCTAACCTGTAAGGTCTGATGCCTCCATAATTCTCAGCATCATCACACTCTTCTGAATTGGCTAAGGATCCCACCACACAAACCGGTTCCAAGCTAGCTGTTCTGGAGCCATGTTTCATGTTTTCCACAGCTTCTGTTCTGCATGTAGAACAATTAGCCAACTAAAACTGCTTCCACCAATGACGTCATGTCATGAGGAGGATAATTGCTAGCTGCTCTTCGCTGCTCGGATATCGGATATGTACGTACATACAAATCTGACTGACTTCTAACTCCACAAAACTACTTATTTTGTCTTGTTGTATTGTTGTATTGCAAAATTATATGAAGTCAAGGTCATGTCATCAGCACTTTAAAATGTATCTTTAGGAATTTGGTTGCAACAAGTCTGTTGAAAAACCAGAAAATTTTCCCACATTTTGTTAGTTGTATACAAAACATAACAGCTAGCACAGTTTAACAGACATAGATACTATTTTCATACAAACAAGGTGATTTTCGAAGAAAAAAAAGCCAAAAACTTGGAATATTACAGCATGGTGCAGTGTGTTTTCTTAAAACATTAAAAAACTGGGCAAGTGGAGTACAAAAAAGGGAAAAGTGTTGGGCCTAAAAACTACTTTGACCCTCATTGAATGGGCGCTATGCACAACTCCACTACTTCCTGAACTTAATGTAGCTCCTTTCTTTCCTGTCTGTACTGGATAAACTGATTAATCCAGTTGTGTCTGGCCATTGTTGTCATGATTACTGAGGTCAAGCACACCTAGATTGATCAGTTTGTCCGGTAATGAAAGACAGGAAACAAAGTAGCTTCCTTAAGTTTAGGAAGCTTTCAAGTTGTACATTGAGCCCATTGACCAGATTTGACATGCAAGACACTGGAGTTTTTTGTTTTTTCTGACTGACTCTTTATGGTGATGCGTTGGTTAGCAATTTAAGTATGCATCCATGGATTTCTTCCAGTTTTTAAAACATTCATATTAAGTTAATTTGTGATGCTTAATTTACAGAGTGTGAGTGTGCATGGTTATTTGTCTCTGCGTTGACCCTGTGATAGCCAGTTGGCAACCTTGAATAGGATAAAGTAAGTAATTCTTTTCAGCTTCTCCCTGTGCCTTGAAAGTATGTATTTTTCAGAAATTGCTGTTTTGGCACTTTTCATGGCTTTAGCAATATACTGTAGGTCTGACTAACTATATAGGTAAGGTGGGAAACCACTATTCTAAAATCATATTCTCGTTTGTTATTTTCATTATGGTGAAGAAGTTGCTTTGCTTTGCAGAGAAACCCTTGACACAGAAAAGCCATATTAGATCATCTTACTTTAGTGTCAAAAGGAGTTTGACACTCATCTGTTTTTGCACTCATCTGTAAACATTGGGACTAAAAACATTATATGTCATCTAAATTGCTCCTATGACATGACCTTATTCTTAAGTTTTCACAGAATTATTTTATTTTTCAGGATGCAAGCTGCTCAATAGCCAAGATGAAAATGAGTGGCTGATAGAGAAAATGATCATCCTGACCGAGAAATAGATATTGTATGGCATGTGCATACATTTGTGTAAGATGTGGATATTTAAACACCCAGGTGTAATTTTAACCCCCAAATTAAGCAAACCTTACCCTGCAGCACTATATTTGAAAGTGCACAATACTCTGCTCTACACTTCAAGATCTAATGAAGGTGATGTGTGCATACTCAGCATGCAAATGCAGACAAGCACACATCAACACCCTGACCTCTTTTGGAAAGATGCACCACCTTCACTTTGAGTGTGCTTTCATCCAAACTGTCTAGACCCATTCAGAGGGAGCAGAGTGGGTCTAAGGTGATGTCAGCTCTCTGTTCTTTGTAGAAAAAGCCCATTGTCTGTTCCTGTTCTGAATTTATAATGAACCACTCAGTGGTTGCAGAGAGAAACAGATAATCCAATTAGCTGCACAGATATGCCAGTTTGCCTTCACTCAGTTTAGTGGTCATTACCTCTGTGTAAGTATGGTGAAGTTCACAATGGGAGCACACATATGTGATCAACACTCACAAACACACACATGTATTGACACAATGAGATAAATGTCTGCAATGAACAAGCTCATACAAACAAAAAGCGAGGGAGACAGATAAAAAGAGTGGCTTGCCACTGCAACTGGCAGTTTGCTCAGCAGAGAATAATGTAGCCTGTCTACCTGGTGGCCCTCTCAGACAGGAACGAGTCCACTGGGGTCCCACTGGACCTCCTACCAGCAACATCTGACAGGGAAGGTGTATGAAAACTCTGCAGAGATCCTATTACACGTCATACTGCTAAGCACTGCAGTGGCCACCAGATGACAAGCTTCCCTCACCCAACGCTTTATTAGGAGTGGGACCCACAGAAAGACACAATGAGCTGTCATTGTTTGAGCTATTACACTGTTTTCTTGCACATATTGGGCCTGGCTCACAGTATGAATGCACAAAATTGATGATGTTTCTGTAAAGTTTGTTTGTGAAGCAAATATAGACAGTTACAGCAAGTTTTCACAAGATAAGAAAATATACAAACTGTAACAACACTGCCATCTTCTGGCCGTTTTTGCTACAACCTTATTGCTAAATGGACAATACTGATTACAGAAAAGCTACATAAAATGGACACAAACAAATGTGTTTATTTTTAATAAACAATAACATCCATAAAACAACTAGAAAATAAAAGCAACTATATACTGTGCCCAAAAAGTAAAGTATGACAGAGTAAAAAGTAGCTTTTTCTGACACATAAAAAAGGCTCCAGCCTTCTTGTAAGAAGGTGATGTTTTCAAGTAGAATCAGATGAGCGGCTGAGCATCTCCTCCTGGCTGGTCCCTGAGAGATCAAGTGAAGCTGTTCTTTTAGCTTTACTTATTGCCAAACCTTTATTCTTGTGCTCTGGATTTCTAAACTCTGAGCTGGAACAACACATGCAACAACAGAGAATTATGAGATTAGTGAATTAGGCAGAAGGATATCTCCTGATCTCATAATCCATTATATTACAGAATTTAAACATCACATATGGGTTTAAGAAAAAGCTGATCTCTTATGGTGTGGATTTCCCCAAAAGGACTGGGTAAAGTACAGTATTACAGTACCTATCTGAGTCAGAGTCACATGACATGTTGACATCCCTTTGTAGGTCTTCGTTTGAGTGGAATCTCCTCAGACCACTGCGCTGGACAGCCTGGACCACAGAGTAGGTGGTCCTTCCAGCAACACAGGCCTCTATACTTGACACACTGAGTTGTGACTGCAGGAAAAGGTGCAGGCAGCTGTCAGACAGCAACAGAGGACTCTGGAGGATTCTGTAAAGTTGGGACAATAAACATATAAAGCTTGAAGAAAGCGGTTTTATCATATTGCTGCTAGATGTGAAAGCAGAAGTCATATGGTGTAAGAGGTGGGAACCAGTGCATACAAGCCGAGTAATGTTTGTGATGTGGTATGTCAAAGTTCATAACTGTATTGATTGCTGAGGTCTGTCTTACTGTTCTAAAAATTTCTGGAGTCCTTTCATCCGCTCAGTAATCTGCTGTGCGTTGTTTAGACTAAAGAAGGGGTTTTTGGGGGGCAGCTCTGGGAGCTGTACCCTGCAAAATACAGAGCAAAAACACAAAGCTGACAAGAACCATTTAGCAAATTGCATTTAACATAAAATCTTAGACCATTTTCTTGGCATTTATCATTTCATACCCCAGGGTAAACACTTACATTAGCATTGAATTTGCCTGCAGTTTCTGTCTGAGCCATACAAACTCACTGTACCTCCTCCTCACACTTGACATCTTCTTGGTGAAACAGACACTGTCAGTCTAAAACAAGATGCACTACTGTGACACAGATATTACAACGAAATGCAGAAATTACACAAAATGTTCTTAATCTATTGTTATACTTACATGTAGACAAATTTCATAGTCTATGTAGGCATGCCAGAAGTCATTTTTTTGTATCCGTGGGTCACGCACCCAGACACTGATGACCTGCTGCATGGAGAAGGCAGGACAGACACTGAACTAAATCCACTGTTGTGAAAAAAGGGAAGTTTTTATTGGCAGATATGAGGAAGTGCAATGACAAACACTATCCACAAAAAAACAAAACAGGGATTGGAAAATCACAGAAAATCCTTTCCTGTTCAGAATGAAAAGATGGATTGTTTTTAAGGCCATGTCACAATGTAAAGGGAATGAATAAGAAAAAATAGCTTCAAGCCTACCTGAGTTTTTTCAGTTTTGCCTTTCATAATCCAAAATGCCTGAGGGCTGTATCCCAGTAACCTAATATTAGACAGAAAATGTGTTCAACACTGAGGTTGTGCCTTTCCAATTTTACCATCAAAGTGCAAAGTTTAAAAAAATAAAGTCACAAGACTGCCATAAGCTCCTCCTCATAACTGTCAAATAAACCTACATAACACCATGTTTACTGCTGGCAATCTAAAAATTACTCCAAACTTCTGACGCTTATATTGGGATTGATCAGTGTAAGCATTTATGTAATCAAAATGAATAAAAAAAAATGTCACAAAAGTTTTTCTTTATTCAGACTTCACAGATCCATGGTCAATAGTTACAGCAGTTCAGTAGCAGGTGTGTTTTAAGAGGTTAAAAGAGGTTTAAGGTTCAGCTGAGTGTCCCATAACAGTCATGGGAGATATGTAGTCAGGACAGTGCTATCAGGATAGGAGTATCAAATACATGAAGCTGCGTAACTTCAATGCCCTGTGTAAATGGAAAGTTTCATAACTAAAGTGCTACATTTAACAATAGTTTTCCGGGTTGTAGGCTCTTTTCAATATTTGTAAATCTCAATAGATTTACTTAAGAAACAAGATGTTCAGTAATTCTACCAGGACTTTGCTTTGGGTAAAAACACCAAATAACTGAACTCATTTTTAGAAGTTAATGAAATAAAAAGGAGAAATAAACATGGGAAATTTCTGGAGGGAAACTTTTTTTTTCTTTTAACATTTAACATCAACCAGAGTCAAACAGAGATAGAGTTTAAGAAAAAAAAAGTTGCAATAACTACCACCCACAATAAAGGTTTAAAACAGCAGGTCAACAATTTTCAGAAGTTTCAGGGACACAGCACGAACGCTGTGCTAAAAATGCAGAAAATAAAGCACACGCTAACTAAACAAACCTCCCAGTGTCAGATACTTGTTGCTAAACAGGATTAAAAAACTAAATATCTTGAAACCAAAACATATCCACAGTGATTGAGTCTGCTACATGACAAGAAAAAGTTGCAACAGGTAAGTCTGACCTCAGTTCGGCTGCCCTGCACCAAAGTTAGTTTAAATCTCCATCTCTGTGTCCTTGACAACAAAGTGACCTATAATGAGCATCACGGGGCTGAGAGCACTTCGAGTCCATCCCTGCTGAGGACCTGGCACCTGCCAGAATCTGAAACTACCTGCAGCGGGATGTGATTTCACACAGTGTGCCTCTAATGTCAGCTGATGGAGGACACTTGATGGAGGTTAAACTAAGCTTCAGGTAAGAATGCAGCTGTTTATCAGTTCTCCTCTGCAAACAGCCCACACAACACTTTTTTTTTTTTTATTGCTCCTCATCTCCACAGTGCCAGGTCAGCTTCTGCTCGTAGAAGTCGATGACGACCTGGGGACATCTGGCGCTCGCTTCTCGGGCTGGCAGCAGGGCAACGTCATCAGAGTTTTTCCTGCAGCAAAAAGACACAAGAGAAAGAAAACACTGATATGGCTTCCCACTTTTCAACCAGTGTTACACATTCAAGCTATCAAAACAGCAGTATGTTATTATATAAGAGAGAAAGCCAACAGAGCTGAAGTGAATTTGTATTATTAAGCAATCACTATCTGATTACTGATGCTAAAAACATCAATCACATGCACACAAAACATTTTATTATATATTCATTGATGTATTGAAAGAAGTGCAAATTAATAGTCGCACCTGTTAAGCATTACTCATCCATAAAATAGTGGGACACCCAGAAAAATATCAAACTAAACTCTATAAGATTAGATATGAATATTTCCCATAATGTAATTATTTTCAGCTTTCAGAAGACAACAGCCATGCATGAAAACATCAAGTAGAGAGAAAAACACTTTACTGTTTATTGAAGGTACCTGAGGGCTTACTACTGCATAAATGAGCCTCTCAGAGTAACATTGTATTTGACTACAGTCAAAAGCTTTACGTTTTCATAGTGAACATGATTGGAAGACAATAAGATTTACCAAAGTCCACACATCCTCTCTGAAAGGAGCTCTGGATTTCATTCACAGTGACCTTTGGCTTCTTGATGATCTCTGAACCAAGCTTCATAGCTATCGGAGACAGACCTATTTTCTTTCAAAAATCACATTTGCTTTACAGAGAATCACTTTTGTAATTGAAACTATATAAGAGGCCCATTAAAGGACAGTAGATCAAGTTAGTTCAAGTTGAGGCCCACACATACCAAACTGAGTTCATTTGACACAAAGAGCGAACACAAGAGATTACAAATAACCTGAAGCATAACACCAGAGAAGTACCAAGTTTGACGATGACAAAGCTTTCCCAAAGACAGGGGTGCCTGCACAGACCTGAAAGTGGCTGAAACTGAATGTTTTTGGTCTAGAAAAAAAAGGGAAGTTTCCAAAGAAAATTCATTTCATGTTAGTGGTTTTAATTTTGAAGAGGATTTGAGACCATCATTTCTGGCAAATGTACCATGCACATGTTCTAATACTTAGGTAAAGTACAGTATATCAGACATTTCAGTCTATTATTTGAAATGAATTAGTAAATAGTGTAGACTGATGAGGACCAGTACATTTCTTTTTCAAGATGAGTCTAAAACATCAGGTGAAAAATGTTATATTTTGTTCTGTAACTGCACACTTGCAAGCATGAAGAATTACAGGCACACCTTTCCATTTATTTGTATCAGCTCTGTATATTTAGCATTAACAAGACAATCAGGGCACTTTTAATTACTAAATATGCTTTCAGGATTCAAGATTCAGCTAAATGAATAGTTTAAAAAAAATATATATATATCCTAGAGGCAAAAACACTGACATTTGCATAACAAACTCCTAATTTTTTGATAAAGTTGTGCTTGAAAGTTTACATACCCTTCCATTAAAGACAGGAATATCAGCTACCAGTAAAATAAATTGAAATTAGCAAAAGTAATTAAAAAAAGTTATGAACATCATGACGTTGATTTTGTATTGTGATTCAACAGAAATATCAAAAACAATATATAAAACAAGGATACAAGCATGATGGGGTTTCTGAGCTAAAATTTTGTGGAGCAACCCTTTGAAGCAATCACTGCAATCATGTGTTTTCTGTAATGTTCAATAAGACTTCTACACCTGTTGACAGGTATTTTGACCCACTGTTCTTAGACCAAGGTACTTTAATTAGTCTGGGACAGTTTGTTTTATCATTTTTGAATAAAAATTTAAAATCAATATTTTATTTTGCTAAATTTTAATTCAGCACATTTTTATTTATCATTACTTTTATTCGTTTTGTGTTATTTGAATAACTATTGTGAATTCAGCCTTTTCTTAAATTTTTCACCTGATGTTTAGACATGATTACTTTGAAGCACAACTGTATCTCTAAGCCAGGATCTTAAGCTCCAGTCTTCAAAGGCCACTGGTTTTAGAGGAAAGAAAGAGAAAGAAATAGAGCCCATATCAGTGCTCAAACTACAAGGTTAATAATGAGAGTAGATTTTTAAGGCTGAAAATTGTGAGCCTGAAAGATGTTGATGCAGGGCATTTGAAATGGACTAACAGATTGTACAGGCATGGATAACAAAAGATCAGGTGACTGTACACTATAATGGCCAATTGCAATAATGCCACACCTCAGTTGGGGTTAAAGCTTAGTCATTGTTTCATATTCAAATTTCAAACAAAGGAAAGGTCCTGAAGACCAGGACAAAGAAACACTGGCATTAAAGATACGCTTTACACCAGGGCTACTCAACTCTGCGAATCAAAGGCCATTGTCCAGCAGGTTTTGGATGTTTCCATGCTTCATTCCACTTGACTCAAAATTTATAAGTTATTGTGCAGAACTTGACAAATAGCTATTGGATCCATTTAAAGACCCCCAACGTACTTTTGGATCTTAAAATATGCATTTCTGACTCGTTTTGATGGCACACCAACATTCATTATGCACATTATTTAAAAAGTAGCTGCCCAGAGGGGTCCCAAGGCTCAGAAACTGCAGTATGTAATTTTTGTATCTAGGACGGGGCTGTGACATTGCAGCTGACTACTGGTTGCGCACTGTGTCACTAGCAAACGGATATGAACCAGATATGAACACAGCGGGTGTTTTGAACGCGCATCATGTCGGATTCGGCAAAGAAATGCAAGGAAACATTTCCGGAGGAAGAGAGGAATAGAAAGAGAGGAAAGGACAGAACAAGAGTCAAGATAAGACTGTCTTTTACTGGCTGGAGTGAGCGCACAGCATAGGTACGATGCAAGATGGATGCTAGTTTAGCCGTCGATAGGGAGCGCGTCATTGAGAAAACTGCTAAAGTTCCATTGTGGGCCTTTAATTTGAATTGGCTCTACACTCTTACTGTCAGGTGATCTGTGCAAATGTTTCTCAACTTTTCCTCCAATTATAGTCAAATTTGCCCTTCATTTTTGGAACTTTAAAGGTAGAGTCCAAAGTTCCCCTCTGAAAATAAATGTTAGACTTGTGCAAGTGAATTTCGTCTCAAACCGCGTCTTTGGGCCTCTACTCACGTGCAGTGCTGAGTTTGAATGCAACTCCCTCTCTTCCCGTCTGTAATTCGCTCTTTCGTTTTGTTTTGGTCTGGTCAGGACGTTTCTGGGTGGAGATTTCTGTTTATATCGCCAGCCAATGACAGCGGTAAGGGCATGACGCTGTAAGCTCATGATTGGAGCAGATGCCAGTCACTCGAACTCTCGAAGGAAAAAAAAAAAAAAGAAAGAAAGAAAAACGGCGGATACACTGAAGAAAAGGTAAGAGCTTTAGATACTGCATGTTGGAAAACCAGGGTTGATATTGGTTTGGCCTTTACCTGCTTCTGAGCTCTGAAGGAGAGGCTTGAAGCTGAATAGGCTGAAGGACGAGGCAGTCATTAGGCTGAGAGGGAGGGGCGCTCAGTTTGAATACTGCTGTTTGCAAACAGAAATGGTGGGGGGATTCCAGACTCTACCTTTAAGTTTTACAACATTAGAGATTAAACGTCTTTCAAACCTTTAAATAGATTTTTGTTGGAGTGTGAACTTAGCAACTTGAAAGGTGCACTTTTTAGTTTTACTATCAGACAACTATGAGAGCATTTATTCAAGGTCAGTGTAAAGAGGAAGTGGCAGTTACCATTTGACTAGAAACATGAGCTCTCCCTTTCTGTCTGTAGACCCAATGATGCATTCAGGCTCAAGGTAAGAGCTGAGGTCTGTCGGGGCATCAGGCTGGTCATCATCTGACTGGAGAACATTGCTGTCGCTCTGCTCAGCCTGAGCCTGCTGCTGAGCCTGCAGAGAGGACTGTGGTGACAAAGTTGAAACAGCAGTTAGAATAAACCACAAACAAGACATCCGCATTTCAGGTTATTTCCCCACCCCCCAGACTGTACATGCTCATTACAGGAAAGAGGAGGAATTTTAACTGCTTTCACTTTCAGAAGTATTGCAAAACTAACTGCCTTCTCACTCCTTTTACGTTCATGTTAAAATTATAAACTGTGGTAAAAAATAAATAAATAAATGAATAAATAATTGGCAAAATGTTCAGATAAATGGATTTTGTTTCTGGGCAGAATCTTCTCTCATAAAAAAAGAAAAACTCAGTTTTCATCAACTATAAAAAGAAGTCCTAAATACAGAAGCATCTTTGGTCCCCCCCCTCCCTCCCTCTATTTAGATACCCCAGGTCTGTAAATAACATGGAAACATCACGCACAGACATTTCCACTTCGGCTGTTCTCACACTCACAATTTCCGTCTCTTGCTCTGTCATTTCTTCTTTGGGAATGAACTCTTGCTCACTTTGCTCCTCTTCGTTCTCCTCCGACTGATGGGCGTTTCTCAGAAACTCCTCAATTAGTTCAGGACAGCCCAGATTGTCCTCAGGTTCCCATGTGTTTTCTGCACTGTGATCACATAAAGACGGAAGAGAGAATGCATTTAACTGTCAAGAATGAAAAACAATTTTTACTCGATAAAAAACCAACAATCCCTGTCTGCCTGTGCAACATCTCACTCACTCAGTAAAGCCTTTCCACTTCAGGAAGTACTCTACTCTTCCGTTTAACACTCTACGGCGAATTATTTTATCCACCACAAACTCTTGGACCTCTGTAGTCTCCTCTGTCTTCCTCTGTTTGGCAGTCTGCTTCTTTCTCATTCTGTTGGGGTAAAGAAGAACCAAATGAACGCACTACGCAGGCCGGACCACTTGCAAGAATGCGGAACAACAGAAAGTGGTTTTGGTTCAAATTCTACGCTGAGATCATAAACAAACACTTCGATCCAGCTGCTGCTTTGATATTTGCGGAGAAACATGGTAGATAAGTACTTTGCTTTGCCCTTCAGACAATGATCCGTATACTTATTACAGCGTTCCACCTGCTGTTCCCTTCGAGAGCATAACAGACTGTTTCTTCGTTTCAAAACGCAACTTGTTAGTATCAACATTATGCTGACTCCGACAGTTTACTTACGAGCATATTATACAGACAGCAGCCCAAAATCATGAATGAAATAGGGTCTGTGTGATGCACCACACGATATGAAGAACAATATGAACGTACGCTGCCGGTGTTTACTTTGTCTCGGCGGACAGCCTGCTGCGGCGCTGCTCTGATCTGCTCTGTGCTTGTCGCTGCAAACTATCCGCACACAGCGTCGACGACGCTGCTTTGTGCGAAAATGTGTTGGTCGGCGTGTTTAAATGAGAAAAACAACTTTCATGAATGAGTTAAAATTAAAGATGGCCGTTGATGCTCGGAGGAAGTGGTTGCCAAGGGAAAAGGTCATGCCAGGAAAATCGGGAGGAGACGACGGGGACGCGCACACCAACGACCAATCAGAGAGCAGTGCGCTCGCCCGTCCCCGTCCAGTGGTCCAGAACTGCCCTGCCACCCAGGGGTGTCAGCTGGGTATAACAGGGGACTGTGTATGCAGTCGGTATTTTTCAGAGAATAGGGAGATGTGAATGTTTAAAAAAAATATTATATTATATTATATTATATTATATTATATTATATTATATTATATTATATTATATTATATTACATCATATTATATTATATTATGTTACTTATACTTTACTAATAGTTAACTTTATATTGTCATTCTACTTCATTCTCTTTTTAGCTTGTTCTGTTTCTATTTAATTTATTTAATTATTTTTTTTAAAAAAAGCTTTTAAAAACTTTCATAGTTAATGTACCTCTTGTACTTGTACCTAACCTTTACAGCTAGTTTTGAAGGTAAGAAAAACATTTATAAAAAAGTATCACATTAAGGCCTAAACTCTGTGTTACATATGCTATATACATAAGTGGTTAGGATTATTCAAAATTAATAAATTATCCTGCTTTATAAAGCGCAAAGACCTGGACATTTCTTCCTGTCACTCCTCAAAAGTGATCTTTTAAAGGAAATTACTATGTGTGCCTTTAGTTAATGAACAAACAAACAAACAAACAGCATTTTGTTATATATTTACTTGTTTGCTTCTTAATGCTGCTTTCTTTTAGATAAGGATCTCTGTCAACATGTGCATTTTTCTCTGAGGAGCTCTGTTATCCTCAAACTCCCACACCACACTGTGAGATCACAGAAAAAACGGCCTTTGGGAGATTTGACTGACAGCTCCCCCTTTAGCCAATGAGAAACCCTAGGGCAGCCGATTGGCTAAAAGTACTACCAGTACTACATTGTAAAGTACCACTGGGGGACGCTGCCAACCTGGGTTGGACATTTTGGACCAAAATGTCAGTGTACCTGCACTTCCATTGCACATGAATTTATGCAATAGAGCTCTGAGCAAAAGGCAGCAGCACAAAAGCTTTTACTTGGAGGTGGACTCACTCTCAAACTGCTTCTGATGCACTGCTGTTACTGATATTTCTTCCATCCTTCAGGCAGAATTATATAACACTTGGTGCATTTGTTCATAAAATGTAGCCCACTATCCAAGCACTACAGCAAAATAGCACAAGAAGAATGTGCAGAAAAGCTATGCTTAGGGTTGACACTTGAGTTTCTCAATTAAAAGTCACAAGGAGAGCCTTTGGGATGTGATTAAATGTGGTTTCAGCTTTCAAAAGTCAGGAAAAATCCTGAAAAAATGTCTCCGGTGAAAGATTAATGAGTGGCGCATATTTGCAGAAAAGAAAGTTGTTTTTTTTTATCAGTCTCAGGAGGATAGAAAACAGATTTTATGCAAGTTGCAAGTCAATATGTGGTGGTTTGGACCAGTCAGCCATCTCTCTCACATTTAACTGCAATGTGTAGAAAATAGGCTGTTGGGGTGATTGCCAGGATTTGTGGGTTTTGATAAAGCCACCATGGTAAGCTGCTGTTTTTTGTGGTTAATTATAAAGTGTGTGATGAAAGTCCCAGGACAATCTAACAGCACTGACAGCCTTTAATTTGTTCCCAACTTTGTCTGTTACAAGGGGGCATTTCTTTCCAAAACATAAATTATGTCTGACCAGATTTTTTTTTCTTTTTTCTGAACTTGATCATGAAAAACCTCTGCAGCTGTGGATTTTATAAAACACATTATTTGCTTGTCGCATGTCTGTTTATGTGGTTGTGTTCAGTTAGCAGTGCTGCTGCTTTCTTGAACAATCCAACTAAAAGAAAAACGTTTCTTATCTACAGTAAAATGTTTCCTGATAAGAAATAGGTTGGATGGAAGTTAAGTGAATATCATCGCTATTCAGTTTCACTAACAGACAGACATACAGAAGTAACCCATCCTTTGTAATGGGTTTATATTGGAGTCAGGGAGCTTGCGTTCCCTGACTTCATATTTGTGTGTTGCCATTTTATGAAACATCATCTCAGTTGGTGTCTAACTTTTAAAATTATTCATGTTTGCATCCCACCATATGACCCACATGTATACTATGTTCTGTATGATCCTCAAAACTTTGGCAAGACATATGTTGATTTGCTCAAATGACCTGCTGTTGCCCTCTAACCCCTCCCTGTCTACTCTTGAGGGGTTTTACCACCAGTTGCCATAGTAACTGAGCAGCTAATAGGCTTGAGCTCTCGCTGCAGGCACAGAAATGGCAGTAATGCATGCAACGAGGTCCCGTCTGGATTTACAGCTCTACAACAGTATGGATCATTTTGGGGTTTATGCACCAAACACTAGTATTTTATTTTAGCTTCCAAACACATTACACACAGAATGGTAATTTAGACTTTAGCCTAATAACTTAATGAGTTACCAGTGAGGCAATTTCATATCATGAGTTATGGCCCAAACAATTTACAAGTTCTACAGTACATACATGAAAATGTTAACAATGATAATCTGATGTCAACAATAATCATTAACACAAGTAATGTAAAAATCTATTTGATTGTCTTGACTTTAGGAGTTAGAGGGTCATGGAAGTGTTAAAGATATTCTATAGACACATTTAATGTCTTGTATGTGTTTGCAACCTAAATAACTCACCAACAATAATCAAGTGATTTGAGGGCTTTTTATGCTTAAAACCAAACAATCCAAGACTGACCCTGGCACAGAAAATGAAAAACAGTTGCTGATGAAATTACATGCTCTAGTGTACAGGGTGAAAAGATGTATCGCATTATGCCGTCATCCTTTAAATCTGCTGCATTCCATCTCAGACAAGCAAATTCCTCTCAT
Organism: Atherinomorus stipes; assembly: GCA_023101725.1. Taxonomy (NCBI): domain Eukaryota; kingdom Metazoa; phylum Chordata; class Actinopteri; order Atheriniformes; family Atherinidae; genus Atherinomorus; species Atherinomorus stipes. The sequence continues at coordinate 480,731 of JALJCO010011978.1, forward strand.
TCATTGTGAATGCAGCTCCAGTACAGATGGGCCTTGAGAGCCACCCTGCTAGAGCAGAAATAAGTCCAGATGGCTGGATCCTGCTGTGAGGGGCTGTAGATGAACTGAGTAGTGGTCTGTGTGTCTCAACGAAAGCTTGACTGGATGCTTTTCTCATGGAGGGCCCCCAGAATTCCCTTTATTTCACTCTGGATCTCAAGTTGCAGTTGCCAGGATGGGGAATACAGCGCTGCCTGTTCTTCTTATCAAGCACTTATATTGGTGTATGAGGTAATGAACGGTGAGATATTATTAAAGGCTTAACTAGTCGAAAAGAGATTTACATAAGATCAGGAGAAACTTACTTCATGATCGATGGAATGTAAAATACACATACTGCTTGCTTAAAGACCAGTGTTATGATACAGTGACACAGGAGGAAAAAATGAATTGTGAGAACTTACTGCCACCAATAGTGCTCCAACTGGGCCTCAGCATCTTCATGATCTCCACAAACTGCCTTCAGATTATTCTCAGAGTCAAATATTAAATCAATGAGGATCCTGTATGTGACAGTTTCCAAAGCAGTTTACGTTGTCCTTGCAGTAGCCGACTGAAAAGAGACCTTTTTGTGTATCAAATGACATAGAACAGCTGACCAGCTGGATTTGCCAGCAGAATCTATCTCTTGTTTCAGAACATTTATTGTCGCACCTGATAACTTGCTCTGAGTTACTCTATACCTGGTAGGACTGAAAGAATGTGTTTATTTATTCATTTTGCGTGTAGGGTTACTGGGATTGAATCCAAGTTTGTGTTATACAGTATGTTTCAGCTAAGCAAGAAAACATCAGCTCTGCATACTGCAGTACTGCAAGTTTAACATGCTGCTGCAGCCCTCAACCGGTGGTTGTGATTTGGAAGAGATTTCCTGAAAATTTTTTTGTTTTGTTTTTTATTTTTTCAATATCAGGATTACTTCGCAACATAGACAAAAGTAAAATTTCAAAGGGAAAAATTAAATTCTCTCAATCAGACAATTTGATGTTCCTGACAAACTTCATTCACTGCAGAAAAATAAGAAAAGCCTGAGCTTGGATTACCTGTTCCTGAATCAGAGTACAGATTTTATGACTACTTTCACGTTTATTTAGCTTACACCAAATAAATACCAAAGCAAAAAATGAAAGAAAAATAAGGGATTGACCTCCAGGGCAGGCTTCAGGCTAAAAGCATGTTACATATGCTTAAATCATTACCATCATTCATCAAGATATAAGAAAACAAGAACAGACAATGAAACAAGACAGACATCATTACACAAAAAAGAAATAGAAACAAACTGATTTCACTTAATTAGAAAAAAAAGCAAGAGGTAGAAACATAGCATGGCACACCCTTTAATTCAAACATGACTTTCAAATCTTAACCAAACTGATGACAGCAAACTATATTCATGCAGTATCTTTGAACTGGCAGCTAATCTATGCAGAAAAGATTTTAGATCATTGGCAGTAAGAGTTGTTCCCTCAGCTTCCTAATCAGGCGATGAACTTTAGAATGAGCAGTGGAAATGGGTCTGTTGCCCCACTACATCCATGTGTTTCTTTGCTCAACAGTTCTTGTTAAGCAATGCAAAGCCTATTGGATCCTATAACATTCTGATTGGCAGGTGAATGGCACTAGTGACAAGCAAGTCCTGCTCCCCCATGGCCAACGGGGCACAAAAAGGGAGTGCCTTTGAACCTAAAAAGATTGCTTTCCCCCTTATGATATCTCCTTTCTCCCAGCTTCTCTGTGTCATTCTTCTCAGTTTTCTTTTGTGGGTGTTTAAATCATGGGAATTTTGTAACCGAGAGAGCAAGTGGGCTCAAGGCAGAAAAAAGTAAGTGAATTTGCGTGAAGTCCTTTTAAAGGCATAGACAATAATGTCTGGTCACACACACACGTGTGTGTGTGTGTGGGAATGAGGAGTATAGGTTGGGGGAGGAGGGAGATGTGTGAGTGGTTGGAGGAAAGAGGTGATGGGGAGGGAGGGAGGCGTGTGCATGTGTGTCGGGTGTGGAGCCATGTGGGGGCGTGTGTGAGGGGGTTGGGGGAGACGGGCAGTAGGGCAGTGCATGTAGAGGGAGTGCATCTGGGTACGGTGGGTACGGAAAGTATTCAGACCCCTTTAAACTTTTCACATTTTGTTTCATTGCAGCCATTTGCCAAAATCAAAAAAGTTAATTTTATTTCTCATTATTGTACACTCAACAGCCCATCTTTACAGGGGAAAAAAAGGAAATTTTTGCAAATTTATTAAAAAAGAAAAACTGAAATATCACATGGTCATAAGTATTTAGACCCTTTGCTGAGTAGCACCCTTTTGAGCTCGTACAGCCATGAGTCTTCTTGGGAATGATGCAACAAGATTTTCAAATCTGGATTTGGGGATCTTCTGCCATTCTTCCTTGCAGATCCTCTCCAATTCTGTCTGGTTGGATGGTGAACCTTGGTGGAGAGCCATTTTCAGGTCTCTCCAGAGATGCTCAATTGGGTTTAAGTCATGGCTCTGGCTGGGCTGGTCAAGAATGGTCCCAGATTTGTTCTGAAGCTTCTCCTTTGTTATTTTAGCTGTGTTCTTAGGGTCATTGTCTTGTTAGAAGGTGAATCTTTGGCCCAGTCTGAGGTCCTGAGCACTCTGGAAGAGGTTTTCTTTCAGGATCTCTCTGTGCTTGGCCACATTCATCTTTCCTTCAACTGCAACCAGTCGTCCTGTCCCTGCAGCTGAAAAAAAAACCCATAGCATGATGCTGCCACCACCATGTTTCGCTGTTGGGATCGTATTAGGCAGGTGATGAGCAGTGCCTGGTTTTTTCCACACATACCGCTTAGAATTAACTCCAAAAAGTTCAATCTTGGTCTCATCAGATCAGAGAATCTTATTTCTCACAGTCTGGGAGTCCTTTGTGTGTTTTTTTGGCAAACTGCACTGAGGAGAGGCTTCCACCGGGCCATTCTGCCATAAAGCCCTGACTGGTAGAGGGCTGCAGTGACTGTTGATTTTGCAGAACTTTCTCCCATCTCCCTACAGCATCTCTGGAGCTCAGCCACAGTTTAATTAAACACAGCTGGACTCCAGTGAAGAAGTAGAACCATCTCAAGAAGGATCAGAAGGAATGAACAGTCTGTGAGTTAAATATGAGTGTCCCTGCAAAGGGTCTGAATACTAAAGAGCATGGAATATATCAGTTTTTCTTTTCTAATAAATTTGCAAAAATTTCTATATTTCTGTTTTTTTCTGTCAAGATGAGGTACTAAGTGTACATTAATGAAAAATAAGATGAACTTTTTTGATTTTAGCAAAATGGGTGCACTGAAAGAAAGAATAAAAAGTTAAAAGTATTGGGGGTCTAGGGAGGTGAGGGTGTATGTGTGTGGGGTGGAGGGAGGAGTGTGTGGGTGTTTGGGGTGGAGGGTTTGAGTCACCTGGAAACGCCTGCGTGCCCAGGGGAAACGATTTCAGAGCATAAATGAATGCCCGGAACAAGGACGTTTCCACACGCCAAGTTTGGACACCGTTCGTGATGACGTATTCGTGGGACAAATCGTTCGGCCAGTGATAGTGCAGTAATGGTGCACTATTACTGCACCACTTCTGGCAGAAAAAGGAGGAACTTTTCATGCCCGCATCTGTATGTAAGACCTTATGATACTTAAGCCACCTGCAGGTCCTGGGGATTGCTAGTTTTGTTTTCCAGCAAAGACCATGGAATGTTGTTTAGGGGTTTCTGTGCAGAAGCATCAGTTGACTGTCTAAGTGTATCCATGTCTTCTCTCTTTCTCTCTCTTTTCTTCACTCTTTTCTCTCTGTTCCACTCCTCGTCAGTTCAACTTTCATTTCCCTCTTGTTAAGTCCAGCAATACGATGTAAAATTCAGTTATAAGTAAAAACTTAATTGAAGAAATAAAATGAATAAACTCAGAATATGAAGAGGAGCCTTATATTCACAAAGCTACCCTTGGCAAAGCAAATCTGTTCAACACAATAGAGCAGCCAGATCGCCATTCTGCTAGCTACAATGCTGGATAGAACAAGTAAAAAAAAATACAAATAAATAATTTTTATTGATTATAATAATAATAATAATAATAATAATAATAATAATAATAATAATAATAATAATAATAATAATAATAATAATAATAATAATAATAATGTCAGGTCACATGTCTGACAACCATGGGTGTTTTACAAAAACAAATATGAGCAGTTTATTGTCTTCTTTGAAACATGGTAAAATGCATA